>CM064504.1:30992290-31019790 GCA_032716605.1 Paralithodes platypus | reverse complement strand
AATGATAACCCGCTTCAGTTTAATAAGGGCCTGCAGCAATGATAACCCGCTTCAGTTTAATAAGGGCCTGCAGCAATGATAACCCGCTTCAGTTTAATAAGGGCCTGCAGCAATGATAACCCGCTTCAGTTTAATAAGGGCCTGCAGCAATGATAACCCGCTTCAGTTTAATAAGGGCCTGCAGCAATGATAACCCGCTTCAGTTTAATAAGGGCCTGCAGCAATGATAACCCGCTTCAGTTTAATAAGGGCCTGCAGCAATGATAACCCGCTTCAGTTTAATAAGGGCCTGCATCAATGATAACCCGCTTCAGTTTAATAAGGGCCTGCATCAATGATAACCCGCTTCAGTTTAATAAGGGCCTGCAGCAATGATAACCCGCTTCGAACAATCTCACTTAACCATTTTTACCACCACAGCTCCTTCTTAAACTGCACAACATCCGCTGAATATAGCTCGAATAAAGTTAAAACGACACCGCCGGTATAGAAGGGGTAAATGGGAGAATTTTGGTTTGCTTCCTAGACCCTTATTAAACTTTGTAAAAATACCCCCAAGACTCCCCTTCAATTATGTACATTTTTCGGTAGAAAAATTTCCCGGCCGAAGGCCGGTTCCTCCTAAATTACAGGCTCACTATCGCTCGCCAGGAAAAAATCGACACCTAAATGGCTCGAAATTTCATATAAATGCCAGAAATTGGGCTAAATGTCTTAAAACCACCGATCTAATGTCTAAAAATCTGAAAACTAACGGGGCTAAACATGAGGGAGAAGCAGGTTCGAATAATAAATCCCTTAAGTGAAAATCTCCCCTTAATACCACCGCCATTCCTTAACTTATCACGACCACAACAAAGGTTTTTATTAAGGGGGGTCACCGTTTTTGTTTTATCTTTCTCTCCTTTTCTCTCCCCATCCAGGTGTCGATATCTTCCTGGCGAGCGATAGCGATTCAGCATTGTATGGAGAAATCCGGCTTCGCCGGAGAAATTTTTCTATCGAAAAATTTAAAAATTTAGCTTGCTCTTAAAACAAAAACATATATATGCTGGCTCGCTACCGCTTACCAGGAAAATACTGACACCTGGATGGGGGTATGCGTCTTAAAACAGTAGGCTGAATGGGGACGAATGGATACAAACCAAAAAGAGAGGGAGAGAAAGAGAAAAAAGCGAGGTGGGCTCCCTTAAGCCGGTATCACACGAGAACTGTTTCCCCCAACAGTTATCCTTAACACTGGTCTGGCAGCTTATTTGGTTAACATTTAAATATTCCAGTTATCTAAATTCAGCTATCATCCGTTTAGTATCAGATACCAGTGCAAAATATTCCAGAAATGTTGCCAGAAAAATGTTGATCATCGAATGTTGACTATAAAAGCTCTCGTGTGATACCGGCTTAAGGGGGATCACAGGTTTTGTTTTTATCTTTCTCTCCTTTTCTCTCTTTCCCTGGCTTGTATCCATTCGGCCCCATTCAGCCAACTGTTTTAAGACGTTTATCCCCATCCAGGTGTCGATTTCTTCCTGGCGAGCGATAGCGAGCCAGCATTGAATGGAGAAATCCGGCTTTGCCGGAGAAATTTTTCTATCGAAAAATTTACAAATTTAGCTTGCTGTCAAAACAAAAATATATATATGCTGGCTCGCTACCGTTCGCCAGAAAAATATTGACACCTGGATGGGGCTAAACGTCTTAAAACAGTAGGCTGAATGGGGCCAAATGGATACAAGCCAAAGAGAGAGAGGGAGAGAAAGAGAAAAAAAGCGAGGTGGGCTCCCTTAACCCTTTCCGACATATGACGCAATTTTGAGTCTATTAGGGATAGTTTAAAGCCTTTGTTACCATCAGGGGTATTTACAAACCTTTAGTTTAGTTACTTCAACCTCTGCAGTTGTCTTTGAGTTAGCTGTGGGCAGAAAATTAATTTTAGAGAGGTAATTATAAGAGTGAGAGAACTCTATTTCTTATTGCTAATCTGGCAACCTCTGCGTCATATGAGTCTGAAGGAGTTTCGATAATATAACTTAGTAATCCCTTCAATCGAGGTATTACACTTGTACTGTTTATTTAAAGATAGAATAGTATGCCCTTAAATCGGGGTAAGGTGCGTAGAGTTATTTGTAAAGGTGCGACACATGTATATTATTTAGTATTTATGGTTTCACTGGTTAATGGCTAGAATATTTATCTTCATTTTGTATGAAGATATATAACTTTAATATAAGTACTTCCCTAAATTAGATGGCCATCACTAGTACTTTACTTGCACTTTAGATCGCATAAACATTAGATGATATGGATTCACTGAGTACTTCCTTTTATATAAGACGCGTCACTAGTTGTTCTTCTGTTAATCAATTTTACATCTCTTTCTTGTGTCAACACTAAGTACTTAATAACTTTTCACTTGGTACTTCTTATGCGTGTTTCAATAGCATACAAGGGGATATAAAGTTTTAATAAAGTACATTTTATTATCAAGAAGGTAAAATACAACTATTTATGAGGGATTTCACTATAAATTATCGAGGGGCACTCTGTAGTATTCTGGTGAACATCTGGGCCATGGTGGTTGTCCTGACATTGCTGGTTGACAGTAATTGGAGATTCGAACTCTTGGTTTGGGACCTTGAATAATATCTACAATATGCCAGTGCATCTGTAGAGTAAAATCGAGCTAACGTAGGAGAGGACTCACTAACTGCTCTGGCCGTTATAAGAGTTTTTGGCAGAACTTCCAGTACTCTTGGTGTTGGGTCTTGAATATCGTGTGCAAAATGCCAGTGCACCAGCAACACGTTATAATAATAATAATAGTCTTAAAGCTAGCGCATGCTAAGCCAGCTAAGGATAGCCAAATAAGGCCGATTAGGCGTATTTTCATTGGGGTCCTGTACTACTATCCCATCCCATTGCTCATGAGGGATGGTAACGACTCAGTGCTTGTGAAAAATCTTTAATGCTCCGTGTGGGGGCGCGATCCCGGGCCTTCTGGGTGGAAGTCCGAGACGCTAGTCACTACACCAAGCGAGCCGACTATCTTAAGAGAGTTGTTTATGACGCAACGTCTATTAACTGTTCTGACCGTTAGAAGAGTCTTTCAGAACTGGGTTTTGATGAGGAAATTTTGGCCTTTATCCGATAACGTGTCCCAGAGCGCAATGCCTGATGGTTCGCATTGGAGGGACTCCTTGTTGAGTGTCGCTATGCAGGACGGTATCTCACAGCTAGAGCCCTTGTCTGTAGTAACTCAAAGGAGGACTGAATACGACAGTATGTAGCCTTTTAATTGTTAGAGGTCCTTCCTAAGCTGAATTAAACCGTCAACTAGTTGCAAGAATATAATTAAAAGGACGTCACTGGTACTGAATGGGTTAAGTAGGCCACAAATCATGATTTTAACCTCTTGTAACTAAACAAGGGCGAGAGAAAACAGGATGCAAATTTCCACACCTATTTCTTGGTCGATTCTCCCCGCGTGGTAGAAATTCCAGGTCGATTGTTCAAGATCTTTTACAACTATAAAATGCAGATGGCACGATTTTTTACATTCTTGTAATGAATAGACTATGGCTGTTCTTCTCCGTGGATGCTGGAGGTTAAAGGCTGACAATAGATGATTTTAATGGGGCGCATTTTCTGAATCTCCTCCCTTATGTTTAGCATAATTAATTACTAATTTTGATAGTTTTCAAGAAGACACTCGGGGGCGTTATTACTTACTATTTTCACTCCAAACAGCCATAAATACACTTAATAATACATACAAATGTTGTTGGAGAACATTTTAACCTTACATATTTTCAAAATGTATCAATTATTTTATAGCTGTAGAATAACCTAACCTTTCCTAAATATACTGGGACATTAGGAGAACCTTTAGGAAAGGCTAAGTTAGGTTTTTAAGTTATTCTAAAGAAATTAAAAATTAATTTTGAAAATCAGAATATTAAATATGTTCTCCCACAGCATTTGTATATAGCATAGTGACATATAAGTGTATTCTGAAAGCTTGAGTAGATAATAATCAGTAATCATGCCGTGGGTGTATTGTAATGTCGGATGAATTAGGATTTATGATATGTGGGCTTCGCGGGGATTCGAACCCGGGTCGCTGGCAATACCAACTCGCCCTTCTACCGACTTATAGCCACGCACGGACGTACAAAAGGGAAGTTAGGCCTATTGTCTAGACTTCCCTCAACGTTAACTTGCCGTGCTTTGTGGTTCAGGGATTATCGGGCAAACCAACATCCTTATTAATTTTGACAAGACTAGTCTCTACTTCCTAGCCTCAACACCTCAGACAACTCATTTTAGGGTTCAATGTGATAGGTGCACTACATCTAACTGCTACTTAGTCACGTTCCGTCACTGCCACCAGTGTAATGCCGGGTGATTAAGGATTTAGGCTGCTGAAAACGTGTGGTCCTCGCGGGGATTTGAACCCAAGTCTCTGTTAATACTAACTCGCCCCTGTACCAACTGAGTTACTCGTAGACGTACAACATGGAAGTTAGGCTTATAGTCTGGTATTACCCCCGACGTTAACTCGGCGCGTTATGTGGTTCACGGAGTATCGGGCACAGCATGTATTATTGAAAGTTATCCTAATTTTTCTTTTCAGATGACAAAGTTGAAATTTGGTCCCTCAGCTCCGCAATGAGAGTTAAATTTTCAACGATTCTTACATCCTTAAGCGCCGATTCAATAAAAAGATTCTCTCGATCGATTTTCTCATCGCAAATTTGAGTTTCCAACTCAATTATCTGAGAGATATTATAAGCCTCGCATTCAGAGCATTGCTGAAGCTCAGACATCAGCATATCAATGCTGGGATGCTTTTTTGTGTATTTATCATTCAATTCGGGTTTTTCATGTTCAAAAATTTGTATTTGTTTCCCGTCAGCCTTCTCCTCACACTCTCGCACCTTTCCTTCAGCCTTTTCCTCACACTCTCGCACCTTTTCCTCACACTCTCTCACCTTTTCCTCACACTCTCGCACCTTTTCCTCACACTCTTGCACCTTTCCTTCAGCCTTTTCCTCACACTCTCTCAACTTTCCTTCAGCCTTTTCCTCACACTCCTTCACCTTTTCCTCACACACTCGCACCTTTCCTTCAGCCTTTTCCTCACACTCTCGCACCTTTTCCTCACAATCTCGCACCTTTCCTTCAGCCTTTTCCTCACACTCTCGCACCTTTTCCTCACACTCTCGCACCTTTTCCTCACACTCTCTCACCTTTTCCTCACACTCTCTCACCTTTTCCTCACACTCTCTCATCTTTCCTTCAGCCTTTTCCTCACACTCCTTCACCTTTTCCTCACACTCTCTCACCTTTCCTTCAGCCTTTTCCTCTCATTCTCTTACCCTTGCCCCACACTCTTCTATAACACTTAGTTTTTCTAGATCTCGGAGGTCTAATTGGTGTTTTAATGCCTGTATTTGGCCAACCAGTGATACAATTAGTTGTGGGTAGCATTTAGTGTTTTCTTCCCACTCAATGCCAATCTGTTTTACCGATGCCTTGACTTTTTCGAGACCCTTAGTTTTCCTCCTACAACCAAAACAACCAAACAGACCCATGTTTTACTGGTCTAGGCTATTACAAGTAATTATGTAATCCTTATTTAAGAATTCTAGCCTAATCAGAGACAATTATGCAGTAAATGTATCAATCTAATGTATCTAAGTTGATCAAAAGCTAATACAAAGAGCGTAATGTACATCTACCACCAATATTATGAATGAGTCCTCCTTCTCGATGGATCCTATACTGAATTAAGATAAAATTATCGACATAGTTGCTTATTCCTATGCTGGTCCACTCTAAGTTAGTACTTAACTTTGTTTATTGCATGTAAATTAATTATGATTTATATAACACAAAAATTAGCTGATTTTACATGCATTTACTTGAAATAAACTATTTAGTGTTGAGGACATTTACTTATAATTATTTAGTTACCCATTCTAAAATATTGGTTTTCTTTGACAACCATATAAGAAAATGGTCTTTTACCGGTAACTAAAATATATACTATAATCGGCGTACCGTATAGGAAATATTGGGTCAGTATAAAGATCTTTTAATTAACACCTTACGAGCGGCCTATGCGGTTTATTTATATGTACCGCACAGCGGGGTGTTTTTAGCCAAAATAGGGCTGTTTACGTGATCATTTTCATGCCTAAATAAGACCCAGAACGTAAAACAAGTACCTATCCCTGAAAGGGCATAAACAGAGCTTTCGAATGACACCATAACGATCCATGTATGATGGATAGTTTTCTTGCAATAACCGTGCAACGCGAGTGCAAAAAGCAGGTAATTCGGTAGTTTCGGTACATAATTGAGTATGTAGCGAGTGAGAGAGGGAGGAGGGAGCTGAGATTTGTGTCAGTAGGTTCGCCGCGGTGGTCTGGAGCAGTCATACGCTCGCTAGTCTCCTGCCACCACTTGTCTCTCTCTCTCAGCCACATTACGTGCTGAAATTGCCACTCGACCTATGTCGAGCGCCGCCACATAGTCCAGCTTTATTTAACTCGACTTATGTTGCTCGCCGCTAATTAAGGGTTAAATTGCTAACAAAAAAATTCGATTTTATTTATCTAGTTTAACCGTCCTGGTGGTGTAATGGTTAAGGTGGCAAAAATATGTGTGTGATAACCCGGGTTCGAATCCCGGTGGATCATATATACTTTAATTAATTTCATTGGGGGTGTGGTGGTGAGATTAATAAAAATAATATTAGAGTTGTGTAAGGGTGTTTTGATGTGTGATAATACTAGGAAATGCATATTTACCCATTGAACAACAATCTAAAAACACGCCCCTCCACTCACGAAAAATAATTATTTGGCCATAACCGTTTGCCGTGGGATACAAAATATGTTGAGGGGGGAGAAACCCCCCCCCCCACTCACCCCCCCAGGATTTATTGAAATCCTCATACATTTAAACAGTAGGGGGCAAAAGACAAATTTTCCCCAACGCGAGACGCCACGGCTACACTCGCAGCGAATGTAAACAAACCCACCCGCCTCTTGCGAGGTAGGCGATATAGAGGATATATTATTTTTTTTTCAGGATCAGTAATACACTTTTACGGACATTTAGACACAAATAGGAATGAAACAGATGGTATAAGAAACCTATAGGCCACAATAAAATCGATGTATGGATTTAATTACAAGATATTTATATTGTCCGACAAATTTATAGAAGCCATATAAATTGATGAGTGGATAAATCTACAGTTATACTACCCCTATTTTGTCTCTATTCTGTTGGTACTAATAGGTTAATATTATTTGTAGTAGCCTTAGTATGGTTTGATGATGCGCGGAAATGTATATTTGACCTAAACCCATCGTGTATCCCACATTGGAATTATAACTAAGACCATGAAAACACTCATTTCTTAAAATCTGGAGGAAAAAACATGAACAATAAAGGTGCGAGCCTAATCCCTATATTTTCCAAATCGGGTTTTATGGGTTTAGAAAGCACGAGCCAATTATCCAAATAACATCACTGTCAATTTTTACTCTAGAAACTCGCAAAATCCAAGCCAACTTTTGCCAAAATATAGGTTTGATTCCCGGAGGGAAGTAGAGAAAACCTAATATTTAGTAGGGCCCCGTAATCATTGACGATATTGCCTATTAGTATAATAGTCTCGACCCTTTCAACATCCCGCGACAGCATTTTGAATCTACCGCACAGAAGGATCTTGGAGTACTCTTCATAAGTGCACGCTTAATTCCCTTATGGGATCGTCATTATGATTGGGTACCCTACAGAAAAAACTCTGTAAACAATAAAAAAGAAAAATTAACTTAATATACTGTATGTTATTATATGACATTCCATATGTGGATTTCTTGTGTTTTGCTACCCCGACTCCAGGCCCTCTAGCGGCCATCTTCGTCCTTCACTGATATACCAAGATAAAACTATAGAAATCAACGAATGGGAAGTGGGATGGATGGAAGGGTCATATATCGTCAATGATTACGGGGCCCTACTAAATATTAGGTTTTCTCTACTTCCCTCCGGGAATCAAACCTATAATTCCATCATTGACGATATTGCCTGAATACCAAGTCTGGAGGGGGGACATTCGTGACAATATCCTAACCTCAGGGGACAAAGAATCCGTATAACAAATTTATATAAATTTAAATATATAAAAAACATAAAAAATATTGCAAGCAGTGCGTGGCATCAAGAAAATCTGCTTACTCATGACTAAATCTTTACCTTAAGATCTATGCATGATACTTTTGGGGACACGCATGTGTTCCCTTAAATAGAACTATAACTCTGTAGAATTTTTGTTCTAACTTTAACACTATTTATACAGTATAAAAATATGTTTGTACATTCAGATAATATTACATAGTTGCAACTATGCTAGATTTCTTCTTAAAATTAACATAAAAATAAAACTTTTGAACTGTACAACTAGTTCGCCAGTTCGATCACAGCTCGTGATTTATCACAATCTCCGGCGGGCGGGGACTTAGTGAGGTATGGACTATTCCGCACCCCCCCCCCCCTTTTTAACAAATCTTACATAATAGAACATATCCTACTGGACCCGTTGTCGTAAAGCTATACAGGTACGCTTTGGTTTATCTAGAGTGACCGACAGGTAACGTGTTAAGAAAGTACGGTTTGACGCCCATAATTGAGTATTAGCAATGTCTTCTACCGAAATCTTTTGGAGGAATCGCAGAGAGACTGCCCATTTCCTGATGTCATGGGCCCTGCCCACCACACCGGGATTACTTTTTTTAATTAAGTCTACTAGTAGAGAAGCTAACTTTCTTCTTGTAACACGGTTACCTGCCTGGTTCACCCATAGAGAACCTGGTTGGCGAGGATGCGCAGCCCTCATAAACTTAAATAAGGCCTGCACTGGGCATAAAATGTGATGAGTGTGTTTGCGTTTCAATGCCTGAACAGAAAATTAAAAAAACACTTGATCAGAATGCTCATTCTTTGCAATAAATGTGGGAGAAGGTGCGATTTGGACATGGTCGTGCAGTCTCCCAAACCTAAGGCAATTAGGTTCGTTGCTCATCGTCGCCAGCTCAGACACCCTATTTCCCGTGGCGAGAGCCATCAGGAATACAGCCTTCTTTAACAGTGAATTAAAATCTGGCGCGTTATTATATATACGCGACTGAAGCATTGATAAGGCTTTGTCAAGTGACCAGGTGGGCATGAGCTGACGCGGTGGTGGGCGCAGCTTGAAACACACCCACATAAACCCTTTCTCCTCCGCCTGCGGTATGGAAAGGCCAGTGAGATAAAAAAAGGGAGTTCTGATGGCAGACAAGTGATTTTTTAATGTGACTACTGAAAATTGTTTTTGCTCAAATAGATAATCTAGGTATTTGAAAATAAAGACTCCCGAGGCATCCGTTTGCCCTGACTCTACAATCCAGGTTGTGAATGTTTTCCAATGAGATTGATATGGTCTCCTGGTAGACATCGTATATTGGTTCATAAGTTTATTTGTGACACTTTACCCAAATTGAGCTAACTATTTTGCATTGTAAATGTCCAGAAGGCAAAACTGAGCGAGGTCCGAAGGTTGCCAATTGTCTCTAAGTGGAATGCGGAGACCGGGAGTGACACCGGGGTCTTGCACCATTCCTGCAATTGATGGTACCACGCCTGAGCCGGCCATAGCGGGTACGCCCCGGTAACCTCTTAGTTTGTGAATTACCCTGCACATTAGAACAGAATCTGGTGGAGGAAAAAGATATTGACATCCACCTGTTCCAATCCTCCAATAATGCATCTGGTCCGCCTGCCGGGGTCACCCCCTGGCGAGTTAGGAAGTGGTTCTCCTTGGATGCGAACAGGTCCACTTGTGGACGGTAGGGCCTTGCAATCATCTTGTCGAAGATAGTTTGTTTGATGGCCCATTCTACTAAAGTGCTCCTCCGCCGTGATAGAGTGTCTGCCCAGACGTTCGACACTCCGGGGAGATATGCTGCATGCAGATGAATGCCCAGCAATTCGGCCAGGGCAAAAATCTGTTCCGATACTATTAGCAACTCTCGAGACCTCACCGAGCCTTGCTTCTGAATACAATGGACTGCAGTTAGGTTGTCCATACGGAACGCTATTGATTTCCCTTTTTTTTTTTTTTTTTTATTTTTTTTTTAAAGAGACAATGAATGGAGGAAGGAAAAACACAGATAAAACAAAAAGTTCCATGTGCCTAAAGGCATCCTCCATTCATAAAAAGTTTGTAACAACTGGATTTAAACTGTTGTAGATTGTAAGTTTGTGGAAAGCAACTCGAGGGAAGTGCATTCCAAAGAGTAGTAGTTCTGGGGATAAATGAATTTTGATAAGCAAAAGTCTGCATTGTGGAGAAGAAAGTGTAAATTCATGGGCGCTCTCAGCTGCCCTAGTTCTACGGGGAAAGATGTGGAGAGGCGGCACAATTGAAGCAAGTTCTTCAGAACAATTGCTGTGAAAATATCTGTAGAATAATGCAAGGGATGCAACGTTTCTTCGTATGGATAATGTAGGAAGGTCCTGTGTGATTGCAGGGTTATTGATTAATCTAATAGCTTTATTTTGAATTTTGTCCAACTGCCTCAATGCAACCACTCCACTTCCACTCCACAGAGGTGAACAGTAATCCATCTGAGAACGCACATGACTTATATATTACGGCCAACTGCTCGCCAGTGAAGAATTCTCGAACTCTGTACAGGAGTCCCAGTTTTTTAGAGGCATTCTTAGCAATGCTTCTAACATAATGTGTCCAGCTCAAGTTAGTAGTTAATGTTACACCGAGAATGTCAATACTAGGGGAAGTGGAAATATTTACATAATTAAAAAATATATGGGAGTCCGTGAGATTCTGTCGGTTAGAAAATTGAATGTACTTGGTTTTCTGTGCATTAAAGGAAACTAGATTCTTTTGTCCCCATTCATTAATTCTAGAAAGGTCCTGGTTCAGAGAAATTGCAGTGTTTATTTTTGAATTTATAAGATCGGGTTGGCTGAAAGAATTGGTAAATGTGAAGGAACTGTGGAGTGTTGAGTCATCTGCGTAGGAATGTATTGGATTATGAGTGGTAGATATGAGATCATTGATATGAATGAGGAACAGAGTTGGTGCCAAAACTGATCCCTGGGGAACACCAGCATTTATTGAGTGAAATTGAGAATAAAGGCCATCTGCCATTACACGTATTTTTCTGTTATGAAGATAAGAAGAAATTAGTGGAACTAATGATGCAAGGCCGTAGTGTGACATCTTCGACAATAAGGATTGATGCCAGACTCTATCAAATGCCTTTGATATATCCAGTGCTATTGTATGTGTTTCACCATGTTGGTCTGTAGCTTGGTTGATTTGATGCGTAAGAAGGCAAAGAATTTCTGCAGTTGATCGACATCGTCTAACCATATTGCCTATCACTGATTAATTTATTATTCTCAAGATGCTTAATTATGTGATTATTTAATATAATTTCAAAGACTTTACCAAGAGTGGAAGTTATAGCTATTGGTCTGTAGTTTGATGGATCTGAAGAGGCACCTTTTTTTAGGAACTGGATGGAGGTTTGCTTCTTTCCAGGATACTGGGAAGCATGAGGTATGAGTACACAGACGAAAAAAAATTGCCAATACAGGAGACATGCCGTGATCTTGGAGAAAAAAGAGAGTAACTAAAAGCTCTTGCTTGTTGATGTGAAAAAGAGTGTCTTGGGTCCAAGTGCCCTGCCCTTGGTGGCCAAGATTTGACTGATACCCCCAACCTATTGCTCCTGAAGCGTCTGTGTCTACCCATACCGTAGGCGGGGGAGAAACCCATGTTGTTATTGAGTATAGTATTTCGGGCTTGGCCCAGACCGATAGTAAGCTGTGGATTAATGGAGGAATTGGCCATAATTTCTTCTCCGGCGAGAGAGGAAAATCTTTGTTGCCTTCCAATATTAACCTTTTCACTTTCAATCGGCCCAACTTCAGTTAATTGGATCCAGTTGAGAGCCGATCAGGGAATCCCACGTTTTCCTGGTCGTATTCAGACTGTGGAGAAAACGGAACAGTTTCTTGCGAAATCTGTCCCGATTGTCCACACTCTGAGTAAGAGTCAGATTGGTGGTGTCCCAGACCAGCCCTATCCACTGAATATTCCTTGTGGGAACAAGGAGAGACTTCGCCAAGTTCACCTTGAACCCTAGGTTTTGCAGATGATTTAATACTTGGTTTACATGATTGTGACAACTCCTCTGACTCTGTCACCACCAGCCAGTCGTCTAGATACCAAAACACCTTTATGCCCTGGACCAACAATGGCAAAAGGGCTTGCCGGACTAGCTTTGTGAAAAGTCTCGGTGCCAGGTTCAACCCAAAAGGCATTCTCTGAAAGACAGCCTTTTGCCTGATCCTCAGAGCGAGGAATTTCTGGAACCTTTTGTTTATAGTGTTACGTCCTGGGATATATAAACACTGGGCTCTTTCTATTGGACTAGGTATGCGGCAACAAGCAACAACGGAAAACGCTAGATCCAACCCTTATCTATAAACCCAGGCAACAAACCACCCTAAACCGTCAAGAGTCCTGCCTGGACAACAAGGTATCCTATGACTCGGTTACAGGGTGCACGCACTATAGTCTGCTGATAGTCAAGCAGGCTATATAAAAGAGGACACAATTAAGTTGACTTAAAGCTTCAAGGAATAGATAGAAAACAGAATTAAATTGCAGAAACAATTTAATAACAAACTAGAAGAAAGTACATTTAACGTTACGTTAATTAATACAATTAATCACCCCTGCGTGAAAGAAGGTGAAAGCAAACAGTCCTCAAAACATCGTACAGGTAGACAAGATGCGGGTTTCTAAACTGCATGCGGCTACTGTAGGGTCTGATGCTTAGCAAAGAAAGTACGTTACGGATTTAGAGAACTCTTAACTCATAAGCAGGAATAAATACTAGTGATAGGCCATACAGTGTATAATGGCATAGGTATAATTAAATAAAGGTAGCAACTCGCAACATCACCACATACAGGTGTGCTTCTCACTCTTAGTCCGGCAAGCCTGCTCGGACAGAGTCTCTAAGCCACACCCTGACTCACAATGCTCACAAAAACGGTAAACTGTGGCACAATAACAAGCATACAGAAATAATAAACCCCTAGCTGTTAATCTGCCAGGCGGCAGAGGTCTAGCCGGAAGGATATAGGCTTCGGATACCCGGGCTGAGCCACCTGCTCTAGCCTAGGGACGTTCCCAGGTCTGTGCGCCAAATTACTCCAATTGAAAGGGTGCTCTCCTGAGAGACTCAGATCGCAAGTATCTGACTCTCTCCTGGCGACCCTAAAACAAAAGCAAGACGTGCTAGCGCAGTGCTGAGTGGACTAGGCAAGGGCCCTCACACAACACAACACTAGACACACAGGGACACAGACAAGAAAATGCCCCCCGACTCCCACGGGTATCCTAGTAAAGTCGTGCGAGTCCACGGGACTCGCACCAGCAGACTTTACTTAAAGGATCGCAAAAAGCCTCCCCTCCGGTCTAGCCCCTGCTAAGCTGACACAAGAACACACTAGCAAGCATGAAACCACCAAATATGAGACAACAAAAAAGCTTCCTAGGGCTCATTAACAATTAAATCTCTGCATAAGGCCCAAAATTCTATCTAGTTATCTGAGAGCTCGTCGTTAATACAATAATAGATATAAGGTCTATCAAGGGGATGGGATAATTAAATAGATTGGTGAAGTAGTGGAAGGAAGGTATACAAAGTAAGAGAAAGTTTCTAAGTGGAGTTGAGAGGGATAGATATCAAGGGGGTCCGAAGGGTACGACAGTGAGGTGAGCTCTGAGTCTTGAATCTGTCTGGACCCCACCCTAGGCATGCAAAATACATCCCATGCTTGGCAACAATCAACACAGTTGCCGGGTCAAAATCCTCTACCCCGTGCGTGAGTTGAAACTAAGCCTAACGTTGCAATCAAATGCACGTGGCAACATCAGGCTCGTCCCAAGCTGGACTCTCCGCGCGAAGCAACGTCCCCCAGCCGGTCTCTCTCTCCCGCTCGTCTCCTCCCACTCTCACTAGACTTACATCTTATATATTATAATGAAACAATCAACTATCGAGAATAAAATATACTAAGATGCGTTGGTTAAGAATAAGGGCAGCTTCAAGCTGTGAAACAACATAAGAATATCCCAGACATTAGTTACGTTGTCGTGGGATATATACTAAGGAAAAGCCTGCCGGCCGGCTGCCGCCAGCCGGTTTCTAAATGGCTGGGCAGCCGACGCGCGCGCATGCCCGCACGTGGCTACTATGCAGAAGCGTCACACCTCCCCCAAGATATAAGACCCTTGACTAAGTTCTTCATATCTAACAGAAAGCTTCTCATAGTACCACACACTGTTGCGACACAAGGCACTATATATAAAAAAAATAAAGACTGTTGCGCTCCACCGAGCAAGTTCAACTAACTTAGCGACAATAAGCGAAAACATTCAACTTCGATACTGCTACAACATCTTATACAAAATTCTACACGTTATAAAAATAAAGAGTTTTTATAAGGTTTTTGCTTTTTTAATTTGTTTTTTTCGGCTGAACTACAGTGACAGCCTATTTTCCTCCACAATCAACCCTCAATCCTGTGGCAGTCTAACCAACATCATCCACCCTTGATAGACAATCCGCTATCACGTTATCAGAACCGGCAATATGGCGTATGTCCAGATTAAACTCCTGAAGCATGAGTGACCACCTGGTCAGCCTCATATTCCGGTTATGAAACTGATTCAAGAATTTCAGAGGGTGATGATCGGTATAAACCACTACGACTGGTCCGAAAGCAGGAACATATACATCGAAGTGCCTGAGCGCCAGCACTATCGCCAGGAGTTCTTTTTCAATTACAGAGTAATTCCTTTGTGCACTATTGATTTTTTTACTGTAAAAACTCACTGGATGTTCGATACCTTCATCATCTGTCTGTAACAAGACATCCCCAGCCCCTACGCCACTGGCATCAGTCGCCAGCTGAAAAGGTCTGCTGAAGTCCGGGGCCCTGAGTATGGGGTGGGTACATAACAGGTGTTTCACCAAGGAAAACGCCTCTGCACACTCAGGAGACCACCGGAACTTCTTGCCCTTAGCTAATAAGTCATTAAAGGTGCAAGTACAGTCGAATAGCCTTTGATGAAGCGACGATAATAGCCTATCATACCTAGAAACCGCATGATTTGTTTCATAGTCGTAGGCTGGGGAAACTGATCGATGGCTTTGATCTTTGTCTGTGGAGGGCACACCTGACCCATCCCCACCTCGAACCCCAGGTACAAAACTGTGGCTTTGACAAAATCGCACTTACCCAGGTTTACCACCAAACCTGCTTCATTCAGTTTATTAAAAAGCTGTCCAATGTGAGCACAGTGACTGTTAAAATCATCGTCGTATATTATGACATCATCTAGGTACACCGTACAGTTGGGAATGTCGGCTACAATGTCGTTCATTAATTTCTGAAACGTTGCAGGGGCATTTTTCAGCCCGTATGGCATAACATGGCAACGATATGTGGCACCGTCCACCACAAACCCACACACCTCTCGCGCTCGCTCAGACAAGGGCACTTGCCAATAACCCTTAACAAGGTCTATCTTAGTGAGGAACTTGGCTTTTCCTATCTTATCCACACTGTCGTCCACGCGAGGGAGAGGGTAGGCATTTGTGGGGGTTAAACCATTCAACCTGCGGAAATCTATACAAAACCGCACCTTGCCATCTGGTTTGGGCTGCAGTGTGACTGGGGAAGTCCACCTTACTGCACCCTCAGAAATCAGCCCCCGTTTCAGCATATAATCCAGCTCTTCCCTAAGTGCTGGTAATTTAATAGGGGGAACACGGTATGGCACTGATTTAAAGGGCGGGTGGTCCCCAACATCGACATCGTGCACCGCTTGAGTAGTGAGGCCAGGATGCTCCGCGAAAACAGCTGGGTTTGAATCAAACAAGTGCTGCACAGCTACACGCTGTTGCTCAGGCAGGTGCAATATCAACTCGTGAGCCACTTGTCTAGAATTCCCCGCCCACTGATCCGCGGAAACATGGCAATCCCAATTATCCTCCCCCGCAGCTTGACTGTCCCTTCCTCCTTCTCCACCACGATCGCTGCAGATCAACACCGGGACAGTGAGAGGCTCGGAGGGGCGCCTCACATACTCCTTCATCAGATTTACATGGCAAAGTTGGTTCTTTTTCTTACGATCAGGAGTATCTACTAAATAGTAGAGATCAGAAACCTTCCTTACAACCTGATACGGACCAGAATACTTGGCAGACAAGGGGTGTCCCACCAGAGGCAGTAGTATCAGTACCTCCTGATCTACTTCAAACTCCCTCAGCTTCACCTTCTGGTCGTATCTGTCCTTCATCTGAGCTTGTGAACTCTTAAGGTTCCGACCTGCTACCTCCAAGCTCTTTAGCATTCTCTCACGGCTTTCAACTACATACTTTAGAAGCGAGCATGGCTTTGTGACTCCCTCCCAGATCTCCTTGACTATGTGGAGGGGCCCCCTGACCCTGTGTCCAAAAACCAACTCGTTCGGGCTAAATCCCAAGCACTCCCCAGGTACTTCTCTCGCAGCAAATAAAACGTATGGGAGACCTAGATCCCAGTCTTTCCCATTTTCCATGCAATAACACCGCAACATACTCTTGAGAGTCGAGTGCCACCTTTCCAAAACTCCCCGACTCTCGGGATGGTAGGCAGATGACACCACAGACACTATCCCATGTTGCTGCATGGTCTGCTTAAACAGAGCAGAAGTAAAATTGGATCCCTGATCAGACTGGATCTCCTGAGGGTAGCCATAACGAGAAAAATAGACAAGTAGGTTTTTGACAACAGTCTTAGCCATCTCGTTGCGCATGGGGTAAGCATCTGGATACCGTGTTGCTACATCCATTACAGTTAGTAAAAATTTATTGCCGGCACTAGTGGGGAGCAATGGGCCAACCATATCGGTAACTACTTTGCTGAAGGGCGGCCCAATGACAGGGATGGGTTGTAACGGGGCTCTCGGGATAACCTGATTGGGTTTCCCAACAACTTGACAAGTGTGACACTGTGACACCCATGACACGACACTCGCCTTTAACCCAGGCCACCAGAAAAGCTTGCTCAGAGCTGCCTCCGTCTTACGTGCCCCCAGGTGCCCTGCCAAAGGCACATCATGAGCTAATCTCAATAAGCTCTCACGGCACACCCTCGGTACTACTAACTGGTCCACTAATCTTGACCCGCCATCCCACTTTTTCTTGGGATCCTGATGTCTCCGATACAAGATCCCCTCAGACAAGAAAAAATCACCAGGCTGCGCATCCCCATCGCTCTCCAGTTCGACAGCACCATTACCACACGCCCTGACTTCAGGATCTTCCAGCTGCAAGGAACATATATCAGCAGGTGCGAGATTATCCAAGTTCATCTTAAATAATTTATTTCCACCTCCAATGTCCCGCTGAGCCATCCTTTCCTCACGCTGCGCATAATGATGCTGTCGCAGTCTCTTCCTGCCCTGCACCTGCACTAGCGGTGACAGGCCCCGGGGCCTCTCCAGACTCTAACATAGGTGCCAATAATGAGTCACCAAGAAACACTGCCGGCTCAAAACTCTCCAATTGACCAACACTTCCCGTTTTCTTGTGACCTTTCCTCCGTGGTTTGATAGACTGAGGTGGTGGCTGCAAGGCTCCGGATGTCTGAGAACGCGTCACAACACACGCCACAGTTTGTACGCTACACTTCTCAACCCACTCCTGTTCCTCCCTACTAACGTCGGCCGCCTTCTCGGCAACGACCAAGGGTGAAACCTTAGAAGCAGGCACCGCAAAGTCGTTGCCGAGGAGGAGGTCGACGCCCCCAACAGGCAAGTTCTCTACAATTCCGACATCCAGCTCCTTCGCCACACCACCCACCTCCAGCTCCATCCGCACCAGTGGGTAGGACTTCGTAGCATTGATCCCCTGAACTACCACCACCCGAGCAGCGTTAATCGGCCTACCAGTAAAGTTCTTTAACAAGGTCTGAGAAGCCCCCGTATCACGCAATAGCTTAACTCCTCGCCTTTCGCCAGCCCACCTCACAAAACCATGCCCTCTATGACCCCCAAAGACGTCGCGGACAGGGTTCGAGCCTTCCGGACTTTTGAACACAGGCTGTGTCCCAACCTCTGACGAACTACCCTTGGCAAACTCAGAAGATATAGGCGACACCCCTATGCTGCGGACCAATGACACAACCTTGTTTGGTGGCTTGTTCGGACAAGCATTTGCAAAGTGACCCTCCTTGTGACATGCAAAGCACTCTTTACTCTTTGGTTTCCCTTGGGAGTGGGAGGTACCATTAGACTTCTTATACGGGACGGTATTTGGTTTATGTTCAGTTTTATTGTCCGTGCTAGATGGTTTTGTGTATTTATGTGTATCAAAATTCTTGGGAGGGGGAGGGGTACGATCCTTTGCACCCGACTCACTCCTAGCTGCTGCTCCGCACCCTCGAATTAATGACAGTCGGAGGTCAGCCATTTCTGCTGCCTCATGGAGAGTTCTAGGATTTTTTTCCTTTATATTTAATGTTAAGTCCCCGCCTGTGCACTTAGAGAACTGCTCCAAGAGAACCAGCTCACTCAACTCCTCAAAAGTAGCTGCCCTCTCGGAACGCAGCCAATGTCGTAGTGCATCATATAAGTCCCGGGCGTGTTCTAGGAAGGTACTATCCTTGCCCTTAGTAACACCCCGAAACTTCAAGCGGTAAGTTTCTGGTTGTAACTCATAGGCCCGTAGCACAGCCTTCTTTAGCTCATCATAAACTACACAGGACTCTAAAGGTAGTGCATCATACGCTTTTAGCCCCTTTCCTAGGAGTCTTGATGAAACTAATGCTGCCCACTTTTCCTGAGGCCACTGGTGTTCCTGACACTTCTTCTCAAATCGCATAAAAAACTCAGCCACACATAATTCATCGAACACAGGAACTAGTTTAAGCAGGTGCGACAATGATTGGTCCCGATGTCTGTTACCTCCCCCAATATTTCGCCCTGTTACCTCCACTCGAGATCTCTCCAGCTCCCTGTCAGCCCGATACCTAGTAGACTCTGCCTGCAGTTCAGCCTCTCGTATAGCAACCTCAGCCTGCACACTAGCCTGTCTCTCGGCAGCCTCAACCTGAACTCTAACCTGTCTTTCGGCGGCCTCAACCTTGGCCATCTCAAGCCGAAACAACAAATCTGGAGTCAACCCTTGAGGAGGGGAAGGTGCATTTAATGGGGAGGGTCCCTGTGATTGAATTCCACGCTGCCATTGACCATCAACTTGGGGGTATGTACTAAATTCAGGCACCCTGATGTTTGATACGGGGGTAGAGTGGAGGGGGGGCTGGGGACCGGGGCACCCAGTCGCCTCTCCACCCAGGTCTCTCCCTTCTAAACCCAATATCAAAGTCCTCAGCTGATCTTTCCTCATGCCACTTAAACCCTGGTGACCCTGAAGACCTGCCACACACTTTAAGCCATACTTATTCAGCTTCAACACCCTGTCAGCGGTAAGGGGCACCTCTAAAAATCTTCTAGCACCCTCCTCGCTATCGACTAGCCACTCCACAGGTCTTTCTCCCTCCGAGCCCGTATCGTGACCTGATCCCTTAACTGTGTTCTGATGTATTAGACATGCTTGTGTACTGCAGTAATTATCACGGTTATAGAATGTGCCTTATCTCCTATGCAAGTATGTATATACTAATTTTATTTAAAGTCTTTAATGTGTTATATTGGTTGCTCCAAAAAAAAAATCTATGTCCACTGTATTCCTCTAATCATAAGGAATCTCAAAACAAATGACCACTATATTCCTCTGTTCAGTAAATCCTATGCAAGGTCGCCATTTGTTACGTCCTGGGATATATAAACACTGGGCTCTTTCTATTGGACTAGGTATGCGGCAACAAGCAACAACGGAAAACGCTAGATCCAACCCTTATCTATAAACCCAGGCAACAAACCACCCTAAACCGTCAAGAGTCCTGCCTGGACAACAAGGTATCCTATGACTCGGTTACAGGATGCACGCACTATAGTCTGCTGATAGTCAAGCAGGCTATATAAAAGATCACACAATTAAGTTGACTTAAAGCTTCAAGGAAAAGATAGATAACAGAATTAAATTGCAGAAACAATTTAATAACAAACTAGAAGAAAGTACATTTAACGTTACGTTAATTAATACAATTAATCACCCCAGCGTGAAAGAAGGTGAAAGCAAACAGTCCTCAAAACATCGTACAGGTAGACAAGATGCCGGTTTCTAAACTGCATGCGGCTACTGTAGGGTCTGATGCTTAGCAAAGAAAGTATGTTACGGATTTAGAGAACTCTTAACTCATAAGCAGGAATAAATACTAGTGATAGGCCATACAGTGTATAATGGCATAGGTATAATTAAATAAAGGTAGCAACTCGCAACATAACCACATACAGGTGTGCTTCTCACTCTTAGTCAGGCAAGCCTGCTCGGACAGAGTCTCTAAGCCACACCCTGACTCACAATGCTCACAAAAACGGTAAACTGTGGCACAATAACAAGCATACAGAAATAATAAACCCCTAGCTGTTAATCTGCCAGGCGGCAGAGGTCTAGCCGGAAGGATATAGGCTTTGGATACCCGGGCTGAGCCACCTGCTCTAGCCTAGGGACGTTCCCAGGTCTGTGCGCCAAATTACTCTAATTGAAAGGGTGCTCTCTTGAGAGACTCCGATAGCAAGTATCTGACTCTCTCCTGGCGACCCTAAAACAAAAGCAAGACGTGCTAGCGCAGTGCTGAGTGGACTAGGCAAGGGCCCTCACACAACACAACACTAGACACACAGGGACACAGACAAGAAAATGCCCCCAGACTCCCACGGGTATCCTAGTAAAGTCGTGCGGGTCCACGGGACTCGCACCAGCAGACTTTACTTAAAGGATCGCAAAAAGCCTCCCCTCCGGTCTAGCCCCTGCTAAGCTGACACAAGAACACACTAGCAAGCATGAAACCACCAAATATGAGACAACAAAAAAGCTTCCTAAGTCTCATTAACAATTAAATCTCTGCATATGGCCCAAAATCCTATCTAGTTATCTGAGAGCTCGTCGTTAATACAATAATAGATATAAGGTCTATCAAGGGGATGGGATAATTAAATAGATTGGTGAAGTAGTGGAAGGAAGGTATACAAAGTAAGAGAGAAAGTTTCTAAGTGGGGTTGAGAGGGATAGATATCAAGGGGGTCCGAAGGGTACGACAGTAAGGTGAGCTCTGAGTCTTGAATCTGTCTGGACCCCACCCTAGGCATGCAAAATACATCCCATGCTTGGCAACACTCAACACAGTTGCCGGGTCAAAATCCTCTACCCCGTGCGTGAGTCGAAACTAAGCCTAACGTTGCAATCAAATGCACGTGGCAACATCAGGCTCGTCCCAAGCTGGACTCTCCGCGCGAAGCAACGTCCCCCAGCCGGTCTCTCTCTCTCCCGCTCGTCTCCTCCCACTCTCACTAGACTTACATCTTATATATTATAATGAAACAATCAACTATCGAGAATAAAATATACTAAGATGCGTTGGTTAAGAATAAGGGCAGCTTCAAGCTGTGAAACAACATAAGAATATCCCAGACATTAGTTACATTGTCGTAGGATATATACTAAGGAAAAGCCTGCCGGCCGGCTGCCACCAGCCGGTTTCTAAACGGCTGGGCAGCCGACGCGCGCGCATGCCCGCACGTGGCTACTATGCAGAAGCGTCACAAAGGAGAGTGCACTACACTCCTTACAAAGTGTGCAAAATACTATCTACTGTCTTCTTGAACTATTCAACTGAGGAAATGTTTACAACTTCTGAGGAAAGTTTGTTCCAGGTAGAACAGATCATAAATGGGAAACAGTTTCAACAAATACTAGTGCTGAACCTTTTCAATTCTAAATGCCAGCCATGGTTGCGTATCATATTCATATTAAGGCTAAACATTTTGCTATGATACACATTATCAAACCCATTACATTTTTTGGAAAACTTGAATGAACTGAGCTTGTAGTCTGCGTGTTAACAGGATTTAAAGCCTGTAAATCGCGGTAAATTGTCATGTGCGTCCCGGAACGTTTCCCGCAGTCAATGGGTTAAACTGGGGCAAAATTTGTTGAGCAGTGAGAGAGAGCGCGAGAGAGAGAGAGATCCACTACAGCCCAAATTCTTGTAACCCACGTTGTGTATAGAGACTTATTTTGAGAATGCAATTATACAGCATATTGTATTAATACATTCCTAATATATTTTAAATGTTGACCATTGTAAGCATGTGCAATGATGGTTTAACAACAATTGATAATACATGACAGCAATCGTCGCTAATCACTAACTGCCAGCTAGAGAAGGAAGGTGGGGGAGTTGGGAATAGTTTGGGGGTGGAAGGTGGGGGTAGACTTGAACTCGACTCCCCCCTTCCACCTGCCCAGGGTGGAGTAGGGGAAGAAAGGACCCACCCCCGAGCAACTTTTAGTACTCGTGAGTGTACATATACATTTTAGCCTTGAAACTCAGGTATTATCATATGGGTAATCAAGGTAATATTACAATATTTAATGGGGCAGCTGGAAGGTTCAGGGCTGCTATGAAAAATAGGAAACACTTAAAGCTAAAATTGGAGCAGCTGTCTTGCAGATCTTCTAATTATACTCAGACATACACATAGGGGATTGTAGTTGTATCCTCGGGGGCCTGGAGTAGTCAGTCGTCATCAGGTCCATTTGTTCCTGCAATATCCGGGGTGCTGGTGAGTAGGTTGCATAAGGGAGTGCTCATCATATTCCAAATCTGGCGGAACAATACAGGGAGCGTCTCTTCTGGTGGAGGCTACGTAAAAGGAGGGTTCTAATTGGTGGTTCCAGGGTGGTTGTGGTTGGCTGAGGATGGTGGCTTGTGACTGGCTGAGAGAGTCCTCCGTTTTCTTAGATGGCTGTGGGTGGGTACTGATCGTTTAGTTCCCTTGATACAGTCTGTAAAGCAATCCAATTCTGGTTTGATGGACTTAAATATACTTGACAGGAACGTCCCGAGTAGGTTCTATAAGCAGTAAAAATGGTATTCAAAAGTTCAATATAATAATCAATAACAAAACAAGGAAGATCACATATAAATATTTTATTGAATAAGCATGAGATTTGGTTGAGAGTTATAATCATAAAGGAAAATCCCACAATAATAGCAAATATATAATTATATTGTCCTTATTTCAGAACAATGTTACTGATACCAGAAAAACTCAATCGTGAGAGTCTAGTATTAAATCAAATCATGTGGAAAAACATACATAGAGGCATAATGTACAAGAATCAAGTTTAACCTTCAATGCAATAATAAATGAGAGTCAAATATCTTCCGCTTTCAAAGAGACTTCAATGTCCTAGATAATGATCCTAGGGTGACTATGAGAAGAGTTGAGGTTATAAAGATACTGTCACAGGAGGCAAGGTGAGTCATGCCTGGGGCTCAGCTGACCCTTTTAAAACTGACCACGTGAGCTCGCCCTCTGGTCAGGTCATTGGGAAGGTCACCAGGTGAACTGAGATGGTAAATAATACTTTTTCTAGTTAATGCAACTATGAACTTAGCTGCAGTACGATGTTAATTTACTTTACAGGAAAAGGCTGAGATTATTATTTATAGTAATTGAGAAGTATCAAAATCGCCCTCAAGGAAGTTATATTTTATTACGGAATTATATTACTTGAACATATGCTACGATAACGAACCGAACTTAGGAATTCGTGTTTCTATATTTTTCTTAGGTAAAGCAAAGTAAATCAACGTGAATTTAAACCAAGAGTGAAAAGGGTACGTTTAATAGGTTCTACTGGTTGGTACATATAATTTGGGTCAAGATGTAACCTTCAATATTCGCGATTAAGACAACACACGAACGATCAACAAAATAACTACAACTTCGAGTTTCCAATAGACTCAGACTTGAATGAATGCTAAAGTTAAATCTCAAAAAGTGAGAACTGGCTGCTTAATAGATATCGATCGGCCGATCGTACTTAATAATTAGATTGGCGATAATGACGAAGTTTAGCTCATTGATATTTAACCCTTAAAGAGCGGCGCCCGGCTATAGCCGGGCGCCAATTTGCAGCAAGTTAGGCGCCATTAATTATGGCTTTTAAAGGTTTAAAATCGAGTGCAAATGGCCGGGAGGCGGGCAGCGGGCCACACGTCCGACTCCCGGGAGAGGGCCTACCGCCGCCCACTGACTCCACCCTCCCCTTTGTTCTCAAGAGGCCGGCAGTGGGTATCCAATTGTGACGTAGCTGGGAAAAATATACCCGCTCATACGCTAAACTCCCTATGTTACTGGTACCACTGTATGATAACAACGAGTGCCTACGTAGCTCGTTCTGGTCTCATTTTTGAAGCTTTTTAGCGCCTAGTGTTTTGCTGAATATTTCTCTTTTCATGCAGGGTATACTTGATTTATCATTTCATGGAGGGCCTGAATATGCCCAAAATAAAACCCAAACAACCCCCTGCTAGAACGAGGTTTAAAACGGTCAATGATCCAGGATTCGTCGTCTGCACAGACGTTAACGGGGTCGAGGGAAATAAAATTTACAGGCACAATTAGTATCTGGGCATAGGCAACGAAGTTCCTAACTCATTACGACACTTAAAACAGAGAGGGGCAGTACCTGGCTCGGGCCTGAACGGGTTAACAGGGCGAGGTGAATAAAATACACAGATAGCAATTAAGTGGTCATGTTGGGATGAAAGTGACACGAAACACGGAGGAAAGATTTCCTAAACACGGTATTCGAAATATCACAACATCAAGATTTTCAAGAACAACAAGCACGTCCCTCATAAGATATATTTCATATGCGATTACTGAATAGAGATTTTAGGAATTACACTGAGCAATCGTTGGAAAATTGGTCGTAGGTTCTAGGTAAATAGTGATTATATAAATGGATTGATCATGGAATATATTGGGACTTCAACTTACAAGTAATAAATCAACATACACGTAGTCATTAAATCTGCGAGCGTGGGGGGGGGGGTCTGAATATATGTTAATGACACTGATATGTAACGTATGCGTAAGTTATAAATTAAATAAAGTCTTGAACAAGGGTCAAGGAATTAAAGCAAGATTAACACCTAATAACGCAGGTTCAGAAGGATGCAACTTATTACGCAAGTACGGGATCTTGGGCACAGATCACAAGTAAATCAGGGCATGACACGGTTCACATATCTACATAATCAATACCTCACAACAATAACCAACAGAGAAAGACACAGAAACACTTAAGTATTTGGGAGGGCAAGGAGGCGAGAGTGCTGGTCTGGCCGGCGTAGAGGGTAGTAGCCAATCTTGCACAGCTGGTTACCTCTTCGAGCAGGAGTCCTCGATCTAGGCCTGGTTACATAATTCGAGCAGGGGTCCTAGGTCCAGGCCTACGTCCATAGCTCGAGCAGGGGTCCTCGGTTCAGGGCGTCAGGCAACAGACAGGTGGCCCTTCTGGTCATCTGGAAGGGGGCCAACGTCCAGGGGGCACTCTCGAGGGCACGGGGGGGTCGAGGTGGGGGGGGGGGGGGCACCGTAGCAACACTGACCTTAACTAGGCCGTCCGAGATAGGTAATGCGTAGTCAGTAAGTGAGGTGGTGTGTACTTTCCTCAGGTTTTTCTGAGGTCCTATGCAAATATTTTCTTGCTTCAGGTGTCAATGAACTCGAGGGAAAAGGGGTATAGAGGAAAGAGGAAAAATGGTTGTTGTGAGGTACATATACATTCTAGCCTTGAATCTCAGGTATTATCATATGGGCCTGGTTCCAAGGGAGAAGAGTCAACAGGTGGGGTTAGTTATTCGGAGTACATTTCTAGTTCTCCAATTTCTAAACCTCTGGGTAGCTGGATAGGTTGTTCTGATATGTTAGCAATCTTAATGCAATTTGTGTGTTGAGGTAGCAAAGTGGGAGCGGTTAGGCAGGCCCCATTGAAAGGGCTTCGGAGGTGGGGGGACAAAAGGGCAGGCCCTTGGAATCTGGACGCCAAAGGGACCCATTGTTCATGATGAGGTGGAATGGTTGTTGATTTAGAGATTATGGCAGGAGACAGGATCTGGGCAGGGCAGGATTTATTCAGGATGGGTGTGGGTTGGGGAGTGTCCATTTAAGCAACGGTTAGGTGGAGAGGGGCATTTGGGGAATGGGGAGGATTCAGAATTAGGTAAGGATGTGATGTGATTGGCTAGGGCTTTAGGGGCAGTGACATCATAGGTAGGATTGTTGGGAAGGGATTTAGGTTGTTTGATGTTAGGGGGGGGGGGGGGGGCTAGGAGTTTGGTGGGTTTTTTTTTCTTTCGGACTAACAGTCGTAAGACAACGTCCTGCGCCAACAATCTATGGAGGCGTGAAGGGCTGCTAGTAATCTAGCCCTAAGTAGCCGCCATATTTGGCTTCACTGGGGTACACTACAAACGAGTGTTGCACCCCTTGATGGGGAAGGGGGGGTTGGACGTCCAACGGACGAGTTTGACCCAGGTTGGGAATAACCTGTTCGTTGGCACTGATTAATATTATGTGGGAGGGCAAAATGTCTCCGAAACTTTTGGCATGTTTCCGGAAAAAGGGAAGGAAACGACAGGAACGGGAAGCCCCCGTATCAATTAAGAGCCGCACTTTCACCCCATTCAGAGTGAGTCTGTGATACACCGGAAGTCCTCCTTGGGGTGTATTTTCATGAGCCCCCGCCATGGTCGTGACGATTTGTGTGTGGAGGAGGGGGTGGGGGGGCAGGCTAAAAATCCAAGTTTTCTGTTTGGATTTGTTCCGGCTGATGCGTTGAACTCTCTGGGGCGTCTTCCACGTCTTCTTCCTCGATGCCCGCCATGCTATCTTCCGTGATAGCGGACACTGGTCGTGGTTTGACCCATGGTATTTGGGCCCACCAACTTGGAGCTCGGTTCCTTTTCCTTGTGAGTTCCCCAAAGGACCTCTTGATTGACCAAAGCAAGCATGTGGAATTGCAAGGCTTTCAGTCAGCAGGGCGTATCCGTGCCCATTCTTCAATTCTGTCTGAGGTTCTGGGAACTGCAGGGCCTCTGTTAATGAGAGGGCTAGGAGTAGGAGGAGTAGTGAATTTGCTAATCACTGCGGCTATCTTGTTGGTGGTGCTGGGTTGACTTGGTTCTTGTGGGTTATGCATTGCCATGATCCTCTTAATTGTGAGCAGGTCTGCATCATAGTTGGTGGGGTCTATGATGGAGAAATATCTGGCCACAGGGTCAGGGAGGATCCTGACTAGAGCTTTGAACACTAGTTTTCTTCTCTGTGCGTTTGTTTCTTCATGGAAAGCGTTCATTGCCAG
>CM064504.1:30880641-30992190 GCA_032716605.1 Paralithodes platypus | reverse complement strand
TCACTGGATGTTCGATACCTTCATCATCTGTCTGTAACAAGACAGCCCCAGCCCCTACGCCACTGGCATCAGTCGCCAGCTGAAAAGGTCTGCTGAAGTCCGGGGCCCTGAGTATGGGGTGGGTACATAACAGGTGTTTCACCAAGGAAAACGCCTCTGCACACTCAGGAACCCACCGGAACTTCTTGTCCTTAGATAATAAGTCAGTTAAAGGTGCAAGTACAGTCGAATAGCCTTTGATGCAGCGACGATACTAGCCTATCATACCTAGAAACCGCATGATTTGTTTCTTAGTCGTAGGCTGGGGAAACTGATCGATGGCTTTGATCTTTGTCTGTGGAGGGCACACCTGACCCATCCCCACCTCGAACCCCAGGTACAAAACTGTGGCTTTGACAAAATCGCACTTACCCAGGTTTACCACCAAACCTGCTTCATTCAGTTTATTAAAAAGCTGTCCGATGTGAGCACAGTGACTGTTAAAATCATCGTCGTATATTATGACATCATCTAGGTACACCGTACAGTTGGGAATGTCGGCTACAATGTCGTTCATTAATTTCTGAAACGTTGCAGGGGCATTTTTCAGCCCGTATGGCATAACATGGCAACGATATGTGGCACCGTCCACCACAAACCCACACACCTCTCGCGCTCGCTCAGACAAGGGCACTTGCCAATATCCCTTAACATGGTCTATCTTAGTGAGGAACTTGGCTTTTCCTATCTTATCCACACTGTCGTCCACGCGAGGGAGAAGGTAGGCATTTGTGGGGGTTAAACCATTCAACCTGCGGAAATCTATACAAAACCGCACCTTGCCATCTGGTTTGGGCTGCAGTGTGACTGGGGAAGTCCACCTTACTGCACCCTCAGAAATCAGCCCACGTTTCAGCATATAATCCAGCTCTTCCCTAAGTGCTGGTAATTTAATAGGGGGAACACGGTATGGCACTGATTTAAAGGGCGGGTGGTCCCCAACATCGACATCGTGCACCGCTTGAGTAGTGAGGCCAGGATGCTCCGCGAAAATAGCTGGGTTTGAATCAAACAAGTGCTGCACAGCTACACGCTGTTGCTCAGGCAGGTGCAATATCAACTTGTGAGCCACTTGTCTAGAATTCCCCGCCCACTGATCCGCGGAAACATGACAATCCCAATTATCCTCCCCCGCAGCTTGACTGTCCCTTCCTCCTTCTCCACCACGATCGCTGCAGATCAACACCGGGACAGTGAGAGGCTCGGAGGGGCGCCTCACATACTCTTTCATCAGATTTACATGGCAAAGTTGGTTCTTTTTCTTACGATCAGGAGTAGCTACTAAATAGTCTAGATCAGAAACCTTCCTTACAACCCGATACGGACCAGAATACTTGGCAGACAAGGGGTGTCCCACCAGAGGCAGTAGTATCAGTACCTCCTGATCTACTTCAAACTCCCTCAGCTTCACCTTCTGGTCGTATCTGTCCTTCATCTGAGCTTGTGAACTCTTAAGGTTCCGACCTGCTACCTCCAGGCTCTTTAGCATTCTCTCACGGCTTTCAACAACATACTTTAGAAGCGAGCATGGCTTTGTGACTCCCTCCCAGATCTCCTTGACTATGTGGAGGGGCCCCCTGACCCTGTGTCCAAAAACCAACTCGTTCAGGCTAAATCCCAAGCTCTCCCCAGGTACTTCTCTCGCAGCAAATAAAACGTATGGGAGACCTAGATCCCAGTCCTTCCCATTTTCCATGCAATAACACCGCAATATACTCTTGAGAGTCGAGTGCCACCTTTCCAAAACTCCCTGACTCTCGGGATGGTAGGCAGATGACACCACAGACACTATCCCATGTTGCTGCATGGTCTGCTTAAACAGAGCAGAAGTAAAATTGGATCCCTGATCAGACTGGATCTCCTGAGGGTAGCCATAACGAGAGAAATAGACAAGTAGGTTTTTGACAACAGTCTTAGCCATCCCGTTGCGCATGGGGTAAGCATCTGGATACCGTGTTACTACATCCATTACAGTTAGTACAAATTTATTGCCGGCACTAGTGGGGGGCAATGGGCCAACCATATCGATAACTACTTTGCTGAAGGGCGGCCCAATGACAGGGATGGGTTGTAACGGGGCTCTCGGGATGACCTGATTGGGTTTCCCAACAACTTGACAAGTGTGACACTGTGACACCCATGACACGACACTCGCCTTTAACCCAGGCCACCAGAAAAGCTTGCTCAGAGCTGCCTCCGTCTTACGTGCCCCCAGGTGCCCTGCCAAAGGCACAGCATGAGCTAATCTCAATAAGCTCTCACGGCACACCCTCGGTACTACTAACTGGTCCACTAATCCTGACCCGCCATCCCACTTTTTCTTGGGATCCTGATGTCTCCGATACAAGATCCCCTCGGACAAGAAAAAATCACCAGGCTGCGCATCCCCATCGCTCTCCAGTTCGACAGCACCATTACCACACGCCCTGACTTCAGGATCTTCCAGCTGCAAGGAACATATATCAGCAGGTGCGAGATTATCCAGGTTCATCTTAAATAATTTATTTCCACCTCCAATGTCCCGCTGAGCCATCCTTTCCTCACGCTGCGCATAACGATGCTGTCGCAGAGTCTCTTCCTGCCCTGCACCTGCACTAGCGGTGACAGGCCCCGGGGCCTCTCCAGACTCTAACATAGGTGCCAATAATGAGTCACCAAGAAACACTGCCGGCTCAAAACTCTCCAATTGACCAACACTTCCCGTTTTCTTGTGACCTTTCCTCCGCGGTTTGATAGACTGAGGTGGTGGCTGCAAGGCTCCGGATGTCTGAGAACGCGTCACAACACACGCCATGGTTTGTACGCTACACTTCTCAACCCACTCCTGTTCCTCCCTACTAACGTCGGCCGCCTTCTCGGCAACGACCAAGGGTGAAACCTTAGAAGCAGGCACCGCAAAGTCGTTGCCGAGGAGGAGGTCGACGCCCCCAACAGGCAAGTTCTCTACAATTCCGACATCCAGCTCCTTCGCCACACCACCCACCTCCAGCTCCATCCGCACCAGCGGGTAGGACTTCGTAGCATTGATCCCCTGAACTACCACCACCCGAGCAGCGTTAATCGGTCTACCAGTAAAGTTCTTTAACAAGGTCTGAGAAGCCCCCGTATCACGCAATAGCTTAACTCCTCGCCTTTCGCCAGCCCACCTCACAAAACCATGCCCTCTATGACCCCCAAAGACGTCGCGGACAGGGTTCGAGCCTTCCGGACTTTTGAACACAGGCTGTGTCCCAACCTCTGACGAACTACCCTTGGCAAACTCAGAAGATATAGGCGACACCCCTATGCTGCGGGCCAATGACACAACCTTGTTTGGTGGCTTGTTCGGACAAGCATTTGCAAAGTGACCCTCCTTGTGACATGCGAAGCACTCTTTACTCTTTGGTTTCCCTTGGGAGTGGGAGGTACCATTAGACTTCTTATACGGGACGGTATTTGGTTTATGTTCAGTTTTATTGTCAGTGCTAGATGGTTTTGTGTATTTATGTGTATCAAAATTCTTGGGAGGGGGAGGGGTACGATCCTTTGCACCCGACTCACTCCTAGCTGCTGCTCCGCACCCTCGAATTAATGACAGTCGGAGGTCAGCCATTTCTGCTGCCTCCTGGAGAGTTCTAGGATTTTTTTCCTTTATATTTAATGTTAAGTCCCCGCCTGTGCACTTAGAGAACTGCTCCAAGAGAACCAGCTCACTCAACTCCTCAAAAGTAGCTGCCCTCTCAGAACGCAGCCAATGTCGTAGTGCATCATATAAGTCCCGGGCGTGTTCTAGGAAGGTACTATCCTTGCCCTTAGTAACACCCCGAAACTTCAAGCGGTAAGTTTCTGGTTGTAACTCATAGGCCCGTAGCACAGCCTTCTTTAGCTCATCATAAACTACACAGGACTCTAAAGGTAGTGCATCATACGCTTTTAGCCCCTTTCCTAGGAGTCTTGATGAAACTAATGCTGCCCACTTTTCCTGAGGCCACTGGTGTTCCTGACACTTCTTCTCAAATCGCATAAAAAACTCAGCCACACATAATTCATCGAACACAGGAACTAGTTTAAGCAGGTGCGACAATGATTGGTCCCGATGTCTGTTACCTCCCCCAATATTTCGCCCTGTTACCTCCACTCGAGATCTCTCCAGCTCCCTGTCAGCCCGATACCTAGTAGACTCTGCCTGCAGTTCAGCCTCTCGTATAGCAACCTCAGCCTGCACACTAGCCTGTCTCTCGGCAGCCTCAACCTGAACTCTAACCTGTCTTTCGGCGGCCTCAACCTTGGCCATCTCAAGCCGAAACAACAAATCTGGAGTCAACCCTTGAGGAGGGGAAGGTGCATTTAATGGGGAGGGTCCCTGTGATTGAATTCCACGCTGCCATTGACCATCAACTTGGGGGTATGTACTAAATTCAGGCACCCTGATGTTTGATACGGGGGTAGAGTGGAGGGGGGGCTGGGGACCGGGGCACCCAGTCGCCTCTCCACCCAGGTCTCTCCCTTCTAAACCCAATATCAAAGTCCTCAGCTGATCTTTCCTCATGCCACTTAAACCCTGGTGACCCTGAAGACCTGCCACACACTTTAAGCCATACTTATTCAGCTTCAACACCCTGTCAGCGGTAAGGGGCACCTCTAAAAATCTTCTAGCACCCTCCTCGCTATCGACTAGCCACTCCACAGGTCTTTCTCCCTCCGAGCCCGTATCGTGACCTGATCCCTAACTGTGTTCTGATGTATTAGACATGCTTGTGTACTGCAGTAATTATCACGGTTATAGAATGTGCCTTATCTCCTATGCAAGTATGTATATACTAATTTTATTTAAAGTCTTTAATGTGTTATATTGGTTGCTCCAAAAAAAATCTATGTCCACTGTATTCCTCTAATCATAAGGAATCTCAAAACAAATGACCACTATATTCCTCTGTTCAGTAAATCCTATGCAAGGTCGCCATTTGTTACGTCCTGGGATATATAAACACTGGGCTCTTTCTATTGGACTAGGTATGCGGCAACAAGCAACAACGGAAAACGCTAGATCCAACCCTTATCTATAAACCCAGGCAACAAACCACCCTAAACCGTCAAGAGTCCTGCCTGGACAACAAGGTATCCTATGACTCGGTTACAGGATGCACGCACTATAGTCTGCTGATAGTCAAGCAGGCTATATAAAAGATCACACAATTAAGTTGACTTAAAGCTTCAAGGAAAAGATAGATAACAGAATTAAATTGCAGAAACAATTTAATAACAAACTAGAAGAAAGTACATTTAACGTTACGTTAATTAATACAATTAATCACCCCAGCGTGAAAGAAGGTGAAAGCAAACAGTCCTCAAAACATCGTACAGGTAGACAAGATGCCGGTTTCTAAACTGCATGCGGCTACTGTAGGGTCTGATGCTTAGCAAAGAAAGTATGTTACGGATTTAGAGAACTCTTAACTCATAAGCAGGAATAAATACTAGTGATAGGCCATACAGTGTATAATGGCATAGGTATAATTAAATAAAGGTAGCAACTCGCAACATAACCACATACAGGTGTGCTTCTCACTCTTAGTCAGGCAAGCCTGCTCGGACAGAGTCTCTAAGCCACACCCTGACTCACAATGCTCACAAAAACGGTAAACTGTGGCACAATAACAAGCATACAGAAATAATAAACCCCTAGCTGTTAATCTGCCAGGCGGCAGAGGTCTAGCCGGAAGGATATAGGCTTTGGATACCCGGGCTGAGCCACCTGCTCTAGCCTAGGGACGTTCCCAGGTCTGTGCGCCAAATTACTCTAATTGAAAGGGTGCTCTCTTGAGAGACTCCGATAGCAAGTATCTGACTCTCTCCTGGCGACCCTAAAACAAAAGCAAGACGTGCTAGCGCAGTGCTGAGTGGACTAGGCAAGGGCCCTCACACAACACAACACTAGACACACAGGGACACAGACAAGAAAATGCCCCCAGACTCCCACGGGTATCCTAGTAAAGTCGTGCGGGTCCACGGGACTCGCACCAGCAGACTTTACTTAAAGGATCGCAAAAAGCCTCCCCTCCGGTCTAGCCCCTGCTAAGCTGACACAAGAACACACTAGCAAGCATGAAACCACCAAATATGAGACAACAAAAAAGCTTCCTAAGTCCTCATTAACAATTAAATCTCTGCATATGGCCCAAAATCCTATCTAGTTATCTGAGAGCTCGTCGTTAATACAATAATAGATATAAGGTCTATCAAGGGGATGGGATAATTAAATAGATTGGTGAAGTAGTGGAAGAAGGTATACAAAGTAAGAGAGAAAGTTTCTAAGTGGGGTTGAGAGGGATAGATATCAAGGGGGTCCGAAGGGTACGACAGTAAGGTGAGCTCTGAGTCTTGAATCTGTCTGGACCCCACCCTAGGCATGCAAAATACATCCCATGCTTGGCAACACTCAACACAGTTGCCGGGTCAAAATCCTCTACCCCGTGCGTGAGTCGAAACTAAGCCTAACGTTGCAATCAAATGCACGTGGCAACATCAGGCTCGTCCCAAGCTGGACTCTCCGCGCGAAGCAACGTCCCCCAGCCGGTCTCTCTCTCTCCCGCTCGTCTCCTTCCACTCTCACTAGACTTACATCTTATATATTATAATGAAACAATCAACTATCGAGAATAAAATATACTAAGATGCGTTGGTTAAGAATAAGGGCAGCTTCAAGCTGTGAAACAACATAAGAATATCCCAGACATTAGTTACGTTGTCGTAGGATATATACTAAGGAAAAGCCTGCCGGCCGGCTGCCGCCAGCCGGTTTCTAAACGGCTGGGCAGCCGACGCGCGCGCATGCCCGCACGTGGCTACTATGCAGAAGCGTCACAATAGGGACATGCCAATAGGCGTCGTTGAGGTCTACTGAGCACATCCAACCTTGCGGCGGAAGAGTGAGCCCGATATGATTGACTGTAAGCATCCTGAAGGGTGAATTCTCGATAAAAGTGTTCAGATGCGAGAGATCTAATACTGGTCGCATCTGAACACTGTCCCTTTTTGGCACTAAGAAAAGTCTGGAGGTGAATTCTAGGCAAGTTGATTTTACCGGCACAATTACCCCTTTGGAGATCATTTCCTGGACCAGGGCCTCCTCCTCCTGTGACACATTGTTGTATTCTAGCGCCTGTTGCAGTCGAGGTCGCCGGAGCCACCGCCAGGCGATTCCTTTGCTCACTACTTTCCTGGCCCAAGTTTTCTTGGGCCAGGCTGAGCGGAATGACTGGAACGATCCAGTCGGCAGACTGGGTTTTGTTCAGCAAAGCAACTCTCGAATCCGGCACGCCTGAGCACGGCACTGGGAGACAGAGTTTGGATGGCTAGTTTTTTGGAGGGGGAGGTGGGTTGGTATCAGACGGCTGGCTAGTTTTGGCTGACGTCTGCCCCTGATTTGGCTTATGGTGGGTCTTACCTCTATAGCCTGAGTATTTACTTTGTTTGGGCTTGGGCTGATTACCTCCCTGCTGAGGAAGAGTTCTGGGATCTCGAAAGGACTGTTTAGCATGTGGTTTGTTAGGCTTACCTCCGCTCTTTGGCTTGTGGAAAGGTTTCTTAAAAGGTTCTCTTTTAGTTTGGGAGGTAATCTGCTTCCACCCATTGACCATATTAAAGACAACACTCCACGTTTCTGAGTTAAGAAGGGAGGCAGTGAGCACCGGCGAAAGAGTTACCCGGCGACCAATATCATCCGGTAATTTCTTCACTAGGTGTACCCTCAGATCCTGGCGGGCTCAAACCGCTTTTATGATTGCAATTCTAATGTCTCCTAAGGTTTGAATAGAGTTTTGTAATAAAATTCTACATGATAAGTCAGTGGCCTTCCTAACTTGTGGGTCAGCAATGGCCGAGATAGTTCTGGTAAGGGAGACAGCAACCTGGTGACTAACTAAATATTGAGAGAACATCCGGTAGGCTTTATTTCTTAATTTAAATCCCTTTCAAGGTGAGCCGCAGGGGGAGTACAAAAGGGTTCATCTAAAGAGTGGAGGGCAAATTTGGGTGCCGCCAAGAAGGCAAACAAAGCTGGTGACACTCCCTCTGCATTAGTTACAGGTAACGAGATATAATTATGTGTTTCCTGTGGAACCTGATGAGAGGACTTAGATGCAATGGTTGATGCAAATACCTGAGCCTCTAACTCCCAATCTACCCAGGGTCCTACCCCTATCCGCCCCATGTGCAAGACTGGTGTATGCGACTGATCCAGCACCGGAAGTGTATCTAGTTCCGGCGTGAGAGCATTTAAAGCTTTGACATCATTAATGCCATCAGCTTTCGACCAGTCTGCAAAGAGTCTTGCAGATGAGGCGGAAGGGACTGCCCCAGCTATATGGACAAAGAAATCCGGATTATATGAACTAGGGATAGCCTTAATGGATACATCTAGTAATCTCCCTACCTCGTCCTTAGCTCTGAATTTCCTGTTCTTGTTTATTTCAATACGCCACTAACTAGGGACCGGTAGGTCCCCTGAAATGGTGGGTTGTGCTAAATGTTGGTTTAGTGGTGTCGCCGGGACCCATGAACAGTCCGGCCCATAGAGTACAAAGGAGTACAAAGGAAATCAAGCAACAACAGGTCTAGTGACCCTTCTAGGCTGCTTGTCCTCCAAAACACTGAGGATCAAGTGTCCAAACAGTGGTTTAGAGAGGGTAAGGGAACATTGGAAAGGGAACTACTGCCCTGGAACTAATGTCCATGGCAGGATTAGGAAGTTAGTAGGTGACAGATGGGTTAATAACTGAGGGGGGGATAAAATAAAGTTATTCTTTTACAAACGCAGTCAGTCGCGGGTTTGATGCGAGATATTTGTCTAAGTGGAGTTTAAATGAATCAACGGTGCTGCAGTCTATAACGTCTCGGGGAAGCCCATTCCACAAGTTGACAACTCGATTGAAGAAGAAATTCTTAGATTCGTGTGAGTTAAAAGATTTACCAATAATTTTGCAACCGTTTCCCCGCGTGTAATTAGATTGGTCGATAGTGAAGTACTTACTACAGTTCATATTGTCGATGCCTTTGATGATTTTGAACACTTGAATTAAGTCACCTCTTAATCTGCACTGGGTTAAAGGAAATAGATTTAATTCTCTAAGACGCTCTTCGTATGGTTTTTTCTTTAGGCTAGGTATCATTTTGGTAGCTCTACGTTGAACTCGTTCTAGCTTGTTTATATCTTTTTGGTAATAAGGGCACCAGGATTGAACGCAGTATTCCAGAAGAGGGCGGACTAAGGAATTTTAAAGGGTTAGGATAACTTCTTTGGATTTATGCTCAAATGACCTGCCTATAAAGCCAATTATTTTGTTTGCCTTCTTAACAACTTCTGAACATTGTTGACTCGGTTTTAGGTTACTCGATATTGTTACTCCCAGATCGGTTTCTCTGTTTACATTCTTAAGCTGAGTGCCATTCATCGAATAGTTTGCTTTCTCATTTAGGTATCCGATATGTAGTACTTTACATTTATCCGCATTGAAACTCATTTGCCAAATTTGGGCCCAACATGACAATTTATCTAGATTGTGTTGCATATCGTCAACTTGTTCTTTTGAGAGTACGCTATTTGCAATTTTTGTATCGTCAGCAAATTTTGAGATTGTACAGGTGAGACCCTCATCTATGTCGTTGATGTAAATTAGAAAGAGAATTGGTCCTAGTACCGATCCCTGGGGTACCCCGCTACTTACATTGGTCCATTTAGATGCCTTACCGTTTATGACTACTCTTTGCTTTCTGTCGCTGAGCCAATTTTCTATCCATTTCAACACACCGTCTTGTATTCCTTGCGCTTTTAGTTTTAGCAGTAAACGTTTGTGGGGAACTTTGTCAAAGGCCTTTTGAAAATCAAGGTATATAATATCTACAGCTTTACTCTCATCGTAGAGGTTGAGGATATCGTGGAAGAAGTCTAAGAGGTTTGTTAAACAGGAACGTTTTTTACGAAAGCCGTGTTGAGTATCTTTAAGTAAGTTATTTGCCTCCAAGTGATTTACGAGTCTGTCTCTTATGACCGTTTCTAGCATTTTACATACAATTGAGGTTAAGCTAATTGGACGATAGTTACTGGGTAGGGATTTGCTGCCTTTTTTGAATATCGGTGTTACGTTGGCTAGTTTCCACTGATCAGGCATAGTCCCAGACTGCAATAGGAGGAGAGGCATAGGGCCTTTTCTCTGAGGTACCTTATCTAAGGGAGGAGGAGTGATATCAGAGATTACCCTCACATTAGTGGTGGTAAGCGTGGCCGGCACTGTAGTGCCTGAAGCCGTGGTTACTGCCTGAGACATGGTTAGAGGAGTCAGAAAACCTGAAGGTTCTAGAAGTCTTATTGTAGAGTGACTTGGAGGAACTACAGGTTGACTAGCAGGGGGATCAGAGGAGGTAGGGAGATTTTATTGTTGCATCACTTTATGTAACAGATCACTAATCTCATCTGAAGTAACACATTTACTATGGGAACCCCTCGAAGATTGGGAGCTAGCCTCAGACTCTTCACCGGTTATACCTGGTTGAGCCGAGGATAAAAGCGCTTCCTCCGGCTCCCTACTTAACTCAAAATTCTCAGAACTATCCTGTTGTACCTCCGGTGCCTGGTCCGCCCGTGGCCACATCAAATCAGGGACTGACGAAGGTAACATGTCACTATTACCCTCATTCACTGGTTCCTGACTTAGTCTAACAATATTATGGGGGTGGTTCTGCCTGACGCCAGCACCCCTGCGCCGCGGGTGGCTGTGAGTCTTGGATTATTTGGGAGTTATCAAAAGGCTGTGACCCTGACGGTAAACCCCTATATTGCTCGGCCAGGACTCTTCTAGGTCCGGCGGAGAGGCTACTTCGTGGTACATAATTTAATTTAGGTATTGCGAAGGTAAAATCCTGTGGCACAGTCAAAGATTTTTCACGATTAGGCGTGGATTCCATGTCCTCTGTCCTCACCTCCGAGTCGCTTGATTCAACGTTAGGCGTGTTGGAGGTCGGGGTAGAGGGAGGCGGCTGTGGGGTCTGTTTCCGGCTACCACTTCGTGCCGTACTAGCCGAAGACTCCGAGTCGTCCTTCCAGCGCTTATGAGACCTGGAAGACTCTGCTGAAGAGTGCCTTGACTGTTTCCGGGGGGGGATCTCGACCTTGACCTCGACTTACGCTTCGGGGAAGGTGACTGTCTCCTCTTTGAGCGGTCGGGGGGGGGAGGGAACTTCGGTAATTTCACTGTCAGTGCCACTGCTACTACTCACTACCTCTTTCGAGATGGTCTTAGTTTTCACTTTAGGCTTCACAGATTTATTAGAGGCAGATTTGATCAAAGGTGACTTTATTATTAATTGTTCCCAGAGGGCCTCGTCATCGCAATGAAGCGCCTTATGGGCCGAGTCTTTGGCATAAATGTTAAAAGTGGCTTTGATTTCTTGTAAGGCTGCCAAGCACGACAAGTCTTTCTTGGTGAACAAGGCTGTTTTCAAATCGGCACAGACGAAACAATGCTTTGACACCCACAAGCCTCTAGAGCGGTCTAAACATTTAACACATTTTAAACAAAGTTTATGAGCAAATATCGGTAACTGTGAGCAGGTAAGAGTAGCACATAATTCAAACCGAGGCATGATGGATAAAGGCCCCCCCCCCCGGCAGGAATCAGCCGCCAACACCCGCCGGTTTTGAAGTCAGAAGCCAGGAAGTCTTATAGAAAATTTCCAGGAATCAATGCTCATAAGGATAACCTGCGGGGAATTAATACATCCTACCATGAGTCCGCCGAAAAATTAGCTATAGTCACCACTACTCTAACCTTCCGCTGGACTCGCCGTGAAAAAACCTGTGTTTTTTTCGTCTATGCTGATTGGAACTGCTTACCTGTGACAAGTGCCACAGACGCTTTTTGACCATTAGTGTCTGACTATCCATTTCTATTGCATTAGAGAGATAGGGAAACAAGTTTGTATAACGAATCTTAACACTTGCACACTTGACTGTGGCGCCGCAGGGCGAGGAAGTCTTTACCGCGTGATAATTGTGGCCATGGGGAGTTAACTCGGCGGGCCGAGTTCCGAGCTCCCGTAGGAATCTGCATTTCCGCCGGAAGTATTGTGGATCAGCGTACCACGCCGGGACATTTGGTTGTTCCCTACCAGTTTTGAAGATGGATAACTTGGGCCCTGCTGCATGGGGTCGCCGGAGGAAAACAACAACAATTTTAGAGAGAGGAGACAAACGCACAACTCCTCCCCCCCAAAACCCTTACATATATAACAGGACGTCTCCCAAACCCCCACTACATGCAAGCACACATTTAAAACACTAGGGGTACACATAGGCTTAATCATAAATACAGAGAATTCAGAATCCTAAATTACCTGTAGCATACACCGGAGACCCCTAACCAGGCTAGCCACGAGGTACGACGAAACATCACGGGTAGACGACGCTCCGATGACCCAGCATAGGCGACCAGACGAGGGGAGGCGCACGATAGGGGCCCGCAAGCAAATACAAACTCTAGAAGGTGTAGCACCACGTGCAGTCACCTTTAGACTAGAGCATCTGCTAAATATGAATAATCTCTATGCAACTGCCTCATATTGATGGTCTGAAGCATAATCTTGTAGAATGGTAGCCTACTAGCTATGATATCGAAAGCTAAAGGCGCAAACACAACAATAATAATAACACACGTGGCGCAAAGTCCTGGGATACGTAGGCGCCTGTTACAATAGTACCCTAATTTAAACATTCCCTGCGGACATACCAATGGGGCAGCCATTGCTAGCTAATCTAAACTTTGTTCACTACAACGCAAGTGTATACAAATGAGCAAGGACTCACTAGAAGCGCTGGAATGTCTAATAAAGCGGGAGCCACGGCGGGACCCCTCTGGCTTATATGGCCGAGGAAGGACGAAGATGGCCAATAGAGGGCCTGCAGTCGGGGTAGCAAAACACAAGAAATCCACATATGGAAAGTCATATGATAACAGATTTTTTTTTTTTTTTTTTTACAGATTTTTTTTTGGGAAAATTTCACTTTTATGGTCACTAGTTTTCCCATGGATTTTTGTATTTTTCGCTGATAGTTTCGATCAATATATAGTGTTTGGAAATAATTACAAACTTCGGAAAAACCGTTTTTCCCATTTTCGATCGATGTTGAGAAGGGCTATGATTTGAAGACATTAGCCTAACCTATCAACCTTACCTAACCTATCCTAGTATTATGGGTGGGGGCTGCCACCCCCGCTGGTTGGGTACTAATCCCTTAGTAAAAAAAAAGAAAAAAAATTGGTTAATATACAGGAGACGCAACAAGGTGTTTTTCCTTTTTTTTTTTTTTGGTATTTTGATTTTGTTTTTGGTGTTTTAGTCGAATCTAGTGATGAAATTGAATGGGAATCAAGCATTTACCCATTATCCATCAATCTAAAGACACGCCCCCCCGATAGTGGGGAGGGCTATGAATATCAGGGAAATTGAGGGGTAAAAAGCGTATAGAACACGATAATACACATTTGTAATCAAAATTTGGCTCGGGTTTTGTCAATTTCCAGACCCATAAAACCCGACTTTTTGAAAACCCGAGCCAAGATTTGACGAAAGTTGGCTCGGATTTAACTAATTTAAAAATAAAAATAACACAGTAACCTTATTAAAATGTTGGCTCGGGTTTTGTAAATTTCCATACCCATATAACCCGACATTTTGAAAACACGAGCCAAGTTTTGACGAAACTTGGCTCGGATTTAACTAATTTTCATGTTAAAATTACACAGTAACCTTAATAAAATCTTTGTTTGGGTTTTCATAGAGTTAACATTAGCCTAACCTAACGAAGTAAGAATGGGGTTAACATTAGCCTAACCTAACAACCTTACCTAACCTAACCTAGTAAGAATGGAGTTAACATTAGCCTAACCTAACAACCTTACCTAACCTAACCTAGTAAGAATGGGGTTAACATTAGCCTAACCTAACAACCTTACCTAACCTAACCTAGTAAGAATGGGGTTAAAATTAGCCTAACCTAACAACCTTACCTAACCTAACTTAGTAAGAATGGGGTTAATATTAGCCTAACCTAACAACCCAACCCAACCTAACCTAACCTAATCTAGACCCAGTACGTAGGATACAAAAATAGCCCTTGCATGCCAGTTTATACCTATGCGAAAAAAATCTTTTACTTTGTTACTTTGCGATCACCCATTAAGATTCCCGAGCTAGCTGTGGTCCGGCTCCTTTATATTGTCCCAACCAACCAACTAACCTTAATGAACAGAGGAGGTACTGGCTTGAGTGGCTGCCTGGCTGGCCGCTGGAGGCTCTATCACCACTCATCTTGGTCAACAGCTGGTGGATTTTAGTTTCAAATTTTTCCATGCGAAAAAACTGTATGTGCATTTCAAAACCAGCTGTCCTCGTCGGCTGTATTTGGAACACTGGTTATTGCACTTTGGACAGTTTACACTTATTGGAAGGCGAAAATGTCTTAAGCAGCCTCAGTGTTTTTAACCCCTTCAGACATATATGATGCAGAGGTTGCCAGATTAGCAATAAGAAATAGAGTTCTCTCACTCTTATAATTACCTCTCCAAAATTAGTTTTCTGCCCACATCTAACTCAAAGACAACTGCAGAGGTTGAAGTAACTAAAATAAAGGTTTGTAAAAAACCCTGATGGTAATAAAGGCTTTAAAGTATCCCTAATAGGCTCAAAATTGCGTCATATGTCGGAGAGGGTTAAAGACGGTGGATAAAGCTTTGATCGGCTCACACCCTCTACAGTCAAACTGATAGCTTATATCCCGGGCCACCTGTTTTCCAAATCATGGCATCACCTGATTGGTCGATAGACATCACTGTCAGTGAACTCGAGTACTCTTGGCATGAATTAGGTAGGGTGATTACTCTGGCCACGACGCCACCAGTATAGTTCATTGCATTCGCCACCAGATGTCTCAGTTGTTGACCGAGTCACGCAAAAGAGGTCTCCCAGAAGAAGACGAAAAAGAAGAAGTGTAAACAAACCTTTTAAACGTAAATATCCATATAATATGTATTATGTTAGTTTCCTGGAAATGACACCTACATCAAAAATTTGGAAAAAATCGCTTAATCACATGCTATTGAGCTTAATTTTTTACCAATATTGTAGCGCCTCCTGTATGACCAAAAAAATTGCTATTGAAAATACGAAGGCGAAAAAAAAAAAAAAAAAAAAAAAAAAAAAAAAAAAAAAAAAACGAAGTCTAAGGTGTTTACTCTGCAATCTTCAGCTTTGATTGTAGTTGATTAGGGGAAAGTACCGTATTGACAACCTTGTTACGAAAATTACATTTAGTAGCATACTTTTATATTAGTTTTTTTTCCGAGGGTTAAAACACATTTTCATATAAACCTCGGGAGACAAGTGAAAATGGCGAGTATACGAATCGGTGCCCTCTATAGGAAAGTATTGAGAACCATGTTTCAAAAGAAAACATTTTAGTACCATATATTTTTATTAGGTTTCGCCGAGGGTTAAAACACATTTTGATATGATGTTTAGAGCATATAGATTCCATATTTGTCTTAATTCAGTAATACTAGTTTTTTCTGTAGGGTACCCAATCATAATGACGATCCCATAAGGGAATTAAGCGTGCACTTATGAAGAGTACTCCAAGATCCTTCCACGCGGTAGATTCAAAATGCTGTCGCGGGATGTTGAATGGAGACTATTATACTAATAGGCAATATCGTCAATAATGGAGGGGCCATTATTAAATCTTGGAGAATTATTCTATAATTGCACCTATACGAGCTAAACAAATTATTATTGTATTAAACAGGAAGGTACGAAGAGTTAAGTGATGTGGTATAGGTGGCAATATGCGGAAATGGATTATAAGGGCATTCCGCCCCCTCTGACCCCCTTACGAAAATCTACGCTTACTCACTCCACCCCTACTGGATTTCTACCGTTTTACCCAACCAGCCTGGGTGTGGGGGCAGCAGCCCCCACCCATAATACTAGGATAGGTTAGGTAAGGTTGTTAGGTTAGGCTAATGTCTCTCTGAAACATTGTAAAATCCATGTCACATCTAGATTGATAGACTTTTGTCAGAGGGGGTAGAATGCCCTTATAATCCATTTCCGCATATTGCCACCTATACCACATCACTTGCCTCGTCGTATCTTCCTGTTAAATACAATAATATATTTTTTAGCTCGTATAGGCCTAGGTGCAATTATAGAAATTTATCTAATTTCTTTTTTGGATTTTTTGGATTTTTGTTAGCATTAACCTAACCAAAAAACCTAACCTAATCGCCCCCAAATACATCACTTACCTCGTTGTACCTTCTTGTTAAATACAGTAATAATTGTTTTAGCTTGTATAGGTGCAATTATAGAATAATTCCAAAAAATATTTTCCGGTGGATACAAATTATATAGCAATGAATCATATGATGATTGGGACCCCAAACTACCATTAGAAATGAGATCCCAGCTGTGGTGCGGCTCGTAAATATTGACCGAATGTATCATAGATAATACGGTAATAACCTGCATAGTTAGACTAGACAAATATTGCTAAGTATCCTTTGTGTTGGAATACAAAGTATAAATATAAAATAATTATAGGAAATAGGCTCGCAGCCTTATTATACATAATTGATTAGGGACAATGTAGGTCTATGGAATCCATACCGTACTCATGTATAATCCACTGTGGGAGAATGATTTTGATCACATTTATAAAACCCGATATTAATATAAAAAACGTCCATTCTAATCAATATATATATATATATATATACAGTATATATATATATATATATAAGGATTTTTAGAAATCTAAGGAATTCAGAATAAAAGCTGTGGAAGCACTGAATGCATAATCGTATTTTGGATCGTGGAAAAAAAACTGCCGCGAACCGTCTCATTCATTTGCTGCAAACAGGCATAACCGATTCTCACCGTACCTGCGGCGAAACGTCACTTCCTGCGAAATATCACGACCCCGGTTTTAAAGATAATGTTTAATGTTTCGGTATTTATCAAGGAAACCGGCCACGAATGTCTCAACACGATCGATAGGCCTAATGGGGAAAATAGGTTTTCCTGAGATTTCTAATTAATTACAAACTCTATATATTGATGCAAATGAACAATTTTGTTTATAAAAAACACTGAAAATTCGTGGTATTAAAATGGGTTAAGCTGGGTTTAGACCGTCACGCACCCATAAACAGGGAACGTGAGCAGGGTTTAGACCGGTCGCGAGACAGGTTAGTTTTCGGTTAGGTTAGGTTAAGTTGGTAGCATTCAAGGAGACTACTGCAAGACTCTTCGGAAAAACTCAATTTTTCTGTCACCAATTTTCCCATGGATTTTTTTATTTTTCCCTGTTAGTTTTCATCAATATATAGTGTTTGGAAATAATTACAACCCTCTGAGAAACCGTTTTCCCTATTATACAACGATCTTAAGACACGCCGCCCGATAGTGGGGAGGGCTATGAAGTTCAGGGAAAATGAGGGGTTAAAAGCGTAACAAAGACATTAGCCTAACAACCTTACCTAACCTATCTTAGTATTATGGGTTACCCCGCTGATTGGGTAACAGTGCAAAAACCACAGTATTATGGGATTTATGGGACATACCCTACTCCGCCAGCCACCGAGTGGCAGTGGGAGGCCGAGAGGTTCACAACAATAACATGAGTGCGGCGGCGGACGCAGTGTTGCCATATTCTAAATGCAGAATTATCGTATTGTGACCACAAAATTATGGAATTTGCACCAAAATTATCGTACACACTAATATATATACGGTATATATATAATTATATATATATATATATATATATATATATATATATATATATATATATATATATATATGGTCAATATACAGGAGACGCAACAATATAGGTAGCAAATTTATAATGGTAGTTTTGGGTTCCTATCATCATATGCTTCATTTCTATATACTTTTTATCCACGGGAAAACAAAATAATAATAATCTTGGGTTTTTTATGTTTTTCTTGGATTCTTTTCTTATTTTTGTTATTAACCTAACCAAAAAACCTAACCTAACCTAAATGTATTTGGGGGCTATTAGGTTAGGTTAGGTTAGGTTTTTTGGTTAGGTTAATGACCAAAAAAACAAATCCCCCCCAAAAAAAAAAAAAAAATTCAAAGATTTTTTTTTTCCCCCGGGGATAAAAAGTATATAGAAATGAAGCATATGATGATAGGAACCCAAAACTACCATTATAAATGTGCTACCTATATTGTTGCATCTCCTGTATATTAACCATATATATATACAGGTATATAGGGAATGTTAGTTCTAAATGGCGTGTGTACGAATCCGTGCCGTCTATAGGAAGGCATTGACACCATGTTACGAAAAAATTCCATTTTAGTACCATATATTTTTATTAGGTTTTGCCGAGGGTTGAAACTAATTTTAATATGATGCTTAGAGCATATAGATTCCATATCTGTCTTCAAATATGTCAAAATAATTGGTGACAAATAAATGGAGTTATACGGACTCTTCTTCTTCTTACCTCTGACCGGGTATAGGCTATCCTGGTGTTTACTACCCTATACCCATTTGAAAGGAGGTAATTCTGCATAACTACTACTCCTGTTATTTTAGGTTTTATTTATTTTATTTGTATTTTAATGGTTAGTAAGTATGAATTATATTGCTAGAAAGTGAGGAAAGCACTAGGCCCTATTTATCAGCATTTGCATTGTTAATTGAAATTCAGATACCCAAACAATCTAAGAGTTTTCTTGATTTAGTCAACTTTAAAAAGACATTAGCCTAACCTAACAACCTTACCTAACCTATCCTAGTATTATGGGTGGGGGCTACCGCCCCCACACCCCCGCTAATTGTGTATTCAAACTATAAAAACATTGATGGGATAAAGTCTATGGTGTTTACTCTGCAATCTTCAGCTTTGGCTGTCGATAACAGGAAAGTACCAATAAAAATGTACTGTTTTTTTGTAGGTGAAGCTCCACTCTGATTGGCTACTAAACATCAGGGAGGAGCCTCCAAGGAGGCTAGAATGTAAACATAGTGTCCTGGACTGGCAGTACAAAAATAACTCTGATAATGTTATAGGGGAGTGAAAATAAAATTGACAAAATTAGAAAAGTAGCCCATATCCGCACATCACTAAGGTCCCCCTGAGCGAAGAAAGAGCGAAAAAAAATAATTCCATGAGACAGGAATCCCGTAATCGAGGAGTAGTTGTTTTGCAGAATACCCGATTTTTGGTGTATTTGTCTGTGAAGTGGGTATTTTTCAATTTGTTGATAACGAAAATCCTCCATGCGGACTATATGGAGAAAAATATGGCGAATCTATTGGTGCCTATTTTCCCTAATATATTGTTTCTCATAACGTCGCACTAGTGTCCTTGAATATTATCGTTAAGTTAGGTTAGGTTAGGCGGTAAACCTGACTTTTTGGACCGACAGCGATTTCAGTAAGTTTTATTTTGTTTTTTGTAATTTTTCCTTCAGATATAGTGTTGTTTTATACTGAAGAGGAGCGGAAATGAGTATTTAACCATTATCCAACAATCTAAAAACACGCCCCTCACTAGTGGGGAGGGCTATGAAGTTCAGGGAAAATGAGGGGTTAAAAGCGTAAAAATACAATAATATAGCGTTTTGTATCAAAACTTGGCTCGGGTCTTCCCAAATTGCAAACCCATACAACCCAATTTTGTGAATACCCGAGCCAACTTTTGACGAAAGCCAACTCGGATTTCACGGGGTGGAGTGGGTAGCCTAATATTTCATGTTATAAAAATAGTCAACTTTGGGAAGACATTAGCCTACGCCCTAACCCAACAACCTTACCTAACCTATCCTAGTATTAAGGGTGGGAACTGCCCCCCCACTCCCCCGCTGGTTGGGTTAGACTATTTTTGTTTTAATGTTCTAGGCTATTAGCCTAACCTAACAACCTTACCTAACCTAACCTAGTATATGGGTGGGGGCTGCCGCCCCCACACCCCCGCTGGTTGGGGTTTTTTTTTTTTTTTTTTATGTGCTATTAGCCTAACTTAACAACCTAACCTAACCTAACCTAACCTAGTATATGGGTGGGGGCTGCCACCCCCACACCCCCGCTGGTTGGGTACTGGCTGAAAAACTTTTTTTTTCACAGTAGCCTAGGCCTATACATGTATTTTAGCATTTTTTTTCTTCTCTCCCTTATAATACATTTCAGCTCTTAATGCCATACATAGCAATGATTGATATGCTCTACCGGACCTATTAGGCCTAAACAGATCGATGGGCTAACTGTCGGTCCAAAACATCAGTATAACCGGTTAGGCTAATGTTAAAAATACTAAAATGCGACGGTCCTCGGTATAAGCCAGCGACGCATCTGACGAGTCACCCTAATTGCTCCGACCGTAACCTCAGGTGTAGCCACTCGAGAGGGTTCAGATATGTATGGGAACTGTGTACGTATCCCACGCAACCGTGCCGATGGTTGAAAACTCTCAAAGTCCATGTGCGTGGGCGTGAGCGCGCAATAACCTGGTTTGGTTAATATACAGGAGACACAACGTGTTTTTCAGGTATTTTTTTTGCTATTTTGATTTTGTTTTTGGTGTTTTAGTGGAATCTAGTGATGAAATAGAATGGGAATTAAGCATTTACCCATTATCCATCAATCTAAAGACACGCCCCCCGATAGTGGGGAGGGCTATGAAGATCAGGGAAATTGAGGGGTAAAAAGCGTATAGAACACTATAGAACACGATAATACACATTTGTAACCCAAATTTGGCTCGGGTTTGTTCAATTTCCAGACCCATAAAACCCGATTTTTTGAAAACCCGAGCCAAGTTTTGACGAAACTTGGCTCGGATTTAACAAATGTAAAAATGAAAAAAAAACACAGTAACCTTGGTAAAATATTGGCTCGGGTTTTGTCAATTTCCAGACCCATAAAACCCGACTTTTTGAAAACCCGAGCCAAGTTTTGACGAAACTTGGCTCGGATTTAACTAATTTTAAAATGAAAATAACACAGTAACCTTATTAACATGTTGGCTCGGGTTTTGTAAATTTCCATACCCATATAACCCGACATTTAGAAAGCACGAGCCAAGTTTTGACGAAACTTGGCTCGGATTTTACTAATGTTCATGTTAAAATTACACAGTAACCCTAATAAAATCTTTGGTAAATTTCTATAATTGCACCTATACGAGCTAAACAAAATATTATTGTATTTAACAGGAAGAGGTAAGTGATGTGGTATAGGTGGCAATATGCGGAAATGGATTATAAGGGAATTCCGCCCCCCTCTGACAAAAGTCTACCAATCTAGATGAGACACGGATTTACAATGTTTCAGAGAGACATTAGCCTAACCTAACAACCTTATCTAACCTAACCTAGTATTATGGGAGGGGGCTGCTGCCCCCACACCCCCGCTGGTTGGGTAAAAAGGTAGAAATCCAGTTGGGGTGGAGTGAATAACCGTAGATTTTCGTAAGGGGGTAAGAGGGGGGCAGAATGCCCTTATAATCCATTTCCGCATATTGCCACCTATACCACATCACTTACCTCGCCGTGCCTTCTGTTAAATACAATAATAATGGTTTTAGCTCGTATAGGTGCAATTATAGAATAATACCAAATCTTTGTTTGGGTTTTCATAAGGTTAACATTAGCCGGTAAAATTCTAGTTTCACGTACACAGCGACAACAGGGAGGCGCCGTTGTAAAGGCATAGCTTCCCGACCAACTATGAAGATCAGGGAAATTGCTGGGTAAAAGACGTAATATAATGATAATAAACTACATTAACGACATTAGCCTAACCTAACAACCTTACCTAACCTAACCTAACCTAGTATTATGTAATAGCTATGGTGCCGCATATGGGGAGATTTTTTTTTTTTTTTTACAGTAGGTATAATTCCTTATAATGCATTTCCGCCGCTTTGGACATATATAGGAATTAAGTATGGTATATGACAACTCTAAAGTAGCCATATAAATTTATGAGTATGCTGTGAAAGCGAAACTAGAATTAAACCCATTAGCCTAACCTAACGAAGTAAGAATGGGGTTAACATTAGCCTAACCTAACAACCTTACCTAACCTAACCTAGTAAGAATGGGGTTAAAATTAGCCTAACCTAACAACCTTACCTAACCTAACCTAGTAAGAATGGGGTTAACATTAGCCTAACCTAACAACCTTACCTAACCTAACCTAGTAAGAATGGGGTTAACATTAGCCTAACCTAACAACCTTACCTAACCTAACCTAGTAAGAATGGGGTTAACATTAGCCTAACCTAACAACCTTACCTAACCTAACCTAGTATTATTGGTGGGGGCTGCCGCCCCCACACCCCCGCTGGATGGGTACTGGCTGAAAAACTTATTGTTTTACAGTAGGCCTATGTATTTTATTTTATTTTTATTCTCCCTTATAATACATTTCAGCTCTTAATGACATATATAGCAATGATGTATAGCCTATGCTCTACCGGACCTATTAGGCCTAAAAAGATCGATGGGCTAACTGTCGGTCCAAAACATCAGTATAACCAACTAGCCCTTGCATGCCAGTTTAATCCTATGCGAAAAAACCTTTTACTTTATGTTACTTTGCGATGACCCATTAAGATTCCCGAGCTAGCTGTGGTCCGGCTCCTTTATGTTGTCCCAACCAACCAACTAACCTTAATGAACAGAGGAGGTACTGGGCTGCCTGGCTGGCCGCTGGAGGCTCGATCACCACTCATCTTGGTCAACAGCTGGTGGATTTTTGTTTCGATTTTTTCCATGTAAAACAAGTGTATGTGCATTTCAAAACCAGCTGTCCTCGTCAGCTGTATTTGGAACACTGGTTATTGCACTTTGGACAGTTTACACTTATTGGAAGGCGAAAAGGTCTTAAGCAGCCTCAGTGTTTTTAAAGACGGTGGAAAAAGCTTTGATCGGCTCACACCCTCTACACAAGCTGGCCAGAGTCAAACTGACAGCTTATATCCTGGGCCACCTGTTTTCCAAATCATGGCATCACCTGATTGGTCGATAGACATCACGTGTCAGTGAACTCGAGTACTCTTGGCATGAATTAGGTAGGGTGATTACTTTGGCCACGACGCCACCAGTATAGTTCATTGCATTCGCCACCAGATGTCTCAGTTGTTGACTGACAGTCACGCAAAAGAAGTCTCCCAGATGAAGACGAAAAAGAAGAAGTGTAAACAAACCCTTAAAACGTAAATATCCATATAATATGTATTATGTTAGTTTCCCGGGAATGACACCTACATCAACAATTTGGAGAAAAATCGCTTAATCACATGCTATTGAGCTTCATTTTTGGTCAATATACAGGAGGCGCTACAATATAGGTAGCAAAATTCTAATGGTAGTTTTGGGTTCCTATCATCATATGCTTCATTTCTATATACTTTTTATCCCCGGGAAAAAAACAAAAAATCTTGGGGTTTTTTATGTTTTTCTTGGATTATATTTTTTATTTTTTTTATTAACCTAACCAAAAAACCGGAAAATATTAAGGAAACCACCCACCAATTATTTTCATTATTTTTTTTTTAGTTTTAGTTTATTTGCATCAATATATAGTGATTGGCATTAGTTTCAACCTCCGCAAAAATCGTTTTCCCCTTTATCCAACGATCTTAAGACACGGCGCCCGATAGTGGGGAGGGCTATGAAGATCAGGGAAAATGTGGGGTTAAAGACAAAAAGGCGATATAAGGGTTTGTATGATGAAAGTTGGCTCGGGTTTTGTTGTTTTTCAACTTGAGAAAACTCCAAAATGAAAAAACCCGAGCCAAATTTTGGCAAAAGTTGGCTCGGATTTTAAGATTTTTCAGCTGCATAAAAGACAGTAAGTGCAAAAAAGAAGTTGGCTCCGGTTTTCTTGTTTTTCAACTTAAGAAAACCCCAAAATTAAAAAACTCGAGCCAAGTTTTGGCAAAAGTTGGCTCGGATTTTAAGATTTTTCAGCTTCATAAAAGTCAGAAAGTGGCAAAAAAAAAGTTGGCTCAGGTTTTCTTGTTTTTCAACTTAAGAAAACTCCAAAATGAAAAAAACAGTCATGTTTTGGCAAAAGTTGGCTCGGATTGGACAATTGTTAGGCTTCATAAAAGCTGAAAATGTAGAAAATGCCAGCCAACTCTTCGCCATTGGATACAGGATGGGGTGTGGGAGAGCTCTGCCCCCCCCCCCCCACCCCCGTGATTAATTGAAATCATCATCTATGTTGCCCGATAGTGGGGAGGGCTATGAAGATCAGGGAAATTGTGGGGTAAAAGATTAAAATAAAGAAAAATATTGAAGAACTTATTCCAAAAACCCAGTAAGCTAATTATCCATTATCCAACAATTAAGCTACATTAAAGATATTAGCCTAACCTGCCAACCTTACCTAACCTAACCTAGTATTATGAGTGGGGGATGCCACCCCCGCTGGTTGGATGGTACATGGGATAGAAAATGAACTTACCCAGTAAGCTCATTATCCATTATCCAACAATTAAGCAACATTAAAGATTTTAGCCTAACCTACCAACCTTACCTAACCTAACCTAGTATTATGGGTGGGGGCTGCCGCCCCCACACCCCCGCTGGTTGGATAGTACATTGGATAGAAAATTAGGTCAATTCCTAGTGTTAATTAGACTGAAATGCAGGGAGAAAGAGGTCCGCCGAGTCGTGTTGTGTGCCGACTATGTTTTTTACAGTAGCTATAATTGCTTTAATGCATTTCCGCCGCTACTGACATATATAGGAATGAAGTCATAGAAATTGATGGGTGCGCTGTGTAAGTAACGCTAGAATAATACCGAAAAAACACTATAGGTGCAAATAAACTTTATATACATTTTTAAATCTATAATAATAAAAATAACCAACCTTATGTAACAAAGGGACAGTGACGGCGTGTTCTGGACTTATCCTCGTAATAATGGTGTGTACACCGCCAGTGATCTTTATCTGGCCGGTAATGGCAAGGATGTCCACACCTAGGACACTCAACACTTGTAGGCAATATACCGTGGTCTGTAAGTATCTTAAGGGCTGCCTGGTTGTTTTGAGAAATTTGTATAATTATTGTTCAGGGGTAAGTGCACAACCACTACAGACACTGGCCATCCTGCAACTGACATGTAAAACCATGCTGCCTGTCGGTGGGCTGGAGTTCAATGCACTCATTGGCTGACTAAAATGACGTAATTGTCCATATATTAATCCATGATTGGGTGACTCCTTCAATACTGTGACGTATGGTGACGTATACAAAAAAATAACCAATAATATGGCAGAAACATAGTGACGTGTTGATCATTAGTTCACATAGAGAAAGGCAGAGGGCGTTATAGTCGAATATTTACGATAAAAGCGCTCCTCAATTATAGTATCAACATGGCTGACCTAGCGGGGTGGCGTCTGTGGGAAACCCTGGACAAATATCGTTACAGGTTACGGGTTCTAGGTTCTGTATCTCCCTTAATAGAATTTTTCGAGGGTTAACACTTATTTTAACATGGAGTATAGGTTATATTACATCCTAAATGAAATTTTAAAAATGTGTGAAAATTCTTGGGTTGTTTATATAATAGAAGTTACTGTGGGACACGTAATATGTTGAAGGGGGAGCTCTGCCCCCTCTAAACACCCGTCACTTATGTCATCATAATCTGTTGTACTTCATAGGGGGTCCAATTAAGGAGAAAGTTAATTAACAGACGAAATTAGGCCGCAAATTACAATAACACAGCGGGCCGCCGTTTATGGGAGACTTTTTACACATAATTTTCAATGTTAATTTTCTCCCTTAATCGATTTTTCCAAATTATCAAACTTACATAAAAATGAAGTACAGTTTATAGGGATTCCAACATGCATTTCAAAATTGTCATGAAAATTGGTGGGTGGTTTGCTTAATATATACCAAAAAACCTAACCTAACCTAACCTAAATGTATTTGGGGGCTATTAGGTTAGGTTAGGTTAGGTTAGGTTTTTTGGTTAGGTTAATGACCAAAACAAAAAATCCCAAGAAAATAAATGAAAAATCCCGATTTTTTTTTTCTTTTTTTCCCGGGGATAAAAAGTATATAGAAATGAAGCATATGATGATAGGAACCCGAAACTACCATTAGAATTTTGCTACCTATATTGTAGCGCCTCCTGTATATTGACCTAATTTTTTACCAATATTGTAGCGCCTCCTGTATATTGATTGACCCCTGGTTTTTTGGGGTAATTGCCTTCAATTTTTTACTCTTGTAAAATACGTTTTCTGGGGCTCTGTAGGACCATTCTTTAAGCTTTTTGAGCGGTTTTTCGTGGTTTTTCCTTCATTCCTAACCCATTCGCTATTGTTTCTGGAATAAAACCATTTTTTGAAAACCGGCCGGGTTCTGGTGAACAAACAATACAAAACTAGCCGGGGCTCCACGGGTTAAACAACACCACTGTAGGCCTATATCAAATAAAAAATAAAAAACAACAACAAAATTATCTTAATTACCTGAAAAACTCCTATCTGGTTGGTGGTTAATTTATATCAAAATAAGTTTTTTTTCCAGTTTCCGCGTCTGCTGAACCATCCAAAATCACGCTAAAAGGCGTGTTTTGAAGGGGGGAGGTGGTGCGGTGTATTGGGCGAGGGGTAGTATAACTGTAGATTTACCGGTGTCCACGATCACTGAATACGAATAAGACGACCATCCGACCATCGGGTGCAAATACCATACAGTGTTATTTACACGGTCGGGTGCAAATATCCATGTCCATACATTATATACTAGTTTAAGGAGAGATGGGCCGTTTTTCTGGTCCCCCTTTTTCCTCTTGTTTAGCCCCATTAGTTTTCAGATCATAAGACGTTCAGTCTATTAGTTTGGCAATTCTAAGACCTTTCGCCCCATTTATTGGTCAATATAAGGACTTTTCGTGTCATTTAGCAGTCCATTTTTTCCTGGCGAGCAAAAGGGAGCCTGTAATTTTTCTATCGAAAAATTTAAAAATTTATCTTGAAGGAGGGTCTTGGGCGTGTTTTTTAAGCTTGATGGAGGTCTAGGGAGGAAACTAAAATAAATAATACAAAGATACTTAAATGAGCAAATAAATACGCCCATACCTCCTTAACACTATTAAACACTATTAATCACTACAGCTGTTAATATTATCCACTATATAGGCGTGTGATCCCAACGATCCCGTGGTAAGAACTGACCTTTTCCTTTGTGCAGGCTAACATCCAGATTTTAACGGTTCACTGTTTCACGAACCAGTAATACTGTATATGAAGCTTCAGACTGATTCGTGATAGTATTTTGGGTCAGTTACGGCATGGATGTTATGTGGATACCGTGTTCTTAATTTTGTATCTTTTCATAATATTGCGTTCGAGTATTTTTTTAGATGGCTCGAACTATGAACTATATTATAAATATATAATATGTAGCTACGTTCGAGTATCTTTTTAGATGGCTCGAACTATGTGTACAATATTATACATTGATAGTATGTAGTTGTATTATAATTTTTGGAGAATATTCACGCCAATATTAATTTCTGAAGTTATTTAAAGTATGGATAATACGCAAACACGATAGCCTGTGGAAAAGATTTCCCACAGGTTCCTCCTAAATTACAGGCTCGCTCTTGTTCGCCAGGAAACAAATCACAGAAGAAAGAATATACGGAGTGTCAACTGTTATGGGGGATTATGAAACCAAGATAATGACATAGCTTGGTCAATAGATGGCACTGTGATCGCCGGTATGTCGTCTGTCTGTTTACAACAAATGACAGGAACGATGCGAGGGGGTGTGAAGGGGTGTTGCGGAATATACAAACATGGCCCCAAACGTTGGCCACCGCTGTGTGGTATGCGGGAAAAATAGAAGAACTGTCCGTGACCTACGATTCCATTTCTACCCAAACTTATGGAACAATCAGCTGCTAAGGGAGTGATTGTATTTTCACATGAACATAGTTTGTGTATAGTAGTATTGTATTGTGTATTGGTTACAATCCAAAATAAATAATTGACACCGGACACCTGTTTGCATTTCATGTTGTCATGCCTTTTTCTCTCGTATTCATCGACTAATAGACATAATACATAAATCATTGAATTAATATAAATTTTTATATGTCACTTGACATGGTGTACACTGGAATGTGTGTAATCATTGATATTATCAATGGTAATTTTCTGAGACCAACTTCTTATGAATCTGCACGTAAGAGCTGTGTGTGATTAAGTTACTGCAAAATGTTAACTTATTCCGCTAGAGGGGTCAGAGGAAACACAGTTAGATATTATAAGATAAACCTACGTTATTGTGCATTACAGCCAATTACACATATAAATTTTTAGAATATTTATGTGCCACACTCTCAGTGTTTTAATTAATTGCATGTTGTTAAGGGGCATTTCATAATTACCTCAAGGATATTATTAGTGAAACTTTTGGTTATCAAACATAATGAAAAGTGGATACAATATAGAAAGATAAAGGATACTAATATGCACCCAAAATCTGCCTGCATACGTTTTCTTTAAACCCTATTGTATTCCCATTCTCTTATCAACTAGCTTGGCCAATAGATGGCGTGCATGTAATGCTTTCGCAATTATAGTGTGGAGTTGATACTCCGTATATTCATTCCTCCGTGGTCTTGATATTGACAAAGAAATGGACGACAGTCTTGAATTTGAAAACTAATGGGGCTAAACACATAGGAGAAGGGGGTTCAGAATCAAACAAAATACTTCCTCTTAATAGGGCAAAACAGATGTCCAAAAACAACCCCCTTGGACCAAATAGGATTAACTCGTATGTTAGATGCGGGTGCAATTTAGTTGAACGTAGGCGACAAGAACCAAGGGCGAAAAGAACCACGAAGGAAAAGAACCAAAAGGGAAAAAACAAGGGCGAAAAGAACCAAGGCCTCAAAGACCCAAACGCTAAAAGACCTAAGAGCGAAAGGACTGTTGCACTGGGCGAGTGAGTAAGATGGTCGTGGTTTGTAATCAACTTACAGCATTGTGCCATAGCTAATTGGAGAGTGGTGGGGGTAGGAGAACATAATAGGATACACCGTAGATAGATAGATAATACAAAATTGCTATGTGTAAGAAGGATACAGATATTCCCCCCCCCCCCCCAAAGCCAAAAGAGTGACAAAGCCAAATTCAAGGGACGTTGGGGTCAAAATGCCTGGCCACACGAAGTTTAAAGCAGTTTAAGTCGTAGGATGAAGGAAAGATTGATATATATATAGAGAGAGAGTTATATAGATATACAGATAATGATAAATATATACAATTGATTACAGTTGAATATATAGATAATCAGTTTAACCCTTACAATACCGGTAGTCCTTTTAATTTTATTGTGGCTACAATTAGACGATAGTATTAAGTTTAAAAAGGGCTTCCAGTATTTAATTGGCTCAGAACAATCTCACTTAAACTATTTTATTATGAGAGATCCTTCTTATACTGCACAGACTCGTATAAACATAGCTAGAATATAATTAGAAAGACGTCGTCGGTACAGAGAGGGTTAAATGCACATACTGTGTTTATATTTACTGTATATCCTTTGTAAAACTCCAAAATAGACCTAAACGAATCTAAGCCACCCAAATATCAGCTTTATCAACTCAGTGTAAGCTCCCGTATGCTGTACACAACTAGTCGGCCTGGCCTAGAACTCCTAGACCGTTTGATGGATTTTCACTAGCACAAAAAAGGACATGAATTTCAATGGTTCGGTAACCACATCAATGACCCTGGGTAGGTAATCGTGTCAACGGGTCGGTAACCAGATAAACGGGTCGGTACCTGCATCAACGGGTAGATAACCGCGTCAATGGGTCAATGCGTCAATGAGATGTTATAAACTGCAGCACCGTTGATTCATTTAAACTTCGCCTAGACAAATATCTCGCATCAAACCCACGACTGACTGCGTTTGTAAATGAATAACTTTATTTTATCCTCCCCTCAGTTACTAACCCATCTGTCCCCTACTAACTTCCCAATCCTGCCACGGACATTAGTTCCAGGGCAGTAGTTCCCTTTCCAATGTTCCCTTACCCACTCTAAACCACTGTTTGGACACTTGATCCTCAGTGTTTTGGAGGACAAGTAGCCTAGAAGGGTCACTAGACCTGTTGTTGCTTGATTTCCTTTGTACTCCTTTGTAACCGCGTCAACGAGTCGTTAACCGCGTCAACGGGTTGGTAACCGCGTCAACGGGTCAGTAACTGCATCGGTAACCCCTTCAACGAGTCTTTTCTGAAGCCAGATTCTTGAACTCCTACGATTGTTATACCCCGGCTAGGTCTTTATAAGGAATGCTGTGCAAATACCAGGGGAACCATTCCGATGACTAACTATCCAGTCCAACAAGGTAGCGTCATTCGCGCCAATATTTACAAGACTCCTTCAATATGTATATCATGTACTAATAATAAGGAATAACCAGGTAATAATAAGGTAATAAGGAAAAGCAGCCCCATCAAGAGGAAGAACCACCATCTTCGAATGAAACACTTTCTGGGCTGCATGTTGGTGGTATATACCTTGGGTCTGGGCTGCATGTTGGTGGTATATACCTTGGGTCTGGGCTGCATGTTGGGGGTATATACCTTGGGTCTGGGTTGCATGTTGGTGGTATATACCTTGGGTCTGGGCTGCATGTTGGTGGTATATACCTTGGGTCTGGGCTGCATGTTGGGGGTATATACCTTGGGTCTGGGTTGCATGTTGGTGGTATATACCTTGGGTCTGGGCTGCATGTTGGTGGTATATACCTTGGGTCTGGGCTGCATGTTGGGGGTATATACCTTGGGTCTGGGTTGCATGTTGGGGGTATATACCTTGGGTCTGGGTTGCATGTTGGTGGTATATACCTTGGATCTGGGCTGCATGTTGGTGGTATATACCTTGGGTCTGGGCTGCATGTTGGTGGTATATACCTTGGGTCTGGGCTGCATGTTGGTGGTATATACCTTGGGTCTGGGCTGCATGTTGGTGGTATATACCTTGGGTCTGGGTTGCATGTTGGTGGTATACTGCATGTTGTGGGTATATACCTTGGGTCTGGGCTGCATGTTGGTGGTATATACCTTGGGTCTGGGCTGCATGTTGGTGGTATAAAGGTATAATATTATACCTTGGGTCTGGGTTGCATGTTGGTGGTATATACCTTGGGTCTGGGTTGCATGTTGTGGGTATATACCTTGGGTCTGGGCTGCATGTTGGTGGTATACTGTATTCCTTGGGTCTGGGCTGCATGTTGGTGGTATATACCTTGGGTCTGGGCTGCATGTTGGTGGTATACTGTATACCTTGGGTCTGGGCTGCATGTTGGTGGTATATACCTTGGGTCTGGGCTGCATGTTGGTGGTATACTGTATACCTTGGGTCTGGGCTGCATGTTGGTGGTATAAAGGTATAATATTATACCTTGGGTCTGGGTTGCATGTTGGTGGTATATACCTTGGGTCTGGGTTGCATGTTGTGGGTATATACCTTGGGTCTGGGCTGCATGTTGGTGGTATACTGTATACCTTGGGTCTGGGCTGCATGTTGGTGGTATAAAGGTATAATATTATACCTTGGGTCTGGGTTGCATGTTGGTGGTATATACCTTGGGTCTGGGCTACATGTTGGTGGTATATACCTTGGGTCTGGGCTGCATGTTGGTGGTATACTGTATACCTTGGGTCTGGGCTGCATGTTGGTGGTATAAAGGTATAATATTATACCTTGGGTCTGGGTTGCATGTTGGTGGTATATACCTTGGGTCTGGGTTGCATGTTGTGGGTATATACCTTGGGTCTGGGCTGCATGTTGGTGGTATACTGTATACCTTGGGTCTGGGCTGCATGTTGGTGGTATAAAGGTATAATATTATACCTTGGGTCTGGGTTGCATGTTGGTGGTATATACCTTGGGTCTGGGTTGCATGTTGTGGGTATATACCTTGGGTCTGGGCTGCATGTTGGTGGTATACTGTATACCTTGGGTCTGGGCTGCATGTTGGTGGTATAAAGGTATAATATTATACCTTGGGACTGGGTGCATGTTGGTGGTAATACCTTGGGTCTGGGTTGCATGTTGTGGGTATATACCTTGGGTCTGGGCTGCATGTTGGTGGTATACTGTATACCTTGGGTCTGGGCTGCATGTTGGTGGTATAAAGGTATAATATTATACCTTGGGTCTGGGTTGCATGTTGGTGGTATATACCTTGGGTCTGGGTTGCATGTTGTGGGTATATACCTTGGGTCTGGGCTGCATGTTGGTGGTATACTGTATTCCTTGGGTCTGGGCTGCATGTTGGTGGTATATACCTTGGGTCTGGGCTGCATGTTGGTGGTATACTGTATACCTTGGGTCTGGGCTACATGTTGGTGGTATATACCTTGGGTCTGGGCTGCATGTTGGTGGTATACTGTATACCTTGGGTCTGGGCTGCATGTTGGTGGTATATACCTGGGGTCTGGGCTGCATGTTGGTGGTATACTGTATACCTTGGGTCTGGGCTGCATGTTGGTGGTATATACCTTGGGTCTGGGTTGCATGTTGTGGGTATATACCTTGGGTCTGGGTTGCATGTTGGGGGTATATACCTTGGGTCTGGGTTGCATGTTGTGGGTATATACCTTGGGTCTGGGCTGCATGTTGGTGGTATATACCTTGGGTCTGGGTTGCATGTTGGGGGTATATACCTTGGGTCTGGGTTGCATGTTGTGGGTATATACCTTGGGTCTGGGCTGCATGTTGGTGGTATATACCTTGGGTCTGGGCTGCATGTTGGTGGTATACTGTATACCTTGGGTCTGGGCTGCATGTTGGTGGTATATACCTTGGGTCTGGGTTGCATGTTGGTGGTATATTCCTTGTGTCTGGGCTGCATGTTGGTGGTATATACCTTGGGTCTGGGCTGCATGTTGGTGGTATACTGTATACCTTGGGTCTGGACTGCATGTTGGTGGTATATTCCTTGTGTCTGGGCTGCATGTTGGTGGTATATACCTTGGGTCTGGACTGCATGTTGGTGGTATACTGTATACCTTGGGTCTGGGCTGCATGTTGGTGGTATATTCCTTGTGTCTGGGCTGCATGTTGGTGGTATATTCCTTGTGTCTGGGCTGCATGTTGTGTGTATATACCTTGTGTCTGGGCTGCATGTTGGTGGTATATTCCTTGTGTCTGGGCTGCATGTTGTGTGTATATACCTTGTGTCTGGGTTGCATGTTGGTGGTATATTCCTTGTGTCTGGGCTGCATGTTGGTGGTATATACCTTGGGTCTGGACTGCATGTTGGTGGTATACTGTATACCTTGGGTCTGGGCTGCATGTTGGTGGTATATTCCTTGTGTCTGGGCTGCATGTTGGTGGTATATTCCTTGTGTCTGGGCTGCATGTTGTGTGTATATACCTTGTGTCTGGGCTGCATGTTGGTGGTATATACCTTGGGTCTGGACTGCATGTTGGTGGTATACTGTATACCTTGGGTCTGGGCTGCATGTTGGTGTTATATACCTTGGGTCTGGGCTGCATGTTGTGGGTATATACCTTGGGTCTGGGCTGCATGTTGGTGGTATATACCTTGGGTCTGGGTTGCATGTTGTGGGTATATACCTTGGGTCTGGGCTGCATGTTGGTGGTATATACCTTGGATCTGGGCTGCATGTTGTGGGTATATACCTTGGTTCTGGGCTGCATGTTGGTGGTATATACCTTGGGTCTGGGTTGCATGTTGTGGGTATATACCTTGGGTCTGGGCTGCATGTTGGTGGTATATACCTTGGGTCTGGGCTGCACGTTGGTGGTATATACCTTGGGTCTGGGTTGCATGTTGTGGGTATATACCTTGGGTCTGGGCTGCATAGTTGTGGGTACCGGTATATACCTTGTGTCTGGGCTGTATGTTATGGGTATATACCCACAAAATTTCTTAGGCCTCTCGGTGAGAGGAGATGGCAGTTCGGTCAACCACTGTGGGGTCAGCGACAAAGGCAGATGCGGAGTGATGGCTGTAAGTAACATCGTAGAGGGTTGGACTCTGGATGTACGATCAACGAACCAACAACAACAACAACCATTCGGTCGTTTAGTCCTTCTCGGTATCACTCTCCCATGGGACATAATCCACAGTTTTAGTGGTAGATGCAAAAACATATACAGGGACAGGTGTAGGAACAGGTGCAGGTGCAAGTGCAGCTTTGGAGATGCCAACAATATGTTGGATGTCTTGATAAATTACTTTGTTGGTGTCTGTAAACCTTAGAATATGCTAGTACACAGTTTTGGGTTGTCTAAAAGGAACAATATGTGCTGACATATAGCTTTGGGATTGTCAGCAAATTGCCAGGCACAATGAAGTATAGCATAGGGTTGCCTGCAAGTTGCAGGACATGCTGGTATACATCTTATGGGGGTTTTGCTTACAATTTGTAGGATGTGCTGGTTCACCACTTATCAGAGGCCCTACTACTCCAGGATTAGTTGACAGCTTACCAGAAGCCCTACTACTCCAAGATTATTTTGCAGGGGTCTAAGTTGGCAGTGGTTAACTTACCTGCTTTCATACTGTCGCCATGAGTAGCCATCAACTTTCCTGATACTTCAGTAGGTCTCTTAGTGTGTGTCACAATGTATTTACATATTTCGGAAGTAATAACTGCATAGGCCATTCTCGTTTCAGGGGCGATCCCTGAGTCGCGAGGTAGGAATACGCAAGTAGACAAGGGTCGGTCACCCCAATTATGCGATAATTTTTCCTAATTTCTCTGACAGTTTTGTGGGTCTTTGTGAGAGAAACCTGTACTTTCTGTAAATTTAAAGGCATAACATATTAAGGTAAGAAGGTCAAACAAGTAAGAGATGGAATAGTCATATGAATAATGAAAAACATAGTCTTATATTATTGAAAAATGGATGAATAATACTCTTCCTCGGCTAACATATTTACTTCCTCAACGTGTGAACAAATACATTAAGCACAGGTCAGCTCAGGTCAAATAGTGAACCCTTGACCTTTAACCTTTATTAGCCTTAACCCTATGTATATATGTACATAAGCTACCACACTAATAAAGTCTCCATATACTGTATATATATCGGGGAGAAGAGGTAATCTGTTTTATTTAATAGCGGCTCCTCCATCAATCACGTTCTGCCAATAATCATATTTGGCGTCATTGCTACCATAGCAAGCCCTTCATAGGAATCATCTCGCTGGTCCACAATAGTCCACCAACTACATAAGTGACACCGTTAAAATAGTTATGGAATATCATATGAATTGGATATCGCTATGAAGAATATAAATGATAATAATAAAAAAAACAATACTTAGCTTCTGTTCCAAGCGCTTCTCATTCCCCACTTGTCGTAAGCAATCCATTCCTCTCCGCAAGCTATACTCTCTCTCTAGAACCAGCGATAAGACAAAATACATGCGTGTCCCCCTCGCCCTCTTGTGCATTTCTTCGTCTCTCTTCTAACCATCCTCACACCTTCCACAGTGAGTCCTTGTTATATTTGGAGGTGTTGAAGTTGGTTAGGAAGTATCTCAGGTAGTCAGTGCACTTACTACCCATGTTTCTCTGCCCCCAGACTGGCACCTTATGTGAATAAATTTCGGTTACCAGACTGTTATTGTGTGCTGCTTATTTTCTTCAATGATATTTTTCATCTAGCTTCGCTTATGGCAAACTTGTGTTAGCTTAGCTTTCCAGTATTTTTTCAACAGGGCTACGCACTTCGGCCTGTGGGCGGGCTAGCAACATGTTTGGGTTGAGTTTTTGTGTTAACTACCTCACGTTGTGAGGGGTTTGTCGATTTCTACCACGTCTACGATAGGCCTTTTCTATACTGGCGTATTGATGTCCGGGTGGAAGGATGTGCAGCACCGGGTGCTGTTGGGGTCATCATGGTATAGTATTGTCCTATTACTTGGCTTCACCCCTACACTGAGCTAGACTATTGTAGTGCCTCACTCCTAGGTTATCTTGTGTTAAAAGCTTATAAATTATGTCTTTGCATTATATACCTATATTTATATATCTATATTGATACAGTGACCTATCTAGGATGCCACTTGTGATTATTAGTGTGTAAGCTTCCAGTGAACAAAATGTACTGTACTTGAGGTCTGTACTGTCGGGCCCGGTCTCGTGTTTGTTTCCCTTGCTTCGGACGTATTTTGATCACGGTGTCACTGTTAGTGTTTGGGAGGATGGTCTGTAACCTCGGAGGATCTCCTTGGTCTGGACCTATGATCCCTATATTTGTTTTGTGGGTTTCCGATCTCGTAAATGGGCTAAAGCTCTCACCGCAGACAACACTATAAACCTGACACAAACGACAATCACAGTAGTGCCGAGGAGAGTTGTCCCGTGAGTATGCTAAGTGCTCGGGAGTTAAGTTCGAGACGTTATCGCTTATCCTAGTATCATAGAATCACGTGACCAGTACGCTACTAGTTAACAAGTAACATATGGCCACGTGGCCTATCCGTTACAGGTCAACCTAAACAAAGAAAATTAAACAGTCACCAGTACTTATGTTTTATGTGTCCTAGAGGTTTGGTAATGGAGTTTTGAGTGTCGGAACTACCTTTGCTTGACCTCTCTCAATTGCATGAGAATTAGGCCACATAGAGCTTACAACTTTACACCTACCTTATGTAACATTGATTCTTGGCCAATGTCTGCCTAAAAATTGTGTTGGATGGTTGAGAAACGACCTGATCCGATTGCTTGTCCAGACGCCAGGTCGGGCCTGATACCTGCCCCAATGCCCGGCTCCGATCCACCTCCAACATGGCTGACTTAATACTTATGTGCAAGACTGGAAACTGCCCCCATCTACCACTGATCACCCAGCAACATTATGTGAGGTGTGCCAGTTGTGTCAAGAAGTCAAAGGGCGATTGGGTGCTGTCAGTGTGTGTCCCCATTAGAGCAAACTTTATAAAGCCAGTGTCGAAAAATGCTAGTACCAAGTCAGTGATATTAGCTATATGGTGGGGTGTCTGGAGACATATAGTGTAAGTCACACACAAGTCGCCGACCATCCGCGACCCAGAACTCTTAGCCACACTGCGCCCACATTCTCCCCCTCTGAAACTCTGGCTTCTAACAGATAGAAATCTAAACTATCTTCGCCGGCTTACTCAACTACAACTGCAGCAGTCTCAATAGTTCAACCAAGCCTTGAACAAACAGAGACTCGTTAGCCACACCGAGTCTGGATCAACATGGATCGCAAAAATCTAGCAGGCTTAAACAGAGCAAACATTTCTTGGGAGTCCAGACAGACGGGCAAGGGCAAGTCCGATAAGCACAGTAAAGACACTAAGTTGCGTTCCAAGTCTTCATTACACACAAAAGGCTCGTCATCTAAAAACTCTGAAGTTCTTAACACGGATCCTCAGCTAAAGGAACTCTCTCCAAACGCCTCTGATGTTTCATGACAGGCAGACACCTCACCACATAAAAAGCAGAAGACACAAGTGCATCAGGTACAACCTCCACCCAAGGCGTTGCCACTGTTTCACCTGAGCCATAAACCCCTTTCACCAATAGTGGTTATCCAAAGACTTTCAGAAAATATAGCCGGTTCACCTCAAGCTCACATATCCCCGAGAGTAATACTACAGGGAAAGGTCCTGATGAGAGACCAATACAAACACCGCAGCCTCAAGTGACTGAAAGGGGATTGTTGCCACCAAGAGGAATACAAGAACCCACTTTTTTTCTTTACAATTCCAGCACCAGGCAACAGGGGTCAGGTATGGGAGGATGAAGATATGCCCCGCCAGGAGGACACCAAGCCCACGGTGGAGCCCGATGACGAGTTCGCAACATTACCTATGGGGTAACTCCGGCACACAAACACTCCTATCCCCCATACTATTCCGACAAGTCATAAGTCGTCTGACAACACTTCGTCATCCCACACGGACTTACCATCTAAGGAGGATTCTTCGCTTCCATCCATCAGAACAATGTGGAAACACCAACTGATGATAACACGAGTGCTAACGGACTTACAGCAGTAAATATGAGGTTAAGCTACCCAAGTACAAGTACCAAAGCAGACCCCTTGCCAATTGCCTCAGTATCAGTTTAATAACCCTACCCAGAGGCTAAGTCTCTGACTCCAGCCTGCTCTACTCTCTTGCAACCCTGTATGGCTTCCGGTCTGGCGTTTCTAACTTCAGTCTCATCTCCTCCACTTAATAAATCAGCCACTTTTCCTAAATTAAAGATGGCTTTGCTATACAGTCCAGGCACATATTGTACGCCCATCGTCGCTCCCAGAAATTTGGAAATGGTGGCGTCAGGCACAGGGGACTGCCCAATTCCTAGTACTTGGGCAATCGACGTGAGCGAGTCCCGCAAGTGTTGTGCAAAGAACTTGAATGGTGAAGTATTGGATGTGTTAGTAAAATCATTTCTGAACAGCACAGACCAATTATTGGAATATATCTTGCATAATCAAACTCCTCCATTACCCTCAGCCTCCTCAGTTAACAGTTTAATTATTTTAACCCGTTGAACCCCATCTGAAAACTAAATTAATGTAACATCCAGTCCCATATTTGTTCTTTCTTTTTTATATTAAACAAAATGGGGTGGCACAAGGAGTCTTTGTGGGCTGCCAACTTTGCTCCACATCCTAAGCTACCATGTTTACAAATTTGAGACCCCTACAAGCCTTTTGGGAAGCCTAAAATTATCTTAATAAGGCGAAAATAGCTGACATCCAACGGACGTTGCTGGGGCTGTGCATTACATTTGTAGGCATCAGCCAATGGCCGTTGCTGGGGCAGGATGGGTTAATAAAGCAGACAGTTTCAATGATGTAAAAGCCCTACAAACTATGACTCCAAAATGGTCACCCCAAGAGGTACGAACTTAACACACCGGTAATGTCTGTATCAGACCTTGGTGTGATGTTCGGAGTGGAAAGAGAGGCTTGAGAAAATGCTAAATCAGTGACTGATGGGAAATCACATCCTCTACCACTGGAGGATCACCATTTTATTCTCTCTACCAGTAGCACAGACAGATAGTGTCGCAGATAAATTATTTACTTTCCTTAAGGCACCAACATTGTTATTCCCAATCATGGATGGTTTGTTTTATATTCCCACAAATGCAATGATAGACGAGGATAACTGCCTGCTTCAGAGGGCTTATAGATTACTTTCTCAATTTACTATGTCCTGCAAGTTGGCCGCTGTGCAGCAGCGAGTTTTTTTGTTCTATGTGTATTAAGGAGACAAAAGGCAGGTTACCTGTACGAGTGTCTCCCTCATACATACATGTGTAACTTAAATCTACAACTCCCTAAGGAGAACTTCTTGTTCGTATATGCCTAAGATATTATTTGGCCCATATTCACCTGAGTCTAAGAGTCACGATCTCCTTCTGACAGAGTTATATTAAGACACCGACCTGTCTATATATTATTTCTTCCATTAAAATAATGAGATTGCTAAGCAGTTTTTCTGTTTTCTTGTTGATAGCCTATAGGCTCAGTTGACATAGTAATGCCCCACCTCCAGACCTGGTAATCCAGGCAGTACGTTATTGATGGAGGAGCCGCTATTAAATTATAGGTTTGAATCCCGATGAGAAGCATGAAAACCTAATATTAAGTAGCGGCTCCGGAATCAATGGCGTAATTTTCCCTCCCTCCGACCCCTTCCCATTCCTCTGGTTCCATATTGTGAGATAAGTAACACCCCGTTCTTAACATTAATCATCAATACAAACCCCAATGTACTTGATTAAACTAATGAAAGCATATGGTCCTCCCGGGAGTCGAACTCGGGACACCCCACCCAGAACATAAGTATCTAAACCATTACACCATCAACACAGTTAAAGGACGAGAGAGCATGGCTAACGGAGAGCCGCGGCGGTCGAGTGGTGAGCATACTCACGTTTGAATCTGTTCGACCTGGGTTCGATCCCAGCCCAGGCGGACATTTAGTGGGTGTTGTAGTACGTCCTAACATGTTTCACATGCTTGCACCCAGTCGGGGGACACCTTGACGACGTATACAGACTAATAACACCCATAACAAAACCACTCCAACAGCTTCCTCTCTCTCCAACACCCCTTCTCTCCTCTCTACACTCTTCAGAAAAAATAGGAAACGTAGAATGTAGATACGAGGTGCCGTTGTAAAGGCTTATCCCTCAGTACCTTCATCTGACCTGAAAGGAACGTGTTGCTTATGACAAGTGAGGAACGAGAACTGCATGGAACAGAAGCTTACTAATTTGTCTTATTATTATTATTATTATTATATTTCTTCATAGCGGTATCTGATTCAAATGATATGCCTTAGCTATTTCACCGCTGTCACTTATGTAGTTGTTGAACTATTATGGACCAGCGAGATAATTCCTATGAAGGGCTTGTTATGGTAGCAATGGCGCCATATATGATTATTGGCAGTATGTCATTGATGGAGGACCTGCTTCTAAATAGTAGGTTTTCATACTTCCCTTCAGGACTCAACCTATAAATGTTATCTTTCTCTAATCTACTTTCCATAACGATAGCCCTTGTTCCGCTATTTGGAAGATATGTGTAAATTATATTAATACCCTTTGATATCAATAAAGTAATATTATTTAATAACTAATTTGATTAGTGTCCCTTTTTCTGCTTATATATTATCATGGTATGTGTTACTGCTAAGTTAATTCCCTTTACATATAAAACAATAACGAAACTGAAATTTATCATTACCGAGTTCATATTCCTGTATATTCAACAAGTCTTGATTCAACTGTTTAACTGCAACTTTGCGTCTCTGGTTGTAATCAAATCGAATTCCTTACACGAACCACCTCCTCAGAGTACCTTTCTACCAATCTTCTATCTACTAAAGTTCAATTTCAATTCTTACTAGTTTTTCCGTGAACGTATGTACATGGATGTTGATTTCATTGAGTTTATGTCCCTTAATCTAATTGTGTATATACCAGTTTGTAGGAAGCTTTATATTTAAGAATGGCTTTTGTGCATCAGAGGAGTGCTTTATCAACTGGAGATATATTTCAAGTTGCAGTTGTGCAGGTGAAACAGGACTTATTGTGGCGGCTGTACGTGACATTTCGCTGAATATTCATTATAACCTGGGAACACTTAATCTTTATAGTATCAAGGTTGAATTGCTTCTGTAATAATGTAAACAAACCACTCAGCAAAAAGCTTCTGACGCTCTGCAGCCTTAATACTAGACAGACAAAATTGGGCTTCGTTCATTTGGGTAAATTGGTGAAGTACATAGCTTACACTAAGCTGGAAAAGGATGGTTAAGCAGTAATTATATATTTTTGCATTCATAATTATCGTTCTCGCACATTTTAATCATTAATTACAGTAACTCAGACGCATAAATATTAGACATGGCCACAGTTCAGCCGTCAAGCCTCCCACGCATAACCAAGCAACTCTTTCTCGCCCTCTCTCTTTGGCTTGTATCCATTCGGCCCCATTCAGTCTACTGTTCTAAGACGTTTACCCCCATCCAGGTGTCAATATTTTCCTGGCGAGCGGTAGCGAGCCAGCATATATATATATTTTTGTTTTTGACAGCAAGCTAAATGTGTACATTTTTCGATAGAAAAATTTCTCCGGCGAAGCCGGATTTCTCCATACAAAGCTGGCTCGCTATCGCTCGCCAGGAAGAAATCGACACCTGGATGGGGATAAACGTCTTAAAACAGTTGGCTGAATGGGGCCGAATGGATACAAGCCAGGGAAAGAGAGAAAAGGAGAGAAAGATAAAAAAAAGCCGGTGACCCCCCTTAAGAAGAGGCAGCCCAAGATCTATATACACATTGTAGGTCTTGAGGTAACCCACACATGTATTTCCAGGTCAGTGTTCGCTATGTACTCCGACCCACCGCACAGAACGCAGCCTGGGGGCAAATTTTGACAAACAAACCACTTGAGTGCTTCCAACAAAAGCAGTTGAGAAACGCGTTTTCAACTGAAATCATACGCCAAACTTAATCGACTTAGCTCAACAGTCGCTTTGAAAAAAAAAAAAAAATAAAAAAAAAAAAAAAAAAAATATATATATATATATATATATATATATATAATATTATATAGCCCTATATATACAGTATACTGTATACAGTATATATACAGGGTGTTCCAGTAATGCTTTTCATAAATTATATGGTGGACTCATCAGACAATAATAAGAATACATTACTCTATGAACATGAGGTTGAGTATTTATAATAACGGAGTTATTACACGATTTAAGTTAACGATAGATACAATGCCATTCAGTCCAAGGGGTAATGTTGCCATTTTAGTGGATTATATCCATTTGGCCTTTGCTATCACTTGCTAGCCTCAAGATAGTTCTAGTGGTTTGTATCCAATCGGCGTTCTCTCTTCAGGCTAGCGAGCGGTAGCGAGCTGATGTTTTCGGTAGGAAAATCAAATCCGGCGAAGCCGGACATATTTTTCTACCGAAAAGTCAGATCGCTACTGCTCACTATCTTGAGGCTAGCAAGCGATAGCGAAGGCCAAATGGATATAATCCACTAAAATGGCAACATTACCCCTTTGACTGAATGGCATTGTATCTATCGTTAACTTAAATCGTGTAATAACTCCGTTATTATAAATACTCAACCTCATGTTCATAGAGTAATGTATTCTCATTATTGTCTGATGAGTCCACCATATAATTTATGAAAAGCATTACTGGAACACCCTGTATACCGATATATATATATATATACTGTATATATATATATATATATATATATATATATATATATATATATATATATATATGTGTATATACAGTATATATATTAGTCTTTCTCTCTCTGAAAACATTCAGTTGGGAACGCGCTTCTCAGTTACTTGTATTGGAAGCCTTTGAAATAGTACAAGCAGTTCTGGGAAGCTTACCCCAGCTAGGCCTTAACAACTAGTGGTAGAGTCCGTTTAGTCTAGGTTGGGCAGAAATCGTAACCTCATAACCTCTAACCTCTGTAACTTAAAAACAGGTAGAGCAAAGGAGCTGTTAATGTCCACACATATTCCCTGGCCAAACCTTCCTATTTGATAGAAAAATTAGCTCGATTACTCTAGTCCTTGTTGAGTTATAAGAGGTTGGAGGTTACGATTTCTGCCCAACCTAGAATGAACAGACTATAGTATATGATGAGACTTGCCGGTAACTAGTGATATGTGGTACAAATATCGAGACAGGACACTCATATGTAGCCTATAGCGTTATAATAGAGTATGTACACGAGGGAGGAGGAGTAGTTCTTGTGTAGAATAATATACTTACACAGCACGTAACTCACTGGTTGATGTGCTAATTATTGTAACTCAGGGAGGCATTAAGGGACCCCACCTCGCTTTTTTCTCTTGCTCTCCCTCTCTCTTTGGCTTGTATCAATTTGGCCCCATCCAGGTGTTAATATTTTACTGGCAAGCGGTAGCGAGCCAGCATATATACATTTTTGTTTTGACAGCAAGCTAAATGTGTACATTTTTCGATAGAAAAATTTCTCCACCGGATTTCTCCATACAATGCTGGCTCGCTATTACTCGCCAGGAAGATATCAACACCTGGATGGGCATAAACGTCTTAAAACATTTGGCTGAATGGGGCCGAATGGATACAAGCCAGGGAAAGAGAGAAAAGGAGAGAAAGATAAAAAAAGCCGGTGACCCCCCTTAAATAGAAGGACCCGTGAAAGTTAAATACGTTCATGTGTACGTATATAAAGACATCACCAATATGTTCATATGTACGTATATAAAGACATCACCAATACGTTCATGTGTACGTATATAAAGACATCACCAATACGTTCATGTGTACGTATATAAAGACATCACCAATACATATTCAGATGGTCAAGGTAAGAACATAACACATCTTAATCGCAAAAATAAGCAAACATGTAACACGTAAGAAACATCATTATCATATAGAAAAACAGTGAAAAGAGAAGAGCGAAAACAACTGATAGTTTAGATATGAAAAGGAAGAACACTTTCAACGTAAAACAATAATTGAATTGATAAGATTTAGGCACAAAGGCCAAGCACTGGGACCTGTTGTTATGCAGAGATCATTCAGCGCAACAAACAGTAGAAAGGCGTAACCCATAGTAAGATATTAGTGTATAATCATTGCTATTACAAAGATGACCAGATCATAATATCTTCTATGCTGTAGGTATAAGGTAGAAATGCATTGCAACTAATTAACTGAATCATGACTCGGTGATAATTATATTGTAAGCATGATTTAGCATAAACATGACAAATACAGATACAAAATTGTTTGGAAAGATGATCACAATATTTGTTTTATTATACTTCTTAAAGATAAGTTGTAATATAGTCAATATATTTCTAATATTAATCAAAATAACCAAAAATATACTGAAACTTAAAATTGCGAATCACAAACAAAATACCTTTATCAACAAATCGATCACAAGTCAAAACCAATTACCAAGACGTCACACAATTCGTGTTACATAGAACATCGTCATTTGTATAATCAATTACAAACATGTACTGTAATACCCAATTGGTAAGTGAGATTAGTGGTTGGTGTGTACCCTTAACCCCTTCTGTACCGGTGACGTCTTTTATATTTGATTTCAGCTACATTTAGACGATTTTATGAAACTTAGGAAGGATATATGGTAGCTACAAGGATTAATTGAGATAGTCTGTAGCCTTTTAATGGGTAGACGTCTTTTCTAGGCTGAACAAAATCGTCTAATAGTTGCCAGACTACAATGAAAATTACATCACCGGTACAGAAAGGGTTTATCAGTACACACACACAATGGAGTCGATATACACGCGCTGTATACATTATCTGGGATGGTATGTAGAAACTATACATACACACAATGGCTCTCTATAGTCACTAACTTCTGAGGTCTATGGATGATAAAGGAAGACGGGTGATGTACTATTTTAGGGGGGTCACCTGTTTATGTTTTATCTTTCTCTCCCTTTCTCTCTTTCTCTGGCTTGTATCCATTCGGCTCCATTTAGCCAACTGTTTTAAGATGTTTATCCCCATCCAGGTGTCGATTTCTTCCGGGCGAGCGATAGCGAGCCATCATTGCATGGAGAAATCCGGCTTCGCCGGAGAAATTTTTCTATCAAAAAATGTACAAATTTAGCTTGCTGTAAACAAAAATGTATATATGCTGGCTCGCTACCGCTCGCCAGTACAATATTGACACCTGGATGGGGTAAACGTCTTAAAACAGTAGGCTGAATGGGGCCGAATGGATACAAGCCAAAGAGAGAGGGAGAGAGAGAGAGAAAAAAAGCGAGGTGGGCTCCCTTAAACGCTTTCTTCAAACGTAAAATTAATGATACCTGGTATCTCGCCACTACTGAGAGATTGGTGGGAGACTGAGATTAACCCGTTCAGTACCAGGGACGTCCTTTTCATCATATTCTGGTAACTATTAGACGATTTTTTCAGCTTAGGAAGGACCTCTAGCGAAAATAAGGCTTCAAACTATCCCATCCAACCCATTTTAACTACCACAGAGCCTTCCTAAGCTGCATAATATCGTCTACATTTAGCTAGAATAAAATATAACGCACGTCGCTGGTATTCAAAGGGTTATAATATGATGTTTGGATCACACACACACACACACACACACACACACACACTCACTATCCTTACTAAATAGCTAAACATGAGCTCAAGCTGGGAGAATTGCCCTCTTGCGAGTTTCAGGCTATAAGGAAGTTGGAGCCGTAAACATCGATATTTGAAGAGAAAGGAACTAATAATGTGGGTCTCTGATGAATAAAAAGTATGATAGATTTGGAATTACGTATTTATAGATGCATTATGACCGTATTTATAGATGCATTATGACCGTATTTTAGCTGATAATTCTGCTAAATTTTGATGGCCACAGCTCCAACTTCCTTACAGCCTAAAACTCGCCAGGGGTGAATTGAGTAATACCTGTATCCTGTATGCAGTTCTTTCCATTTTATTCCCGCTACCGTCACACGATTTTACTCAGTTTCGGAAGGCTTTCTGGGAATCAATTAAAGGGTATAATAAACCATCTCGACTAGCTCCTTCCTTAGCTGCATAATATCATCCAAATGTAGGGAACAAAATTTAATGTGTCCTCAAATACACGAATGGGGTTGAGTGGGGTGACCTGTTTTTTGTTATTTCTGTCCTTTTCTCTCTTTCTCTGGCTTGCATCCATTCGGCCCCGTTCAGCCAACTATTTTAAGACGTTTATCCCCATCTAGGTGTCGATTTCTTCCTGGCGAGCGATAGCGAGCCAGCATTATATCAAGAAATCCGGCTTCGCCGGAGACATTTTTCTATCGAAAAATGTAAAAATTTAGCCTGCTGTCAAACAAAAATAAAAAATATGCTGGCTCGCTACCGCTCATCAGTAAAAAATTGACACCTGGATGGGGATAAACGTCTTAAAACAGTAGGCTGAATGGGGCCAAATGGATACAAGCCAGAGAAAGATAGAAAAGGACAGAACCAAAACAGGTGACCCCCCTTAATCCAAGCTAGTCTTTATACGCCTCTCCTATTATACCGACCACACCTTCTGTGATGTATTTATTGTCTGTCTTTACATATTTCTCTCCTTATTTGATATATGTTTCTCCTTTCTATATATTTCTCTTCATCTTTATATCTTGATCTCCTTTATATAGTTTCTCCTACCTTACTTTTTATATATCTCTCCTCTTATATATTTCTCTCGTTCATATATTCATCTTCATATATTCATCTTTCTTTATATATTGATCTCTTTTTATATATTGCTCTCCTTCTTTATATATATATATTTCTTTGTTATATATCTCTCTCTCTCTCTCTCTCCTTCTTTATATTATTAATCTCCTACCTTACTTACCACACCTTCTCTTTCACATATATTCTATTATTAATCTCCTACCTTACTTACCACACCTTCTCTTTCACATATATTCTATTATTAATCTCCTACCTTACTTACCACACCTTCTCTTTCACATATATTCTATTATTAATCTCCTACCTTACTTACCACACCTTCTCTTTCACATATATTCTATTATTAATCTCCTACCTTACTTACCACACCTTCTCTTTCACATATATTCTATTATTAATCTCCTACCTTACTTACCACACCTTCTCTTTCACATATATTCTATTATTAATCTCCTACCTTACTTACCACACCTTCTCTTTCACATATATTCTATTATTAATCTCCTACCTTACTTACCACACCTTCTCTTTCACATATATTCTATTATTAATCTCCTACCTTACTTACCACACCTTCTCTTTCACATATATTCTATTATTAATCTCCTACCTTACTTACCACACCTTCTCTTTCACATATATTCTATTCCTTCCCTTCCTCCACTTTGATTCGGCTTATGCTTAAGGGGAGATTTCCACTTGAGGGACTTTTTTCTTGACCCCTTTCTCCCTCATGTCTAGCCCCATTGCTTTTGAGATTTTAAGATGTTTGCTCCATTAGTTTGGTGATTTTTAAGAATTTCCGCCCCATTCTGTCAATTTTAAGACCTTTCGTGCCATTTAGGTGTCGATTTTATCCTGGCGAGCGATAGCGAGCCTGTAATTTAAGAATAATCGGCCTTCGGCCGGGAAATTTTTCTACCGAAAAATATACAAATTTATCTTGAAAGGGGGTCAAGGGGGTGACATTTAAAGATTGCTGGAGGAGTAGGAAACAAACTAAAAACCTCCCCTTAATTGTGCTTAATTGTGCTTAATCTTTGAAGGGGAAATGTGTCGTTTTTCTAGATCCCCTTAGAAAATATTTCATAAATGAAAAACCAACCAAAAAGTGAATCTATTGATTAACAAGTGTTATAATTAATATTAATTAGAATATGTCCAGTTCAGAAGTTCACGTTCAAATAAATTCAATGTAAATTAGCTGGGGTAAAATGTCCAAACTGTTAAAGCTATACGGATATGTGAAATGAGACCCAGTATATTGTAATTAAGGAACACCCCGTTCTTACCATTAATCCTCCATTACAAACCCCAATGCACTTGAATAAATTCATGAAAGCATATGGTCCTCCCGGGATTCGAACTCGGGACACCAATACCAAACACAGTATGTGACGTCTAAATCTGTAACATCGTACTAGTAACATAAAAAATGCATTTGTATTATATTTGGGAAGTTATTCATATCCACGTTGACCACTAGTTCTACTAAATATACCACAGTAATTATAGCTTAACATTGAAATTCAGCTTCACAATTTTCTGGCTTAAGGGGGTAGTACTCGCTTTTTCTGGACCCCCTTCTCCCTTATGTTTAGAATATTAGTGTTGAGGTTTTAAGATTTTCGTGCCGTTAGTTTCTCGATTTTAAGACCTTTCGCCCCATTTCTTCGTCAATGTTAAGATCTTTCGTGCCATTTAGGTGTCGATTTTTTCCTGGCGAGCAAAATCGAGCCTGTAATCTTAGAAGGAACCGGCCTTGGGCCGGGAAATTTTTCTACCGAAAAATTTACACATTTGTCTTGAAAGGGGGTCTACTGGGTGCTATTTTAAGCTTGATGGAGGTCTCAAAAATATAATTAATAAATGAATAAATACATAGACCAAAAACCAAGCACTACCCCCTTAAGAACCGACTGCAAAAGTGGGTTTGATTAATATTTGAATGACCAGATTCGCTCAGGCGCATTGGATTAAAAATTGTGTGGAGATCTATTGCGAATAAAGAGCAACAAAGGCATTCCGATCTGACGATATCATTACTTACATTAGTCGAAATAATGAAAGATAAAGTGTACTGAAAATGCAGTTTCATTATTTAATTTCAAAACCAGAATATGTGTCACTAAGCAAAGCATTGACAACAATAATGGATTTCAGTACACTACTAAATGCATGTTGATTTAAGGGGGGTGACCTGCTTTTTGTCTCTCCTTTCTCTCTTCCTCTGGCTTATATCCATTCAGTCCCATTCAGCCTACTGATTTAAGACGTTTATCCCCATCCAGGTGTCGATTTTTTCCTGGCGAGTGGTAGCGAGCCAGCATATTTTTTTAAATGTTTTTACAGCAGGCTAAATTTGTACATTTTTTGATAGAAAAATTTCTCCGGCGAAGCCGGATTTCTCCATATAATACTGGCTCGCTATCGCTCGCCAGGAAGAAATCGACACCTGGATGGGGATAAACGTCTTAAAACAGTAGGCTGAATGAGGCTGAATGGATACAGGCCAGAGAAAGAAAGAGAAAAGGAGAGACAAAAAGCAGGTCACCCCCCTTAAATCAACATGAATTTAGTAGTGTACTGAAATCCATTATTGTTGTCAATGCTTTGCCTAGTGACACATATTGTTGTCAATGCTTTGCCTAGTGACACATATTGTTGTCAATGCTTTGCCTAGTGACACATATTGTTGTCAATGCTTTGCCTAGTGACACATATTGTTGTCAATGCTTTGCCTAGTGACACATATTGTTGTCAATGCTTTGCCTAGTGACACATATTGTTGTCAATGCTTTGCCTAGTGACACATATTGTTGTCAATGCTTTGCCTAGTGACACATATTGTTGTCAATGCTTTGCCTAGTGACACATATTCTGGTTTTGAAATGAAATAATGAAACTGGATTTTCAGCAGGTGACCCCCTTAAGCCATATTATATATTATTTTATCCATTAACAAAAAGAGAGTGACTTTGCCTCCTTTTACTTCAGAGATGTTTGTCTATTAAGGGGACATGGGCCATTGTTCTGGTCCCCCTTCTTCCTCATGCTTAGCCCCATTAGTTTTCAGATTTTATGACGGTCTGTCCACTAGTTTGGCAGTTTTTATATCTTTCACCCCATTTCGTTGTAAATTTTAAGACTTTTTGTGCTATCTAGGTGTCGATTTCTTACTGGCGAGCGATAGCGAGCCTGTAATTTTTAAGACTAACTGGCCTTCGGCTGGTACATTTTTACCGAAAAATTTACAAATTTATCTTGTAGGGGGTTCTAGGTTGGTGTTTTTCTTAGCTTGATGTAGGTCTAGCGAGGAATCTAAAAAATAAAGGAATACATGAATTAATTAATGGACTAACAAAAACAGCCACTATCCCCTTAACCCCTTCACCACCATTACGTCATTGTCATCATATTCTGGTCACCATTACACGATTTTCCTTTAGTTTAAAATGTACCTCTACGACTCAAATGGGTAAATACGATCTCAATAAACCCTCTTAGCAACACTGGTCCTTTTTAAGCTGCATTGAATCATCTAACTTTAGCCAGAGTCAAAGGCAAAAAGAGGTCATGGTGCTGAATGGGTTAAGTATATTATGATGTGCCACACAGAGATCAGCCAGACACACCCATCAACTAGCACAATACACACATGCACACACCTGCCCATAGTGCTACACATATGATATATATATATATATATATATATATATATATATATATATATTTATATACTGTATATACTGTATATGTGCACGTTATTTTCCAAGCCGTATTAACCCCTTCTCTACCATCTACATCCTTTTAATTATATTCTGGCTACTACTATTCGATTTTGTTCAGTTTAGGAACCATTTCTAGCCATTATAAGGCTTCGAACTATTTCAATAAAACCTTTTAACTACCACAGATCCTTCCTATGCTGCAAAAAATTGTCTAAATATAGCTATAACATAATGTAACAGACGTTGCTGGTACATAAAGGGTTAAAGAAACTCACAAATTCTAGTTGACGTGAGTTGGGGTGGAAACTTTTAACGTGGAACCTTGTCAGCAGCTGCTAAATGCATTGGAGTTAAATCAAGGTCAAGTAGGAGTTTCCTATCAGGTAAAACACTGGGCATAATTGAAGAAAGTCATGCTGCCAGATTGAATGGAGATCTTGGGAGCCACAGGGCCCTGTCCAGTAGAGCTAGAACTTCACTGAGGGGAGATAAGGAGAGGTATGTCAGGGGAATCGCTGAGGAGGTCGAGGGCCATTTCTCTTCTAATGACCTTAGGCCTGCTTACCTGCCCTGAAGAAACTCCGCTCTAAGCCTACCCCCCAGACTAGTTCAGTTCGAAAGGCAGATGGCCAACTCGGATTGGGTGATCAAGAGTGTAAGGCCCGCTAGGCTGAGTACTTTGAGCAGTTGTACATGGCCAGTGCTCCCAATGGACAGCTTCATGCGGTGAATGTTCTACCATCGGTGCCTGATCCGCCAATTAGCGAAGACCCTCCCTCCCTTGCTGAGGTAAAGGAGGACGTGGCTAACCTAAAGGGTGGGAAAGCTCTTGATGTTTGTAGCATTCCCGAAGAATTGCTGAAAGTTGGTGGCGAGTCCATGGGCCACGGGGTTACATGCGGTCTTGACAGCTGTATGGCAGATAGGTACCATTCCTTCTGACAGGAAAAGGGGTCTGGTCACCAGGGTGTCTAACCGGGCCAATTTTGTTATAATGCTGTAATGGATATGAGAAGCAATACTGGGAAATTAACATTGATCTGCATTATTTGGCCATTTTCATCACTTATAAAGACATAATAAACACTGTAAACCACAATTTTTACTTTATATATCAAATAATAAAGACTAAAATAAGGGATATAGTTTTCGTTTGACACCCTGCTGGTCACCCCTATCTGGAAAGGAAAAGGGGACCGTCAAGACTGCAATATCTACCATGGTATAACACTACTCAGGTGTAAGACAAGGGTGTGTTCTAGAATCTACACTTTTCAACAGTTGTATGGGCTGGCTACTGGGCCGGACAGTTGGGCGGCGTCGCTGCGGTGCTGACATAGGCAATTTCAGGATTACAGATCTTGATTTTGCAGATGACGCAGTGATCCTAGAGGAGACGTTGGATGTTCTCAGATTGGCCCTGGAGGCACTCCATGAGGAGTCAGAGTCACTGGGTCTAAAGGTCTCTTGGGCTAAGACCAAACTCCAAGCATTTGGTGACCTGTTGGATGATGCCGTTCAATCCGTTCATGCATGTGGTGAGGACTTGGAGATCTTGGATAAGCTTACCTATCTTGGCAGCGTGATCCACAACAGTGGTGAGTTGGGCTACGATGTAAATCGTCACCTCGGCTTAGCATGGGATGTTATGGATTCACTCAACAAAAGTGTATGGTGTTGTCGATACCTATGCAGAAGGACGAAGTTACGGATCTTCAAGACACTGGTGCTCCCTGTCTTACTGTATGGCTGTGAGACATGGACACTCAACAGTGTTTTGAAAAAACATATCAACTCTTTTGGTACTAAATGTCTCCGCAGTATGATGGGTTATCGCTGGTACGATTGCATATCAAACCAGCGACTACTCCGTGAAACTGACTCGAGACATATTATTTGCCTAATCCGTGAACGCCAACTTCAGCTATATGGGCATGTGGTTCGCCTCCCCGAGGCCGATCCCTCTCACCAGGTGGTCTCTACAGATGACAACCCTCAGTGAAGGAGATCCAGGGAAAGACCACAGAACGCATGGCTGAAGGAAGTTAGTAAATCATTCGATGGAATACAGTATACTTAAGCCTGGAGGCTTTCCCGGGAGGATCCCCTTGGGTGGCATCAGCGGGTGATTGCGGCCACGCACTGTCAAGGCGTATGCCCCCATTGATTGATTGATTGACTTGGGGTACACATAGAATTAAGGGGATAATTTCTGTCACCATTACCCTTTTAAGCAATAGCTTTTTCCTTCTCGTGTGATTCAAATTTATATAGTCACTTTACACTTATTTGTTTTCCATTAAACTCTATGATACTTTACTTTCTTTTGTGTGATTCATATTGATTATTGTCTCTTTACCTGTTTCTTCTAGAGTCATCCTTTACACTTCTTTACCCATTCTTCTGGGTTCATTCAAGTCTCTATTCACCTCCTCAATGCATCCTTCAGTCTTACTTCTACAATGAAAAGATGGGGAAGGGAGAAACACGAGGAGAAGGGAAACAGCGATAGAGAGAGAAGCCCGGAGAATGAGGGAAATGGAGGAAAAGGGAGCAGGGCAGGGTGATACAGCCGAGGGAGAGGAAGACAAGTATTATCAACGACCACGATACTTAGCCTACAAGAAAGAAAGAGAGAGAGAGAGAGAGAGAGAGAGAGAGCGAGAGCGAGATTGGAGAGAGTAGTTATGAGAAAGCCACTATATATGAAAGGAAGACTGCTTGGAAAAGTTAATTGAAACACAGCAAAGCTCTCAACTGTAGACAGGACAGATATAATAAAGGCAATACATCAGATTAAGAGATAAACTAAATAGGAAGTAAACATGAAATAATACGCATAAGACAATCTGAAGCAAGCTATGGTAAAGAGCCAAAGAAGGCAAGAACAAAATTGTAAAATAAATTGGAAGAGTTACGAAGACAGAAAAGTAACCAATAATCTATCAAGAAGATAGAGAAAGAAAAGTAGACTTGAGGATCCAGCCAGTCAAGAACAAAACATATACTAGGATGAGCAAAAGAAGCAAGAAGAAAGGAAAATTCTGAGGAAATCCCAAACAAAACATCAAAGTTAGTAAAAAATCAAGAGGAAGGAAGGAAGGAGGAGTTTGAAGCAATACAAAATAAAACATCAAAGCTAGTGAAATGACAAAAGGAGGAAGAAAAGAAGGAAGACTCTGGGACGACCCAATGCCAAACATGAGCTAGGGTAAAGATAAGAGGAAGAAAGAGACGACTGAGGCGAAGAAAGCCACACAGCCAGAGTAGCGGAAATAACCAGAGGGCGAAGCAGAGGCTGCACTGAAGATCCCGAAGACTGACGAGGAGGATGAGCTCGACCCTTTTGTCTCCCCTTCCAGCCGGGTCCGGATCCCATTTTCTTCAATGTTGGTGGAGAGGTAGGGGGGTCCAGGTGGGGGTCCAGTCTGCCCCCCATCCCCCCACACGATGCTGTCTCCCCCCTCCTGGTCATGAGTGGAGGGGTGGTGAGAGGGGCCAGGGGCCAGAGGAGGGAAAGATGTGAGTGAGTCCTCATCCACTCGGTTGGTTTCAATGTAACTTGGGATGCGAGGTGGAGGCGTAGTGGTGGGAAGAGCAACATCTGTAATATAGATATAAATCAGATAAATGTTATATATATTAAGTTTAAATTTAATCATATATGAAAACTACAACTATCAACATGATTGTATTAAAGGCACATCAGACAAATGTAAATTGGATTGATAATGACAAAACTATAATTTACGATTAATTATTTATCAGTTCTGAATAGTTAATGCATTCTCAATTGGTACATTCTCCAAATTGAGGTCAGATTGATACTCTCATGCAGAGAGTCAAAAGGAAGAGAGCCGAGAAGTCCCCAACAGCATTACACCAGCCCCCAACACCTGGGACAACACCAGATTCTACCAACCGAAGAGCTGGAATCCAGACAGCAAACACAGTACCCCCTCCAATACAGTTTTCTTTCTGCTTTGCCACCCCATCCTCTCTCTCTCAAAAACAGGTGCAGCCAATCACAGAGCCAGTGACGCCAGAGCTCTGGCCATCAAGGACACTCGTCATGCAGGTGACAGCCTACCTTCACCTGCTACCTGAGAAGGTAGATGGCAGAAAACAACTCAACCCAGAGGAAAAAGGACACAAGGGCCACCCCAACACCACCACACAGGGCCCTTCTATCCTCAAGGACACCGAGACCAGCAGGAACAGGAAAATAAGCTAGGAGTGAGAGCAAGAGTTGTATGGTAGGTCACTGGGTTCACTCTCACCTACCCTTTGGGACCCTGAGCTCAGCCTTCATTTGGAAACCCCTGTGAGGCCCCTAGAAAGTTTAGCAACCCTTTCTTTCTAGTTACTGCATTCAGCAACTCTTATGCAGCCGCATCCTCATTCGGCAACCCCTGTGAGGTAACCAGAGAGTTCAGCCACCCTTGCTCTGAACTCATGACCATCTCAGTAACCCTTAGTGGCTACCCCATCATTAACTCAATGATTTTGCAGTTTTTAAAAAATGTGCCTGACTGTTCTCTTTTCTATGGTAGATCTATTAGATAACATATGTAATCGTTATAATTATTAGGAAATCATATGCAATGTTAAAGCTGCCACACAGAACATGATGCTAACCATGGAAGATAATAGGTCATGATAGCAATAATTGCTAACATACCAACTCTACTTTATTTGCAGAGTCGCATAAACTTCCTATATGACAAGTACGGTCCTATATAAGCTAGAAGACTTAGACTAGAACGGATACATGGACTTCGGAGCATAAGGTATATTTACATAAGAAATATGGTATGATTACAATACAATGCATAATTATTAAGCATAAGTTCATCAGAGTGGGTCTGAAGCTTAATGCAAGGTTTACTATCAGGTCAATTGGTAGCAAACAGTCAATATCAATAATCAATCAATGAAATACCTCAGGCAAAAGGAATTTACAATGCAAGTTAAATACAGAATTAAGTAGAACCCAAGAAGAGTTAATTTATGCTGAAATAACAAATATAGATGTTGGCCGAGTAAAGATTGTAAAGGAATATATAATTAAGTATGAACGGGTGTTGTGGATAAGGGAATTAAAGGGGGAATAAATATATAATATGTAATTTTATAAACAGAGTCATCGACGAACTTCTAAGCAACAGTATACCTCAGCAAGAGATTAAGGATATGGTGTATGTGTTATTCATAAGATGTATTAATATAAAGGGGACTCTGTCAGCCAGAGATGAATTGCTCATGTATCAATGCAATTGTTATATAATAAGTTTCCCCAGGGTCTCAGGGACAGTCTCGTCTCTTCTCGCCTTCGTCTTGGATGGGGATCTTTGCTTCTGCTACTGCTTCTTCTTCTTCACTTTGCTCATCTCAGGATGGCACCGCACGTGGGGCTTCCAGTCGACTAGTTTTTTCTTCTTCTCTGTGTGGGAAGAGCAAGGGTTGCTGAACTCACAAAGCCTCACAAGGGTTGCTGAACGAAGGTGTAGCTGAACAAGGGTTGCTGAACTCAGGATAAGAGCAAAGGTTGCTGAACCCTTGTAGGGCTAATCCCATAGTAGCCTCACAAGGGTTGCAAAATGAGGGTGTAACCAAGCAAGAGTTATTGAACTCAGAGTGGGGAGAAAGTGTTGTTGAGCTCTCCTGAAGTTTCTTAATGCTTGCTGAATGAAGGCTTAACTGAGCAAGGGTTGCTGAACTCGGGTTGAGAGCAAGGGTTGCTGAATGAGATTGGTGCTGAGCACGGGTTGCTGAACTCAGTAGAGGTAGGACAAGTAAGACTAGTTAGCAGTGGAGGATATCTGCCTCATGACATTTCCAGCTTGACCTTGTTGGATTTCCTGCACCTCTTGGTGGTTGTCGTCATGAGGGTGAAAGGGGCCTTACTCCTTGGTGTTGAGGGGCCTTTAGGCCCTTGATGTCTCGGCTCCTTGTTGGCTGGTAAATTCCCCAGGTAGGTGGTTGGAGGACTGGCAGGTAGGTTGCCAGCTGTATGACTTGGGGGCAGAGCTCTGACATCACTGGCTTCTCGTTTTCTTTTCTATGAAAGGGTAAGAGGCTGAAGGGGGAGAATCCCTTACTACTCCCTGAATCCAACTGGATGGCTGCCACGTGTTGGTGGCATTGCTGTATTTGTGTTGCTGGTGGGAATATCTTGGTTTTTTACTCCAGATTTTGGAATAACAATAGTTTGTAAAGTGATCTAGAAAACTACGCATTAGACAAACGTAAAGTTTATTGTAAACCTATGAAGATAAATTAACATAAAGCCTGCCGTGGACAGAATCTAGACATTTCAGCATGAGGATACTACTCCAATCCATTGTGTATTTGCAGACCGAGTACATACACAAAATGTTACATAATGGGCCAGAATATATTCTATTCCGACCCAGCCTTCATATTTGTTCAATTATATTTGCTTACTTATTGTTTTAGAAAACATGCGCGCTTGTGATTCTAAACATAGAAGTAAAGGTCGAAATAGATTAAAATAGTCCTTCACCTGAGCTGTAAATGCGCGATGGTTGCGTGGGTTTACAAATGCAGGATGGTTTCATACAGTATCTTAATGTTAGACCCTCCAGATTTTATAAGGAATAAAGATTCCATTGGCCATAAAGTGGTGAGTTGGGTATTTGGCTGGAAATCCTATAGGCGTGGTCATTATATATATAATATACAAATCGCAATATACATATACATACATGTATAGGCCTATTTGATGCCAAATTTAATAGGTAGGGCTAGGATTTGAACCTATGCAGGCAGGAGGTCTATCACCGTAGTGGATACTATAGGTGACACACCTTCGAATCCTAGCCCTAGCTATTACATACACATGCCTACATTCATTGACTTGACAATAAGAAAAAGTACTACATTATTTTCTTGTTTAAGTATTAAGCTAGTTTTAAAATGTACTTTACTTGATTAAAAGAGCACCTAGCAGTAACACTATTTGTTGTTGCTTCTAACATTTGTTTACTTCTATATTTTATTCAACCATCTCTGCTTGCATTATGCAGACTTTTTTGTTTGTATCAAAAGTAATCTTCCTCAAAAAGGCCAGAATGCCATTGAGGTTCTGGCTAATTCTTAGTTTTTGTTCTCTCTCTCTCTCTCTCTCTCTCTCTCTCTCTCTCTCTCTCTCTCTCTCTCTCTCTCTCTCTCTCTGTTTTCTTCACGTCATCACTCGGCGTGAAATGAAGGAAATGAGGGAGGGAGGATGGAGTAGGGGGCGGGGGGAGGATATGGGATGGAAAAATATGGAAAGAAGGTAGAACTAGGGGTTGGGGGTAGGCAAGGGAAATATTACAAGAACCACAGGAGATGGGAAAGAGAAAACTAAAATAAGAAGGAAGGTGGAAGAAATGAGGAGTGGGAACAAATGAGGAGTGGGAACAAATGAGGAGTGGGAACAAATGAGGAGTGGGAACAAATGAGGAGTGGGAACAAATGAGGAGTGGGAACAAATGAGGAGTGGGAACAAATGAGGAGTGGGAACAAATGAGGAGTGGGAACAAATGAGGAGTGGGAACAAATGAGGAGTGGGGACAAATGAGGATGATAAAAGGGAAAAGAAGGCTAACGAGAAACATGGGGGTAGTGATTGAGAATCGCAAGAATAAATGTTGGTAATAAAATCAGTGTTTATAATTAAAACAACAAAGCTCTATAAATGCATATGCATAGAGGGCGTCCTTATAAATATCACAAATGTATATATATATATATTAGATATATGCAAAGTCTACTTTAAAACATGACTGTCGTGTGCCGGTATGCATAATATACATATAGGTACTAATATTGTCAAAGGTGTATATACTGTAAATCTATGACATATATATTATATGTATGCTTTCGTGAATACCTGTATAATTATTAACTTTAATACGATGTACTAAAATAGTCGCTCCATTCATCCACTTATTCACTATGCCTATTTAATCATGCACGTCACCCATCCTTTCTTACATTCCTTCCATCCATCCACTCCCTCTACCCCTCTATCCACTCCCTCCACCCATTCCTTCCCTCTCTCCTTTTAAGCCATCCAATCCCTGTCCCCCTCCCTCGACCAAGCCACTCCTCAGTCCAGTCTCACCTCCCTCCACCCATCCACTTTCTGTTACCAGTCATCCACTCCCTCTCCTTCCATCCCCTCCTTCCCTCCACCTATTTCTACCAGTCACTCACACACAATGGTCCATAAGCCCCTCATTTAAATAAGAAAAGAAAAACACAACACACACGTATACGGAGTACTACTGTATATTTATTTGTCCTATATATTTCAATACATAATTCAACACACTACAAGCTAAATATCTCTATCATTCACTTTTGGGACGGGAGACGTAGGCGGGATATACCTTTTCTCACTCTCGATCTATACAGCCATATTTCTAAGCAATAAGGACCATAGAGAAGTTATCTGCTTTAATAAATTAAATATATACAAATGAACAGCTATCTGTAAAGCTAGAATAGTTTGATTATACATCAAATCAATCTGCCACCTCGGCAGAATGTATAATCTTGGAGGATGTTGGACAACTGTATACTAAACGCTGTTTCATTTGTAAAGTAATCAACAGCGACAAAATGCAAAAATGTTCTGTATGCGGTAGGCCGGTTCATTTAAGGGGTATCAATTTGATACCCTGCTGGGCTGAGTAATTTGAGCAGTTGTACATGGCCAGTGCTTCCAACAGACAGCTTCTTCCAGTGAAAGCCCAACCACCAGTTCCTGATCCACCAATTGATGAAGACCCTCCCTCCCTTGCTGAAGTAAGGGAGGACGTGGCTAAGCTGAAGGGTGGGAAGGCTCCTGGTATTTGTGGCATTCCTGGAGAAATGCTGAAAGCTGGAGTGAGTCCAGGTCAATGGGTTACATGCAGTCCTAACTGCTGTATGACAAACAGATACCATTCTTCTTGACTGGAGAAAGAGTCTGGTAACCTCTATCTGGAAATGGAAAGGGGGTCGAAAGGACTGCAATAACTACCGTGGTATCACACTTCTCAGTGTGCCAGGCAAGGTCTTTGCCCATATTTTACTTGTGCGAATCTGAGGCCACCTACTAAAGGAGCAGAGACCAGAGCAATCTGGATTACCGGATTTTGGCACTCCGGGTGCTCGTGGAACGCTGATTTGAGTTTCAAACAGAGCTACTTGCTGATCTCAAGATGGCATTTGACTCAGTGCACTGAGATACGCTTTGGGAGCTACTACGGATACACAGAATTCCCACGGTGATTATTGACCTGATTTCTGGACTCCATACAGGAACAGAGAGTGCTGTTAAGTGTGGTGGGGGAACATCCTCCTTCTTCCCTGTGAATTCAGGTGTGAGAAAGGGATGTGTTATGGTGCCTACACTTCTCAACACTTGTATGGGCTGCTTACTGGGCCGGACAGTCAGGCGGAGTCACTGCGGAGCAGACATCGGTAAATTCAGGATCACAGATCTTGACTTTGCAGATGATGCATTGATCCTAGCGGAGACAATAATATTCTCAGATTGGCCTTTGAGGCACTACACGAAGAGTCTGAGCCATTGGGTTTAAAGGTCTCTCGGACTAGGACCAAAGTTCTAGCATTTGGTGACTTCTTGGATGATGCATGTGGTTAGGACTTAGAGATCTTGAATAAATTTATTCTCTTGGTAGCGTGATCAATAATAGGTGAGTTGGGCTATGATGTCAATCGTCGCCTTGGCTCAGCATATGGAGTTATGGATTCACTTAACAAAAGTGTATGGCATTGTCGATTCCTGTGCAGAAGGACGAAGTTGCAGATCTCAAAGTCGCTGTTGCTCCCTGTCTTATTATATGAATGTGAGACATGGACACTTAACAGTGAGTTGAAGAGACACATCAACTCCTTTGGTATTAAATGTCTTCGCTCGATCATAAGCAATTGCTGGAATTATTACATTTCAAACCAGCGACTACTCCATGAAACTAATCCAAGATATATTAGTTGCATTGTCTGTGAATGCCAACTTTGGCTATATGGGCAGGAGGTTCGGCTCCCTGAAGCAGATCCTGCTCACCAGGTTCTCTCTACAGAACACAACCCTGAGTGGAGGAGGTCTAGGGGAAGACCACGGAACTCATGAGGGAGAATGGGTGAGGGGGCTGAGGGACTAGTCGGGTGGGGGGCTGAGAGCATATTTATGTGCGGGGGTTTGGGCTGGAAGGGAGAGTGAAAGATGCCGGGTATGTGATGTAGATGTGTGAGTGGGTATATTTGTGCGTGTGTGTGTGTGTGTGTGCTGTGTGTAGTAGTTGGTCATGGTGAATGGTAGTAAATGGTGGTTGGAAGTTGATGGGTGGATAGGTAGATGCTGGATATATGGGTGGCGATGGGTGTGGTCAGCAATGGATAAGGTAGGGGATTGGGTGGATGAATGACAATGAAATTTGGGGTGGTGGCATGATTAAATGATGGAGTTGATTTCATGGTATTTTGATGGAAGTGGGTGGGTGGATAGTTGTTATTGGTGAGCGGATATAATAGGTGTGGGAGAGCGTAAAGTGAGGGTGGGCTTGGGTTAATATGAGGGTGACTGGTTGGTTGGTGGATGGAGTGATATGGGGAAGGGTGATGGGCTGTAGATAGGTGAGTTAGGCCTGGTGGGTGGTGTCGAAAGTTGCTGGGTGGATGTGAGGTGGGCAGAGGTAGTAGTGATGAGTGTGGTGGTGTTAGTAAGTGGGGGAAGAATGTATAAGTGGGTATTTTGTAGGAAACTGGTCGTTAAGGGAAAGGTGGGTGGGTGTATGGCCTGTTTTATAGTTAAAAGGGTGTGCTGCGTAGATTTAAGAGTGAAGTGTGTGAGATGTATGTATGTATATACTCAGGTACATACCCCATTGCTGGGGGTGGCCGACTCGTGACAGAGCCCGAACAGAAACAACATTTACAGTTCCAATTCTTAGGGTCCGCGACCACTTTCGCGTTTCCTAGCCCCTTGCTCTGTTTTGATGAGTAGGAGAATTTTACAAAGGGGAGGAGGATGGTAGTCACCAGCCTCGGCAGTGTCCTACCAAACTGAGCCAATTGTATGGCAAGGCAAACAATATACACAATGCAAACAAAGTACCTGTATACACAATGCAAACAAAGTACCTGTATACACAATGCAAACAAAGTACCTGTATACACAATGCAAACAAAGTACCTGTATACACAATGCAAACAAAGTACCTGTATACACAATGCAAACAAAGTACCTGTATACACAATGCAAACAAAGTACCTGTATACACAATGCAAACAAAGTACCTGTATACACAATGCAAACAAAGTACCTGTATACATGCTAATTTTATTATTGTGAGAACACGATAATCAAATACATATGGGTTTGACACATTTCATTCACTTATTCAGTTGCGTAATTAACTATCTAAGCGCATTTTGAAAGTCGTTACAGCATCATAATTATAGCCTATCGTGGCAATATATTTTTAAAAGTTACGACACAAATAAAACAAATTGGTTAGTCTGATGTGACTTCAACTGTTCATTAAACATGTTGAAGTAATTTTTGCGGTGAAGTACTAATGAACATTTAGAATATAATTATCTTACCATTGACGATTTTGTATAATTTAACTTAATATGTATTCGTTCTGTATTTTGTAATATATATATATATATATATATATATATATATATATATATATATATATATACAGAGAGAGAGAGAGAGAGAGAGAGAGAGAACCTCAGATCGAGTCCACGCCGAACGTCAGAGTTTTTCCGGGATTATCTGATTGTTCCTGCTGTTCTACAAGTATCCTGGCTACACCGACACGGCACCAATTCATAGCATAGAAGATGCCCGACCATATTCCAAGATGCTGTGAACGACTGTATAGCTGCTCTCTCCAAATCAAGTGACGTGCATAAATATATATATATATACTGTATATATATATATATATATATGCAAAGAGAGAGCGCGAGAGAGAGAGAGAGCAAGAGCGAGAGTCATTCCACGGGGGTCGAGTCAGCCAGCCACCGTGACCACCTAATTATCCCCACCCCCCTCGTCTTGTTTACTCAGAACTTGCTTACTTGTTTACTCTATGTTTGTCTTTTGTTTACTCTATGTTTGTCTTTTGTCTGGTCTATGTTTGTCTTTTGTTTACTCTATGTTTGTCTTTTGTTTACTCTATGTTTGTCTTTTGTTTACTCTATGTTTGTCTTTTGTTTGGTCTATGTTTGTCATTTATTTGGCGTATATTGTCGTCCACCTTCCCTCTTGTTTACTCAGACCTTGCTTACTTGTTTGGTCTATGTTTGTCTTATATTGTCGTCCACCTTCCCTCTTGTTTACTCACTTCCTTGTTTATCTTTGTCTCCGTTGTGCTTGTTGTTTTAATGTATCTCCACGTTGCGTACATGATTTGTTTGGTTTGGGTCTACATTTGTACAGTATTACCTTCCATTCTAACTGTTTACCTCCCCCTGGCTATAAATGTTTGCCTGGTTTAGATTTGCTTGCGTCCAGTTTGACGTTAACCTTTGTCTTCATTATGCTTATCTCCAATTTGGCAGACTGTTTCTTCTTCTTCTTCTTACCTATACACAATTAACTTGCTTTCTTTTGCTTTGCATGTGTTTTGATTATCTTTTTTGGGGGGTCTAGCTTTATGCGATTCGTCTCTCGCTTCGTCCTGCTTAAGGGGGGTGACCTGTTTTTGTTCTGTCCTTTTTTATCTTGCTCTGGCTTGTATCCATTTGGCCCCATTCAGCCTACTGTTTTAAGACGTTTATCCCCATCCAGGTGTCAATTTTTGACTGGTGAGCGGTAGCGAGCCAGCATACTTTTTATTTGTATTTGACAGCAGGGTAAATTTGTACATTTTTCGATAGAAAAATGTCCCCGGCGAAGCCGGATTTCTTCATATAATGCTGGCTCGCTATCGCTCGCCAGGAAGAAATCGACACCTAGATGGGGATAAACGTCTTAAAATAGTTGGCTGAATGGGGCCGAATGGATACAAGCCAGAGAAAGAGAGAAAAGGACAGAAATAACAAAAAGCTGGTCTCCCCCCCCCCCCCCGTAAAGATAACTTGCTTATTTTTGTTGTTGTATTCTTTATTTGTTTATTGTTGTCGTTATTATTATTTTTCTTTTATCTTTTCTCACTTCCATTATTTGCAGTGTTATTTAAGGGGAGATTTCCACTTGAGGGATTTTTGTTCTGGACCTCTTTCTCTCTCATGTTTATCCCCATTGTTTTTTGTTTTTTTTAGATTTTAAGACGTTTGCCCCATTAGTTTGGCGATTTATAAGAACCTTCGCCCCATTTTTGTCAATTTTAAGACCTTTCGTGACAATTAGGTGTCGATTTATCCCGTGAGCGATATCGAGCCTGTAATTTAAAAGGAACCGGCCATTGGCTGGGACATTTTTCTACCGAAAAATGTACAAATTTATTTTGAATGGAGGTCTAGGGGGTGTAATTTCAAACTTGATGGAAGTCTAGAAAACAAACTTAAACCCTTCCCTTAACCCCTTCTGTACCGGCGACGTCCAATTTGCTTTATTCTGGCTACTACTAGACGATTTTATTCAGTTAAAAAAGGGCCTCCAGCAATTAACAGACTTTGAACTATCCCACTTGACCATTTTAACTACCACAGATCGCTCTTAAGCTGCACAAAATCGTCTAAATATAGTGAGAATAAATCTAAAAGACGTCGCCGGTACAGAAGAGGTTAAGTATCCTTCTCGCTGTATCTTGCTTACTTATAACTTGCTTACTTGTTTCATTTGATTTTTGTTCGTGTTGTGTCCAGTTGTTTTGATTATCCAGCCCCAACCTTTTCTTCTTGTTTACCTCCCTCTTGCTTAGTTGCTGTTTGCTGATTTTTATATTCTTTGCTACCTTCACATTTCCTGTTTGCTTTTGTTTACTTAGGGCCTGCTTTTCTTGTTTTTATTTACTTTCCCATCTCTTGTTTGCCTTTGTTTACTTAGGGCCTGATTTTCTTGTTTGTATTTACCTTCCCATCCCTTGTTTGCTTTTGTTTACTTAGGGCCTGCTTTTCTTGTTTTTTATTTACCTTCCCATCCCTTGTTTGCTTTTGTTTACTTAGGGCCTGCTTTTCTTGTTTGTATTTACCTTCCCATCCCTTGTTTGCTTTTGTTTACCTTGGGCCTAATTTTCTTGTTTTTATTTACCTTCACATTTCTTGTTTGCTTGTGTTTACCTTGGGCTTGATTTCCTTGTTTTTGTTCACCTTCATATTTCTTGTTTGCTTTCTTTTTTTTTACCTCGGGCCTAGTTTCCTTGTTTTTGTTTACCTTCACATTTCTTGTTTGTTTTTGTTTACCTTCACATTTCTTGTTTGTTTTTGTTTACTTTGGGCCTAATTTCCTTGTTTTTGTTTACCTTCACATTTCTTGTTTGCTTTTGTTTACTTTGGGCCTAATTTCCTTGTTTTTGTTTACCTTCATATTTTTTGATTGCTTGTGTTAACCTTGGACCTGATTTACTTGTTTTGTTTACCTTCCACTTTCTTTCTTGTTTGCGTTTGTTTGTCTCTTTGGTTCTTCTATGTTGGTGGTCTAGCTTTGTTTCAAATAATATTTCCCCTTTCATCAGCCTTTTCTTTTTGCCTTTTCTTATTTTGTTTACCACCAACGTCATTGTTTGAAGCCATGCTCGATTTGTTTATATTAACTAACCTTTAACATTGTCTTGATTTTCACATGTGTTTGTCTCCACTTTGCTTTAGTGTTTGTATTTTCTGGTCTCCAGTTTTGTCTCGATTATCTCCAAGTGCTCTGCTTACCTTAAACATATTTGGTTTTGATTTGGTTTTCTGGTTTGCCTCCATGGCGATTTGCTGAAAAGCTTGGTGTCCAGGTTGGGCTCGGCTTTGTTTGGCTTTCACTTGCCAAGACATATACCCGAAACAGGTGCTGTGCTCAAGTGACAGAATTTAATGTTCTCACAAGTTTATATTCAGATTGAAGATGAGCTTAATAGTTTATTCAAGTTGTAAAAATGTTGCATGAAGTGGATAAGAGCATCAAATCTCATTAATACTATGCATTGACAATCGTACAATTGATACATGGTTTTATATATTATCATTATAATGTAAGCTACTGAAGCCTGCGAACAGGGTGGAGAAACAAAAAAAGTAAAGATATAATCCATGCAAATTACCCGAAGGAGAAAAGCAACAGCAATTAAGATAGCAATAAATGGGCTTAGGTAGAGAGCCCAGAAGGAAAAATTAGGTACTCGAGTAGGATGTTAAATTAATAAAAAACAAACACACAAATATTCAATAAGTAAATGCTTATGGAACAACAGGTCAACTAAATTGAAGAAAAAAAAACACATTTAAAATATATATTACTGCTGCAAAACAACATTAAGTCTAGACTTAAAAGTAGAAACATTATACGACCACAATCTCATTAGGTAAACGATTCCACAATTCATCCAAAGATGGAATAAAAACCCTAGAAAATAGTAGAAAACATTTACACGATTCATGACCTTGTTACATTTGCTGGAGCATAAGGCTCTGGTAAAACACCATGCATAGGATGCTGAGCGTTATTATAATCTTTGAATAAAATGCTGAGGGCACCAATTTGATGCCAATGGCTTATTCCCGAGGCAATGTAGGACAAATAGATTTATTTGACTAAATAAAGAGCTTTGTCAAGCAAATTTAGATGATAGTTGACAGCTGACATCCAACAAGGTGAGCATTATTTATACATGTGGCAAATAAACGCATACAATTATTTGATAACAGTGGTGTCACAAACATATTTGATAACAGTGGTGTCACAAACATATTTGATAACAGTGGTGTCACAAACATATTTTCTGAAACACTTGCGAAGCAAGCCTATCTTTTCAGTAATTGAAAAAGACAAGAAGTGGAGATGCTTCTCGAAAGTTAATTTTGAATCATGAGTAATATCCAGCAAAAACAAACTTGTCACATTTATAATGTGTTCATCGGAAATATGCAAACAACGATATGAGGAGGATCCAAAGTATGAGATCTACTAATTATAATGAAGTGCGTTATTTTAGCATTAAGCTTCATATTCCAAAGTTGACACCAGGAGTTAATCTCAGCCAAGTCCCCGTTTAGAGATGCTGGAACTTCATTTATGTTATTTGGTGACGAAATTGAAGAATATATAGTGTATCATCAGCGTAAGAAATGAGTCTATTTTCAAGCCCAGAACCCAAGTCAGCAGTAAATATAATAAAGAGCAGGGGTCCGAGGACGCTGTCTTGTGGGACACCTGAAACAAGAGGTGCAGAAACAAAACAACTTCCATCAATGACAGCTAGCATATCTGTTCGTTAAATCATTTATAACCCTCTCAGGTCTGAATAAGTTTTTTAAATTTCCATGGACAGGCGACACACAGTCTGGGGCAGCTAACGTTTTCTCTTTGTTCCCGTTCACCCAGCTATGAATTGTTGCCAGATATCCCCACATATGGACTAGTATATAGGAGCTGGACTGGACGACATTGTGGAAGCCTTCGAAGATACCACAAAGGATGCAAATGAAAATACACTTTTTGTCATCCATGCTGGTTCAAATGACGTCGTGCGCACCAGATCCGAAGAGTTGATGGAGAAATATCGCAAGATGATCCAGCACTACAAAAACAAGTCAAGGAATATCATCATCTCAGGCATTCTCCCCAAGATCGACGCACCTGACAATTCTACGACAAGGCCTTCAGCACAAATAGCCGACTAAAATATTTGTGTCTGAGGGAAGAAGTTGAATTCATCAACCTCTGGGACAACTTCTACAACCAGCCTACCCAAAGGGTTTAGATGAGTGCCATTCTTGCGGAAGCAAGGATGGCACTCATCTAAACCCTGTGGGTTCAGCACGCATGGGTCGTCTCCTACACGAAGCAGTCCGCAGCCATGGATCAAAAAACGCCATCAGAGAAGAAGCAGCAGTGACATAAATCATCCAACGCCAAGAAAAAAACAGAGGCAACCGAGGACCACCAGCGATAAGGACCGAAGACAGCGAGGACCGAGGACAGCCATGAACATAAATGTAGATCCGACAAGAACCCAAAATATTATTAAAGAGCGTTCCGTGAGTTCTAAAATAACAAATTTAAAGGTTTTCTATGCAAACGCTCGTAGCATACGCAATAAATTTTCAGATTTAGAGGAGCTAGTGTTTACAGAAAATTATGATGTGATTGGCATAACAGAATCTTGGCTCAATACAGAAGATAGAGACTTTTTAGCAGAGTATTCACTTACCGGTTATGTAATGTTTGAGAAAAGCCGAATAAATCGAAATGGAGGTGGCGTTTTACTTTATATCAAAGAAAGTCTTAACCCTACCCTCTTGTCAAAACCTCAAATTGTGAACGTCGACGCGTCTTTTGTGCTAATAAAGAATAATAAAGGTACAAAAATAATACTTGCATTAATATACAGACCTCCAGCTCAATCAGTGCAAACTGACCGAGAAATTTACGAACAAATTGCAGATGTAAGTAACTCACAAGATACCGTAATTTTTGGCGACTTTAATTTACCTGTGACCAAGTGGGGCGATACTCTTACTTCACACTCCGGACATGACTTGTATACGAACTTGCAAGAGAGTTCGCTTTATCAATTTGTTCGAACGCCAACCCGTGGTAATAACGTTCTTGACATTGTACTTGCAACAAAAGAAGAATTAATAGAGAACTTGAATGTTGGTGATGAATTCAGTAACAGCGACCATCGTACGATAACTTTCACTTTAAAGTTTACTAGTAACAAACCAAATAGTAGCATCGAAAAAGTCCCTAATTTCAAGAAAGCAAACTTCCATAAACTTAGAGCTATGTTTAATGAAACTGACTGGAGCTTTTTAATTCACAATAACGACATAAATACATCTTGGAAGTTATTCGAAGCCACTTACCTAAAAGCAGTGCAAGACTACATACCATCGAAAATACGGCGTCCAGGCCATAATAATAAGCCCAAATGGTGGAATAAAGATATTTCAAACTGCCTGCTTGTTAAAAAATTTGCTAATGATAGATTAAAATCCTCACAAAATGACTAAGAACGGCTGAAATTTGTAGAGCTACGACGCAAAGCCAAAAAGTTAATTAAGCAAAGTAAAAAGACCTTAGAGTTACATATTGCGAATCAAAGTAAAACAAACCCGAAAGAATTCTATAGTTATATCAGAAAGAAAAAAGTAGTTACTTCAACTGTTGGGCCGTTAGTCGATGAAAATGGAGAATACACCAAAGACGAAGTACAAATGAGTAATGCCCTTAATACCTTCTTTGCATCAGTTTTTACAACAGAAGACCTCAGTGATATCCCTACACCATCGCCGATTCAGATTGATAATTCAGATGTTCTAAGCAATATCACCGTTACAGAGAGAGAAGTATTGAATTGTTTAGATAAACTCAAGGTAAATAAAACGCCTGGACCTGATACAATCTGGCCTAGAGTTCTAAAGGAAGCTAAGGATGAGCTCTCCAAACCACTGACATTACTATTCAATAAATCCTTGCAGTCTGGAACTATGCCCGATCAGTGGAAGCTAGCCAACGTAACACTGATATTCAAAAAAGGCAGCAAATCCCTACCCAGTAACTATCGTCCAATTAGCTTAACCTCAGTTGTATGTAAAATGCTAGAAACGGTCATACGAGACAGACTCGTAAATCACTTAGAGGAAAATAACATACTTAAAGATACTCAACACGGTTTTCGTAAAAAACGTTCCTGTTTAACAAACCTCTTAGACTTCTTCCACGATATCCTCAACCTCTACGATGAGAGTAAAGCTGTAGATATTATATACCTTGATTTTCAAAAGGCCTTTGACAAAGTTCCCCACAAACGTTTACGGCTAAAACTAAAAGCGCATGGAATACAAGACGGTGTGTTGAAATGGATAGAAAATTGGCTCAGCGACAGAAAGCAAAGAGTAGTCATAAACGGTAAGGCATCTAAATGGACCAATGTAAGTAGCGGGGTACCCCAGGGATCGGTACTAGGACCAATTCTCTTTCTAATTTACATCAACGACATAGATGAGGGTCTCACCTGTACAATCTCAAAATTTGCTGACGATACAAAAATTGCAAGTAGCGTACTCTCAAAAGAACAAGTTGACGATATGCAACACAATCTAGATAAATTGTCATGTTGGGCCCAAATTTGACAAATGAGTTTCAATGCGGATAAATGTAAAGTACTACATATCGGATACCTAAATGAGAAAGCAAACTATTCGATGAATGGCACTCAGCTTAAGAATGTAAACAGAGAAACCGATCTGGGAGTAACAATATCGAGTAACCTAAAACCGAGTCAACAATGTTCAGAAGTTGTTAAGAAGGCAAACAAAATAATTGGCTTTATAGGCAGGTCATTTGAGCATAAATCCAAAGAAGTTATCCTAACCCTTTACAATTCCTTAGTCCGCCCTCTTCTGGAATACTGCGTTCAATCCTGGTGCCCTTATTACCAAAAAGATATAAACAAGCTAGAACGAGTTCAACGTAGAGTTACCAAAATGATACCTAGCCTAAAGAACAAACCATACGAAGAGCGTCTTAGAGAATTAAATCTATTTCCGTTAACCCAGCGCAGATTAAGAGGTGACTTAATTAAAGTGTTCAAAATCATCAAAGGCATCGACAATATGAACTGTAGTAAGTACTTCACTATCGACCAATCTAATTACACGCGGGGAAACGGTTGCAAAATTATTGGTAAATCTTTTAACTCACACGAATCTAAGAATTTCTTCTTCAATCGAGTTGTCAACTTGTGGAATGGGCTTCCCCGAAACGTTATAGACTGCATCACCGTTGATTCATTTAAACTCCGCCTAGACAAATATCTCGCATCAAACCCGCGACTGACTGCGTTTGTAAATTAATAACTTTATTTTATCCCCCCCTCAGTTACTAACCCATCTGTCCCCTACTAACTTCCTAATCCTGCCACGGACATTAGTTCCAGGGCAGTAATTCCCTTTCCAATGTTCCCTTACCAACTCTAAACCACTGTTTGGACACTTGATCCTCAGTGTTTTGGAGGACAAGCAACCTAGAAGGGTCACTAGATCTGTTGTTGCTTGATTTCCTTTGTACTCCTTTGCACTCCTTTGTATACCAGATCGGGTCTTTAGTGTGGTTTTACCAAATTCCGTAAAGGGCTTAAGGACGCGATCGCATCCACACATGCGCCAGGGCATAAGTGCCCTAGAACGCGATCGCGTCCTCACATGCATCAAAGGGTTAAATATACTAAAAAGATTTCTGCCAATACCAAGGAGTTGCATCTTATATAGGAGGGCTTTATATATGACAAGATCAAAAGCAGAACTAAAATCAATAGCCACAACACAAGATTCATACCCTTGATCCAACAAAGATTGTAGATCATGAGTATGTGTCAAAAATGCATAACATGTACCCAAACCTAGTTGAATGCAACTGAACTTAGACCAGAACTGGGGAAACATGTTAAGGGCAATGGCAACTTTTGATCACTCTGCTTAATAATAACAATATTAGAGAGACTCTTAGCCTTTCTTAACAGATCAAAAGAAATAGTACCATCAGAATCGCGAACTAGGGGCATAGAAGAATCATTTCCAAACAATGGGGACTTCAAACAAGCCCACCATTTATGTGGCTGAGTTGCTCCTGCAAGAACCTCCTGTAGGTGGGAATTATAATCTGCCTCAACTGCACTATAAACTCTGCGCAACTGGCCTGAGAGATTTATATATATCCCAAAGCGACTGGATTCGATTAAGTCTCCAGAGATGGTAGGCAACCTGCTTGTCATCAAAGGCATGCTTGCAGGATTTAATTGTTTTACATGGAACTCTTCTATGAAGAATATTTATAAGACAGTTAGTTAAAGCTAAAACAGGGTCATCGGATCTAAATTATGAGATCCAATTGAATGTGATTAACCTCATCACATACATTATCCCAATTAACCCGAGATTCGAGATAAACCCGACGCATAATAACAATAACAGGCAATATATATTCAAGATTAATTTTACAGCTGATGGCATTGTGATCAAAATCACCCACAGGTGCAAACACGACAGTCTGGACTACACCGGGAACATCTGTAAAAACTAAGTCAAGACAATTCCTAGAAATATGTGTAGGTCCTGTAATCAGTTGTTCACAACCAGTTAATTTGCAAATTCCAGAGCAGCGACACCATCTTTATTTGTTGGAGAGTCCGAATTCAGCCATTCTTGATGATGTACATTTACATCTCCAACACATATAGAAGTAGACTCAACATCAATAGACTGTATTAAAACCATGGCAGTTAAAGGGAAGGTGATAGCACAGTGGATAGCCTAGTGGACTGGATACCAAAAGGAGCTCAGATTGAGTCCACGCCAAACGTCAGGGTTTTTTCCTGAGGTTATCTGATCGTTCCTGCTGTTTTACAAATATTCTGGCTACACCGACACATAAAAAAAAATACCCCTATATTGTCACCATTTCATAGCATAGAAGATGCCCGACCATATTCGAAGATGCTGTGAACGACCATATAGCTGCTCTCTCCAAATCAAGTGATGTGTATAAAAAAGGTGTCGTCATCTAGGTTGGCAGAAAGGAAGCAACCAACACCTTGAAGCTCCACTGTGACCATCGAATGCGACACATAATGAAGCACCCAACATCTCGAAGTTTCAGTCGACAGTCTCGGGGCCTCGTAAGAGTTAAAGGCTACTGAACAGCCTACAGTCCCAATATAGAAATAAAAATAAAAATATAATATAGTATTGTTCACATCAGGATTTCTATACAGGCTGTATATGTAATGGACATTATACTTTCTGTAAACTTTGACTAACTTCATCTCATGGCAATCACAAACAAACCTATAGTTAGATGCTGGGCATTTTAACCAGATCTAAAATATAATCTGATACCACGAGCATGGGGAAAAGAGTCCTGCCGAATAATAAATGGTTTATTCAAGTTAGAGATAAGAAGCTCAGAAATATCTCTGTAAGTAGAAATAAGAGTTTCTAATACCCATTCATATAGTTTTTTCAAAGGTCTATGCCTCCTTTCCCCCCTCTCTAGCATCGTTTATTGGCCAATCTGCATTGTGGCATCTGAAAACTGTATCCTGGTTACCAGACTAAACAAATACTTTTCATTACATAAATATGCCCATAATATTACCCATTCCTACTGAGTGTCAAGGGTGTAGATACCCCAGTCCCCCCCCCCCCCCCCCCTCCAGACATGTGCCACCAATGTGCACAAACATAATACAGGACATACCAGGCAGGATAAAACTAAACACAATTGGGCTGTGAATTAAGTTATATTGATTAGGTCAATATATAAGCCCAAAACTGTAGATTTTCAAGGTTCTCGTTCTCCAAAAGACGCTTTACCCTCAACTGCCACCAGTTGATTAAGAGTTAGTGAACGAATTTAAGCTATGTTTTAGCCATGTTCCAGCTAAATTTGACTAACTTTTTATAATAGATCGATCTTACATAAAAATTAATGGGATCAGTCCATTTCCTATATAATTTAAGGTGTTAGTAGGGGAAAACTTTAAACAATAGCAAGAAGGAAAGTCCTTTTTTTTATGGGTTGAAGGCCCGGAGGATCCAAAGACCCCTTTTCACCCTGCCGCGTAACCTATTTTACTGTCAGGCGAAACAGAGGCAAGGGGTGTGAAGAGATTGCCCAAACGATCTCCACCAGCCGAGAATCGAACTCGGTTCTCCCGGTTAGAAACCGAGCGCTCTACCAATGTCACTACTGGTCACCCCTTAAGGACAGCCCTCCACCTTTTACTCTTCTACTTTGCTCTTGCTTTCCTCCTTTCGCTCTCTCTACTTCTTAAGAGAATTGTCACCTCCTCAACCGTCTATCCCCCCTCAACTTTAACTTTAACATTGACTTTGAATATATTTCAGTTATTTAAAAACATAATTTAATACAGTGCATAGCATTTTTTGTCATATCTATAATACACATTTCTTCAACTTCAAGGAGTGATTAGGGTATAATTGTATAATCATCAATTTCGATTTGTATTGCTGTTATGTCATTAAGGGACGAAAAGCAGCTATCCAGGTCCAACTAATACATTACATATTTTTGCTATATGACCCAGCCAGGGCTCGAACCCAGGCCAGTAGTGCAGCACTCCAACACCTTAACCACTAGGCCACCTCGGAGCTTAAAAGTAGTAGCTAAATTTAGAATCAGATTCCATCCACCACCACCAGCTCCGACTCATGGTCACGTAGCTTGATGTCATACACAAATACACCTCACACACAAACACTAGCAGCTAAGTACTAGAGGCCTTTCCTAGCTGATGCTGAGAGGATTGGGTTCTAGTCATGTGGTGATGGGCTGGTCTATCAGAGTGAGAACTGAGCGATCTCTACCATACCCATAGCTTACTCTGACTGTTCCTTTAACTTATATATTTTCTAGATCTCAAGTGACGGCGTCTTTTCCGTGGATTGACCTCCCAATCTACCAAGATTGGAAGCCAAAGTGTCACATTTTTCCCTTGCCCCTCAACTTTCTCTTCATAATTGCTGAGGGGCACAGGGCCCTGGGTGGGGCTTTGGTTTCCCGGGCGTTTCCGCACCCTCCTCAGCTCCCCGCCATGGAGTGGCTTCGGTCACCCAGGCTTTATTGTGGTCGGCAGGGAGGGTTCTGTGGGGGCGCTCGGTTATGGCCTTGGAATTGCTCGGGGCCTTGGGGCTGTTCGGCCAGGCAGCTTGGGGAACAACAACAACAACAACAACAACTAGAGAAGGACACTTGTAATCTGGGGCACATTTAACCCTTAAAAAGCGGCTCACCACATAAGTCGAGTTAAATAAAGCTGGACTATGTGGCGGCGCTCGACATAACTCAAATGGCAATTTCAGCACGTAATGTTGCTGAGAGAGAGAGACAAGTGGTGGCAGGAGAGTAGCGAGTGTATGACTGCTCCAGACCACCGCGGCGAACCTACTGACACGAATCTCACCTCCCTCCTACCTCTCTCACTCGCTATATACGGAATTGTATCAATTGTATCGGGAAAGTGGCTAATTACATGCTTTTTGCACTCGCGTTGCACGGTTATTGCAAGAAAACTAGCCATCATAAAAGGATCGTTATGGTGTCATTCGCATAGGCCGCTCGTAAAGGGTTAAGGCCTCTTTGAATAAACAAGTAGAGCCCAAATATATTAAATATTTTTGTGATATGGCCCAGCCAGGGCTCGAACCCAGGCCAGTAGTGCAGCACTCCATTTAGCACATGTGACATGATACACATGCAGTGTATGAAAACCTAATATTTGCAAATGGAACTACATTAGTAACTCCTCACATTATCTCTCCCATACTAGTCAATATCCAATAATAGTTTAATGACTTAGATGACACTTTTTTGGCAAGTTTATTCTGGCTATCGGCGACTGGGCTGAAGGTAGATAGGCTTTGGTGATAACAATTATATGAAAATTTAACTCAAAAGCTGCCAGACTAGATTACCAAAAATATGAAAGAAAACCTCTTGTGTGAATCTGCCTTAGTCAGTGGTGATAGGTCTTCAGTCAGAAGGTACTACAAGAGTTAATGAGACAATCTGTATCAAATGCAATATCAAGGTTAGAAATACTAAATCTGCTTAATAATGCTCAGAAATTACTAAAACAGACTGGTCCAGTAATTATTCCATACAAGTGTTGAAAAGCAAAGGAACTAGAACATATTCTTGACACCCCTGTCTCATTCATGTATTCACATGGAAGACAAACAAATTTGCCAGCCAAAATAGACAAAAAATTGGTTCTTGTATAGTCTAGATACCAAATCTATTAACTTCACCAGTAGCCCACAATGTAGGAGTAGTTTTCATAATGTCTCCTCAAGATGCACTGCATCTCTTTATTGAGATTGGCAAGAGATACTGCAAGCAGTCCTTGTTAAAAATGAAGTCAGGGCTCCACAAACAACACAGAGCAACATACTTTGATTATTTGTTGATGCTATGTTGTGAAATCAGGTTGCTCAGGTTGCTCATCTTTTAGCAGGTGATATCAAATCTGATCTATGGCCACGCCAAGCACACTGATTAATGTAACACAATGGTAATTGCTGCAGAAATATTTTCCCCTTACCCTATCCAAATGACTAAGTTCCTTTTCCAATAACGAAAAATTGAGCCAGTCCAACATACAGCAGTCTGAAAGGAATCTATAGACCATGGATTCACCACCAGCCAGGAACTCTCCATAAGCTCCTGGAACTTTCCTGACCTACATCTAGCCACAGACTTCTTTAACTAAGCATACTGACTACCAGGTTTAACATGGAGAGCTGGTAATCTACTGGTCGAACCTGTATCTCTTACAATTCGAATGGTTCACCAGAGATTAATTCAATCATTGACCTTAAATTAGCTACTGTTCGAGCTTGATATTTTGCAGCAGCTGACAATGCACTTGGCTGCAAGAATCTCATGCTCAAACAGGTTCCTTCAGGGAACCAAACACTTCAATTCAGTTATAGGCTGTCAATTCATATTTACTACACACTATTTAATCTTGAGACTCTCAAGAATAAACCCTTGAAGATAACATCTTGAGATTATTTCCAGCAGACACGGCTAAAGTGAAGTACCAAGAAGCCTGTGGTTGGTTGCATATAACACGGCTTTCATTAGCACCCAACAATTTTGGAGGGTTCTCCAGTGAGTATCCATATGGATATGAATGATTTCTTTTGCAACAGTCACTTTTGGAATGCCAAATGCAACACTGTAGGCTTGGTTGCTGGAATCAGGATTCAAGAATGTTCAACTTCCTGAACCTTATAAAGATCAGAGAAGGAATACTAAAGAAATGTGTGTGTAAAAGCTATGAGAACCAATACATCTTGTAGCCATGGCTCTATCAGTGCCAGTAACCATATTGAAGTGGCTATAGACAATTAGAGTGTGCCAAGACTGACATTGAACAACAATAATGTAGAGTTTGGTATGGAACAATTGTTTATCATATAACTCACTTATCTCAGCAATAAAAGATATGCATCCCAACCAGTACAGAATATCCAACTCGATAGCAGTATATCATTACTTCAAAACTAAGGAACTATGAAGGAAGATACAATCTCAGCTACCTTTCCTAAGACAGGGATAATTGCTATTACCAGATCCATAGTTTGCACAGCCATCGTTAAAAAAAAGGCAACTATGTCAACCACCAACTTCTGTAATTTTCTAAATAAGAGGGGCAACTGGTCATAATTGAAGAAAGGTAAAGTGTTTCAAGTCCAACACCTTAGACCCCTCAGGAGGTTGAACTCTGATTATAGGTTATTGAGATCATGAGTGTATGTGTGAGTGTGTGTGTGTTATTATATTTTTTGTATTTTGTTTTCTTTTTTTACAATGTCAATCTTTATATATTAAGGTTGTGTTAGGGCACATCATAAACAACCCACTCACACTCCCGACTATACTCACAGTACACATTAATAGTAGAGTCCACCTCCCCGATAGAGTTCTTGGCCACGCAGGTGTAGTGTCCGATGTCCGCGGCGGTGAGGTTACGGATGGTGAGGGACATGTGGACAGAGTAACCACCCGGCTTGCTGTGTTGATCGCTCACGTTGTACTTGTGGGAGGACATCAACATCTCACCTGACAAAGGATTACAGAATTTATGACATCAACATCTCACCTGCCAAATGATTACGGAATTTATGACATCAACATCTCGCCTGCCATATCATTACGGAATTTATGACATCAACATCTCGCCTGCCATATCATTACGGAATTTATGACATCAACATCTCGCCTGCCAAATGATTACGGAATTTATGACATCAACATCTCACCTGCCAAATTATTACGGAATTTATGACATCAACATCGCGCCTGCCAAATCATTACGAAATTTATGACATCAACATCTCGCCTGCCAAATCATTACGAATTATGACATCAACATCTCGCATTTTATGACATCAACATCTCGCCTGCCAAATCATTACGAAATTTATGACATCAACATCTCGCCTGCCAAATCATTACGAAATTTATGACATCAACATCTCGCCTGCAAAATCATTACGGAATATATTTTATGAATTAGCTATTTTAACTATTAACTTTTTAATTAGCTATATTATAATTTATTTTCTGAATTTCCCTGGCAAATGATTACGGAATTGATTTATGAATTAGCTATTTTAACTATTAGCTGTTTTGAATTAGCTATTTTATGAATTAGCCTGTCAAATGATTACAGTATTTATCCTATGAATTTGCTATTTTGACTATTAGCTATTTTGAATTAGCTAGTTTTTTAATTAGCTTGTCAAATGATTACATAATTTATCCTATGAATTAGCTATTATAACTATTAGCTATTTTGAATTAGGTATTTTATTAATTATTTTGTTAATTAGCCTGTCAAATGATTACGGAATTTAGCCTGGTGTCTTGCCTATCACCAGTGAATTATTATACCTTAATTAAGGGGATATTTTCACTTGAGGGACCCCTTTCTCTTCGTGACAACCCCATTGTTTTTTAGATATTAAGACGTTTGCCCTATTAGTTTGGCGATTTTAAAACTTTCGCCTCATTTCTGCCAATTTTAAGACGTTTCGTGCCATTTAGGTGTCGATATTTTTCCTGGCGAGCGATAGCAAGCCTGTAATTTAAGAGGAATCGGCCTTCGGTTGGGACATTTTTCTACCGAAAAATGTACAAATTTATCTTGAAAGGGGGTTTAGGGGGTGTAATTATAACCATCCTGGAAGTCTATGGAACAGAGAAAATACCTCCCCTTAATGATCTAATAGTAAATTTAGAACCCTGCTTGTGTTTCTTACATCTTTGAACACCCGGCCAAAGGTTATCATCAGCCTGGCACTGAAGCGAGGTCTACGGGTGTCGTAACAAGCCAACACACCACACAGACCACCTACTTTTATACACTGGGTATGGTTCCCAACTGTTTTTTGTTTTGTTTTCAGTATTAAGGAGACTTAAGGGGACGTAATTATATGTATGCATTTAGCATATATTATTACTGGTATACAGTATACATGTGTTCGATTTTGTTCCCTAGACCTCTATCAAGCTATGATTAAAAACAAAAAAACAAAAAACATCCCAAAGACTCTTCCCCCCCCCCCCCGCCCTCCCACTTCGAGATAAATGTGTAAATTTTTCGGTAGAAAAATGTCACGGCCGAAGGCCGATTCCTCCTAAATTACAGGCTCACCAGGAGATAAATCGACACCTAAATAGGGCGAAAGGCCTTATAACGTCTTAAAATCTCATAACTAATGGGGCTAAGCATGAGGGAGAATGGGGATGAGAGAACACAAATACCCCCCCTTAAAAGCTACTCCTTTACACATGCACTATAAATGTACAGGGGTCAGCAACAGCGAGGTAATGTACAGGGGTCAGCAACAGCGAGGTAATGTACAGGGGTCAGCAACAGCGAGGTAATGTACAGGGGTCAGCAACAGCGAGGTAATGTACAGGGGTCAGCAACAGCGAGGTAATGTACAGGGGTCAGCAACAGCGAGGTAATGTACAGGGGTCAGCAACAGCGAGGTAATGTACAGGGGTCAGCAACAGCGAGGTAATGTACAGGGGTCAGCAACAGCGAGGTAATGTACAGGGGTCAGCAACAGCGAGGTAATGTACAGGGGTCAGCAACAGCGAGGTAATGTACAGGGGTCAGCAACAGCGAGGTAATGTACAGGGGTCAGCAACAGCGAGGTAATGTACAGGGGTCAGCAACAGCGAGGTAATGTACAGGGGTCAGCAACAGCGAGGTAATGTACAGGGGTCAGCAACAGCGAGGTAATGTACAGGGGTCAGCAACAGCGAGGTAAGGGGAAGTATTGGGGGGGTTTTCTGAACCCCCTTTCTCCTCCATGTTTAGCCCAATTAGTGTTCAAATGTTGATACTTTCGCCCATTTCTTTGTCAATATTAAGACTTTTCGTGTCCTTTAGGTGTCGATCTTTTCCTGGCGAGCGATAGCGAACCTGCAATTTAGGAGGAACCGGCCTTCGGCCGGAACTTTTCTTCAGAAAATTGAAGAGGGGTCTAGGAGGTGTTCTTTAAGCTTGATGGAAGTCTAGGGAACAATCTAAAAACCTCCCATTAACCCGTACAGCCCCAGCGACGCGCCTGACGCGTCGGCGATGTATGTAACGCACAGCCCCAGAGACGCGCCTGGCGCGTCACCCTAATTGCGCCGACCGTAACCTCAGGTGTAGCCACTCAAGAGGGCTCAGATATGTATGGGAACTGTGTACGTATCCCACACAACCGTGCCGATGGTTGAAAACTCTCAAAGTCCACGTGCGTGCGCGCGAGCGCGCAAAAACCTGTTTTTTTGGGATAATTGCCTTCAATTTTTTACTCTTATAAAATCCGTTTTCGGGGGCTCTGTAGGACCATTTTTTAAGCTTTTTGAGCGGTTTTTCGTGGTTTTTCCTTCATTCCTAACCCATTCGCTATTGTTTCTGGAATAAAACCATTTTTTGAAAACCGGCCGGGTTCTGGTGCGCAAACATTACAAAACTAGCCGGGGCTCCACGGGTTAAAAGCTCCATTGAATTGTGTAGTCTGTGAATATGGTAAGATTGAAAGAATATTATGTAAACGAACAAGAAGAAATATCTGGGAGATTACCACACATTTATATAGACAGTATACGTGAGCAAATTAAAGTAAAAAGGGTTACCAAGACATAGATGACAATACACGCCATTTGTCACAGGTAATTAACGGGAGATGAGCTTATTTATTGGCTCATTTATGTATATTATATTATTTTGCTAGTGTCCTCCCTATACCTCCATCAAACTTAAAAGACACATCCATTAGATCCATCTAGATAAATTTGTAAATTTTTCGGTAGAAAAATATCCCGGCCAAAGGCCGGTTCTTCCAAAATTATAGGCTCACTATCGTTCGCCATGAAAAAATCGACACCTAAATAGCACGAAAGGTCCTATCTATCTATCTATCTATTGCCGAACGCCTTACTCCCCTTACAAGGGTGGCCATACACAGAATGCCCCCAAGCGGACCTATTCCCTGTGAGAGGGACAACCCGAGCCAGTTTAGTAAAGGACTTACAGGATTGACCACTCAATTTAGGATCCGTCCGACTCCGAGGCCCTCTGTGTATCTTGTTAGCACTATTTTTCTACAGTGGTGTTCGGCTAATCTATCCACTAACCTGCCTTACCCTTAGGTAAGCAGTACGGATTTGTATCAGGTTTACTCCCCTAGACAGGTTGCCAACCAAGGCTGAAGAGTCCCATCCACCCGGATTTGTATAAGGTTGTCTCCCCTAGATGAGTTGCCGACCAAGGCTAACGAGTCCCATCCACCCAAACGAAAGGTCCTAATAGTGACAAATAAATGGGGCGAAAGGTCTTAAAATCGACACACTAATGAGCCGAACGTCATAAAACTTGAAAACTAATGGGGCTAAACACGAGAAAGAGGGGGACCAAAAAAACGGGCCATCTCCCATTAAATTAGTTGGATGGGCGTTGTTTACCCCTTACTGAACGAGTAATAAGGAACGGAGGGCTGAGTTATGTACAGTCGGACAAATAAGTGATGTCGCTGCACCAAGGATTTATGTACAATAGCTTGAAATAATTAATATGAAAGCCATTGTCACACATTTTGTACATCATTGCGTACTAATTCATCCTCTCTCTCTCTCTCTCTCTCTCTCTCTCTCTCTCTCTCTCTCTCTCTCACACAGCTTACCATGTGAGTTTTGCCAGAAGGTGACTGGTTTGGGTGATGCCTCCACTTTACACTCCAGCCGCACGTCGATCCCGTACGGCGCACCGATCAGCTGGTTCGGTACGTGGATGATGGGGTGGACTGCGGACAAAATATAATTATTAACATCTCCCAGGATTTGAACCCAAGACATCACATACAGAACTTACACTCTATAACCATTACACCACCAAGACAGTTATAAGTACAGCACATGACCACGATTGATATCCATTTATCGAATACTGGATATTTACGATTTAATTTGCCTTCTTGGAAGAGGCCAATCAGAGGCTTGGCCGGGCGTGCGCTTTGGCTAATCAGTGGCCTGGGCTGCTTCTTTGCTTCTCTTGGAGAATGAGGGCAGGATTACCCTTTTTCTTGGGACTAGATTGAAGAGGACATGGGCATCTTCTTTTTTTATGGCATCACAGTAGTCAAAGGCCTATCTGTGTGAGTGGAAGTGCCAGTGCCATGTGTAGGCCTCTTCTGGTAAGGTGCATGTCTTGTTTCCTATTGGGGTTGGTTCTTGGGTTGATTCTTGGACTGCCCAATAATTATGAAACTCACGATAAACCTGCAGGATGAATCACTTAGGCAAAGGAAAAGAAAAATAACACAACATGGATACCCGGTATAAATTATGAACTTAAAAAACAAAAGAAACAATAATTATTAAGGGTTCATAGCATGGCTTTCGGAATATACGTTAATTTCTGACAATTCTTCTTGACCTTTTCCATGACATTGTTACCAAGTATGATGAAAGTATAGCAGTTGATGTATCTTGATTTCCAGAAAGTCTTTGACAAAGTTCCTCACAGACATATTTTGATTCAATTTCAAACCCATGGTATGCAAGGGTATATACTATAATTGATACAAACTGGCAAACTGGAATTATGCAACGAGTAGTAATAAATGGTAAAGCCTCTGATTGGACAAATGTCAAAGGTGACATGCCTCAGGGATAAGTGCTTGGACCTGTACTTTTCTTAATATATATTAATGACATTGATAATGACAATGATAATTCATGATTTCAAAATTTGCTGATGATACATTAAATTACACACACATTAGTTTCTCATGTTCAACAAAATCAAAGTTGTTTAGATAAATTATCCTACTGGGCTAGTATCTGACATATTAATTTCAATACTGATAAATGTAAAGTGCTCCATATAAGCTACAGGAATGATAATAACAATAACAATTAACTTAAATGGATGATCAGTATGGAAACCGTGAAGAAGAATACGATAGGAAAATATAGAGCACAAAGCTGAGAAAAACAATAAACCCGAATCCACAAAGAGGAATGGGAAAGGGTAAATATACACTACACACAACTCACAATGAACCTGGAGAATGACGCGTTTCGAGACTTGCGGGGGTACTGAGTTGCGGGCGATGCAGAGGTAGGCCCCCATGTCATCCCGGGACACCTGAGGCAGCTCCAGCAACTCCCCCTCCCATGATAACACTGTGGAGGAGAAACAGAGCTATAACAATATTCTATAACATGGTTCTCTCGTATGCACGTCACTAAAGTATATGCAACTTCTGAGTATATTAACCCACTCTAGCGGCGATGTCCTTTTCATTATATTCCGGCAACAATTAACGATTTTATTCACCTTTGGAAGAATCTGTGGTAGCTAAAAGGATTAATTGAGATACTTTGTAGCCTTTTAATGGTTAGAAGTCCTTCCTAAACTTACTAACCCACTGAGCCCCAGCTAGTTATAAATAAATGTACCACCAGGGACCGGCAGGATTTGATTTTTTTTTTTCCCAGAAACAATAGTGAATGGGTTAGGAATGAAGGAAAAAACACAAAAACACTATCTAAAAGGTCAAAAAGGGGTCCTACGGAGCCTCCGAAAGTCGATTTTAGAAGAGTAAAAAATTGAAGGCAAAACACCCAAAAACCATGTTTTTGCGCGCTCACGCGCACGCGGTTGGACTTTGAGAGTTTTCAACCATCGGCATGGTTGCGTGGGATACTTACACAGTTCCCATACAAATTTGAGCCCTCTAGGTGCCATAGAACCGGAGTAATTGGGACCGGAGTACCAGTGACGACACGTTGTCGTCGCTGGGGTTCAGTTGGTTAATATCATCTAATAGTTTCCAGACTATAATGAAAAAGATGTCACTGGGACAGTAGGGGTTAACGCACACTGTACCGGCAACGTCCTCTTAATTATATTCTGGCCATTATTAGACAATTTTACTCAGCTTAGGAAGGATGTCAACCAATTATAAGGCTACAGAGTATTTCAATTAATCCTTTTAGCTACCACATATCTTTCTTAAGCTTCATAAAATCGTATAAATGTAGCTGAAATAAACAAAATAATACGTCACCGGTACTGAAGGGGTTAAATTACAGGCAAGTTTGTAAAAGCCGGTATCACACGAACGTTTTTTCCCTCAACATTTTATCCTCAACACTGGTCTGGCAGCTTATGAGGTAAACATTTAAAATATTGTTGTCACCTAAATTCACCAATCGTTAGTCTAGTTTCTGATACCGATGCAAAATATGCCATATATGTTGCCAGAAATAGGCCATATATGTTGCCAGAAATATGCCATATATGTTGCCAGAAATATGCCATATATGTTGCCAGAAATGTTTTGGTTATCGAATGTTGACTATAAAAGCTCTCGTGTGATACCGGCTTAACTCATGTGCAATAGCTTGATGAATCCATGATGATTTTTGGAACAATACAAGTATAGTCGGCCTGATAATTGATGTCTCGGCACCAAGTATATTTTGATCAATAATTGGTATCAGCAACATCTACAACTTGATTTATTAATTTCGAGTGAGATATACAACCATGATCCCTGCACTTACCCACCCTATTCAACATGTGACAGACATTAATACAGCACAGAACGAGCCAAACGTAATGCCAGCTGAGACATGACTCATTAGCGCGACCGTACACTTCATGTATTGTAAAAGATTCTACAATGGATAAGTAACTCGACCATATAACTGCAAAACTATTACAAATATTAAAAAAAAAAAAAAAAAAAAAAAAAAAAAAAAAACATGCGACTGTAAAATTAATAAAATAGGATAACAACTTACACAAACTTCCCATAGCAAGATATTGAGGGGAATTTTTGTTTTTTCTGGACGCCCTTTTCCGTCATGTTTAGCCCCATTAGTTACGAGATTTTAAGACGTTTGTCCCATTAGTGTTGTTCTGTAGCTATTGTATAACTCGCCTTTATGTTTGATTGTAGATATATATTAAATTAAATACTTATATTTTTCTGTTAGTAGAACTCACCATTACCTGATTTGCCCAAGTAAATTAAGGGGAGGTATTTAGTCTGTTCCCTAGACCTCCATCAAACATATTATTTACACCCCCTAGACCCCCTTTCAAAATAAATTTTGTACATTTTTCGGTAGAAAAAAATTCCGGCCGAAGGCCGATTCCTCTTATATTACAGGCTCGCTATCGCTCGTCAGGAAAAAAAATCGACACCAAAATGGCACGAAAGGTCTTACAATTGACAGAAATGGGGCGAATGTCCTTAAAATCGCTAAACTAATAGGGCGAACGTCTTAAAGTATCAAAAGCAATGGGGCTAAAATTTAGGGAGAATAAAAGGTGTCCAGAAAAAAGTCCTTAAAGTGGAAATCTCCCCTTAATACCCATCTTCGAAGTCTCTCTTACTTCTGACCTCCTGATCCATTCCTCCTCCTCCTCTTTATCCACTGTGTCTCTTCTCCCTCCCCTTTCCCATCCAACTCTTTCACTTTCCACACTCAACAATTCATTAAATTGTCGTCTACGTTGCTCCATTCTCTTTTGTTTCTCTACTAACACTCGCCCATCTTTATCTTTCACACCCTTATTACTTCTTTTGTCACTCTCCTTAGCTTTCCTGAACTTCCAAAACAATGTCTTACACTTCCTATAACTTTACATTTAAATTTGTTTTCCAAATTCCTTATCTACTTTTTTTCCTAGTTTCCTTCACTACACCACTTTCTTTATCTCCTTATACATTTCCCTTTCTGTATCTCCAGATCCTTATGCCCTCTATTACCCAACCACTCCCTGTATGCTTTAGTTTTTCTCTACAACTGCTTGCTTTACCTCTTCAGTTCACCATTTTGTTCCTTTCGCTCCCCTCCCCTTTCTCCTAACCTCCTCATACCTGCTACTACCATATAATGGTCAGACATCAAACCCTCCCCCCCTAATATCCCTACACACCCTAGCGTCTAATACCAATTTTGGTATTCCAAAATGCAAACTGATATATATATTTATCATTATTTGATATGATCCTAGCCTACCTAATACTTAACTTGTGTTTCAAAAGACAATAAGGACACATAATATGACTACATGACTATGTAATCATCTCACACATGCATATTAACATTTCGTCCTCTCATCTCCCCACTCACCTGGCGTAGTAGTCCTGCCATCCGTGACCATGATAGTAGCGGAGTCTTCCCTGATCCAGGTGATGGAGGGTGTAGGGTGCCCACTGGCCACACACTTCAAGGAGGCCCTCTCTCCCTCGGTAGCCACCACATCACCGCTGCTCCCGTCATCCTCAATCTCTGGCGGCCGCAACACTTCTAAATAACCCATCTGAAACACCAAATACAAAAATATCATGTAGATTTGGTCATAATATTGGCCTAACACAAGTTAGATTATATAGAAGAGGTTATTTACGTTACATCATGAATATTAACCCTTCCTGTACCGGTGACGTATTGTTTTATCATTTCAGCTACATTTATATTTCAGCTACATTTATATTTCAGCTACATTTATATTTCAGCTACATTTATATTTCAGCTACATTTATATTTCAGCTACATTTATATTTCAGCTACATTTATATTTCAGCTACATTTATATTTCAGCTACATTTATACTTCAGCTACATTTATATTTCAGCTACATTTATATTTGTTTTGTATGAAGCTTAGGAAGGATACATGACAGCTAAAAGGATTGAGATAGTCTGTAATATTTTAACAGGTAGATATATCCTTCCTAAGCTAAGTAAAACCATCTATTAGTTGCCAGCATATAATGGAAAGGATGTCACCGGTACTGAATGGGTTAGTAAGATCTCCTAAATAAAGCCACACACGACCTTGGAAGTCATGCATATGACACACTTGAGTCTGGTTCAATTAACTTCTGTCACCATCACATCGCCACTGCTTGGCATCCTCAGCACTTTTAAATACCTTCCTATTAAATTCAGGGCATATAATTAAATAATTTGTTTTATGTGAAAGAAGAAAACAAAGGCCACACTTTCTATGGCTATTGTACCTTGAAGTTGAAAGAGTGATACGTAGTTTAATTCAAGGTATTATTGAGTAAAACTGCATGGACACCCAATATGTATGAAAAAAATGTGGTCTGAATATGAGAATTCTAGAATTTACCAGTTGTGTATAATATGAAGGAAGTGTGTTAAATGGTGGATGCCACCTACTCTCCTTAAGGGGGGAGGCATAAGTTGATATAGCTCTGAAATGTTTGTTTGATTGATTCTTATAACACAATATAGAAGAGAGAGAGAGAGAGATGTAAGATTGCAGTGAGTGTAAAGAGATTAGTACAAGGATGAGAGCTGATCATTCAAAAAAATTATTATAATTTGCATCCCCCCTTTCGAAAAGAGCTGTAGGTGCTAAGCCTCCCCTCGCTTGCGAACAGTACTGATGAATTGTAAAGATCAAGTAGTTGCATGGGGCAGAATAACCAATTGTAAAGATCAAGTAGTTGCATGGGGCAGAATAACCAATTGTAAAGATCAAGTAGTTGCATGGGGCAGAATAACCAATTGTAAAGATCAAGTAGTTGCATGGGGCAGAATAACCAATTGTAAAGATCAAGTAGTTGCATGGGGCAGAATAACCAATTGTAAAGATCAAGTAGTCGCATGGGGCAGAATAACCAATTGTAAAGATCAAGTAGTTGCATGGGGCAGAATAACCAATTGTAAAGATCAAGTAGTTGCATGGGGCAGAATAACCAATTGTAAAGATCAAGTAGTTGCATGGGGCAGAATAACCAATTGTAAAGATCAAGTAGTTGCATGGGGCAGAATAACCAATTGTAAAGATCAAGTAGTTGCATGGGGCAGAATAACCAATTGTAAAGATCAAGTAGCTGCATGGGGCAGAATAACCAATTGTAAAGATCAAGTAGTTGCATGGGGCAGAATAACCAATTGTAAAGATCAAGTAGTTGCATGGGGCAGAATAACCAATTGTAAAGATCAAGTAGTTGCATGGGGCAGAATAACCAATCGTAAAGATCAAGTAGTTGCATGGGGAAGAATAACCAATTGTAAAGATCAAGTAGTTGCATGGGGCAGAATAACCAATTGTAAAGATCAAGTAGCTGCATGGGGCAGAATAACCAATTGTAAAGATCAAGTAGTTGCATGGGGCAGAATAACCAATTGTAAAGATCAAGTAGTTGCATGGGGCAGAATAACCAATTGTAAAGATCAAGTAGTTGCATGGGGCAGAATAACCAATTGTAAAGATCAAGTAGCTGCATGGTGCAGAAAAACCAATTGTAAAGATCAAGTAGTTGCATGGGGCAGAATAACCAATTGTAAAGATCAAGTATTTGCATGGGGCAGAAAAACCATTTGTAAAGATCAAGTAGTTGCATGGGGCAGAATAACCAATTGTAAAGATCAAGTAGTTGCATGGGGCAGACAAACCAATTGTAAAGATCAAGTAGTTGCATGGGGCAGAATAACCAATTGTAAAGATCAAGTAGTTGCATGGGGCAGAATAACCAATTGTAAAGATCAAGTAGTTGCATGGGGCAGAATAACCAATTGTAAAGATCAAGTAGTTGCATGGGGCAGAATAACCAATTGTAAAGATCAAGTAGTTGCATGGGGCAGACAAACCAATTGTAAAGATCAAGTAGTTGCATGGGGCAGACAAACCAATTGTAATGATCAAGTAGTTGCATGGGGCAGAATAACCAATTGTAAAGATCAAGTTGTTGCATGGGGCAGACAAACCAATTATAAAGATCAAGTAGTTGCATGGGGCAGAATAACCAATTGTAAAGATCAAGTAGTTGCATGGGACAGAATAACCAATTGTAAAGATCAAGTAGTTGCATGGGGCAGAATAACCAATTGTAAAGTTCAAGTAGTTGCATGGGGCAGAATAACCAATTGTAAAGATCAAGTTGTTGCATGGGGCAGAATAACCAATTGCAAAGATCAAGTTGTTGCATGGGGCAGAATAACCAATTGTAAAGATCAAGTTGTTGCATGGGGCAGAATAACCAATTGTAAAGATCAAGTAGTCGCATGGGGCAGAACAAACAATGGAACCGGGTGAGTAAACCTAAGTGCTGTGATGCTGAATTAACAAGAGTTGTATTATATTCCTTCCCACTCACCCCTGGTATAATTGGGAGACCTGGGCACCGTAACCACTCGGCCATGAGCGGATAATAGGAAAGCAACCTTAGTTCTTATTTGAAGAACCAGGTTATAGTCTCGTGGAGGACTATGCCTTCGAAGACGAGGTGAGTTTTTTAGACTTCAACCATGACAATTTATTCTCTGTCTACCCCTTCCTCTAGCTCCTCTCTAGACTCCCAATTTATTCTCTGTCTACCCCTTCCTCTTGCTCCTCTCTAGACTCCCAATTTATTCTCTGTCTACCCCTTCCTCTAGCTCCTCTCTAGACTCCCAATTTATTATCTGTCTACCCCTTCCTCTTGCTCCTCTCTAGACTCCCATTCTGTTGATCCAGTTGTCGCTCTGTTATCATATCTTCTAATTCCTCCTTCTAATAGTACTGAGAATATCGTTTACTTTTGTTTGTTCTTTTATTCAAGTGGCTCTCTTCTTGTCTGTCCAAGTTATAGCTAACATTATCCTCTCCATCCCTTTTATGGGCATTCCTAAGTTTATATTCTAGACACTTTGATAAACTCCAATGTTCTGATCCATATATTAGTACAGGGAAGACACACTATTTGTATACTTTCGTTTTAAATGAAAGGGGTAGCTTGCTTTTCATACTATAGCTCTGTTTACTAAATGCACTCCACCCCATGCCTATCCTTCGCTTGATTTTTCTAGAGTATGACTTTATCTGATCAGATTATTCCACAGCCATTGTAAAGCAATATGACTTGTAATGAATTGTGAGGTGTATGTGCACACACAACATAACACACACACACACACACACACACATACAGCACAACATTCATGTCATCTTCACATGTGAATTTAACGAGGTGGTACACACACACACAGCTACGAAACACAACGCATCAGTGCTACTAAAAACGCTACGTCGTGGTGGTGGTACACACAACCACACACACCAATAGAAGAGAACACAAGAGAGGCTACATGAGAGGCTACGTCGTGGTGGTGGTGTTGGAGTTGGACAGTGGTGGTGGTGGTCAGCGGTGGTGGTGGTGGTAGACACACACCAATATAAGAACACAGGAGAGGTTACATCGTAGTAGAGGTGGTCAGTGGTTGGTGGTGGTGGTGGTGGTGGTCAGCGATGGTGGTGGTGGTGTTGGATAGTGGTGTTGGACAGTGGTGGTGGTCAGTGGTGGTGGTGGTGGTGGTCAATGGTGGTGGTGGTGGTGTTGGATAGTGGTGTTGGACAGTGGTGGTGGTCAGTGGTGGTGGTGGTGGTGGTCAATGGTGGTGGTGGTGGTGTTGGATAGTGGTGTTGGACAGTGGTGGTGGTCAGTGGTGGTGGTGGTGGTCAATGGTGGTGGTGGTGGTGTTGGATAGTGGTGTTGGACAGTGGTGGTGGTGGTGGTCAATGGTGTTGGATAGTGGTGTTGGACAGTGGTGGTGGTCAATGGTGGTGTTGGATAGTGGTGGTGGACAGTGGTGGTGGTCAGTGGTGGTGGTGGTGGTCAAAGGTGGTGGTGGTGGTGTTGGATAGTGGTGTTGGACAGTGGTGGTGGTGGTGGTGGTGGTGGTGGTCAGTGGTGGTGGTGGTGGTCAATGGTGGTGGTGGTGGTGTTGGATAGTGGTGTTGGTCAGTGGTGGTGGTTGTGGTCAGTGGTGGTGGTGGTGGTCAGCGATGGTGGTGGTGGTGTTGGACAGTGGTGGTGGTGGTGGTCAGTGGTGGTGGTGGTGGTCAGCGATGGTGGTGGTGGTGTTGGATAGTGGTGTTGGACAGTGGTGGTGGTCAGTGGTGGTGGTGGTGGTCAGCGATGGTGGTGGTGGTGTTGGATAGTGGTGTTGGACAGTGGTGGTGGTCAGTGGTGGTGGTGGTGGTCAGCGATGGTGGTGGTGGTGTTGGATAGTGGTGTTGGACAGTGTTGGTCAGTGGTGGTGGTGGTGGTCAGTGGTGGTGGTGGTGGTCAGTGGTGGTGGTGGTGGTCATTGGTGGTGGTGGTGTTGGATAGTGGTGTTGGTCAGTGGTGGTGGTGGTGGTCAGTGGTGGTGGTGGTGGTCAGCGATGGTGGTGGTGGTGTTGGATAGTGGTGTTGGACAGTGGTGGTGGTCAGTGGTGGTGGTGGTGGTCAGCGATGGTGGTGGTGGTGTTGGATAGTGGTGTTGGACAGTGTTGGTCAGTGGTGGTGGTGGTGGTCAGTGGTGGTGGTGGTGGTCAGTGGTGGTGGTGGTGGTCATTGGTGGTGGTGGTGTTGGATAGTGGTGTTGGTCAGTGGTGGTGGTGGTGGTCAGTGGTGGTGGTGGTGGTCAGCGATGGTGGTGGTGGTGTTGGATAGTGGTGTTGGACAGTGGTGGTGGTCAGTGGTGGTGGTGGTGGTGGTCAGTGGTGGTGGTGGTGGTCACAGCTGGGGAGGGTGGGAGGCGCCACATGTGTCGTCGCCCAATTATAACTTTATCGTTTCATTTATGATTCCGATGGTGGTACCGCACACAATTTACACCCTCACGGCGGTCATAGGGGTGGGGGGTGGGGGGGTGGGGAGGGCACGTGACTGGGCCGTATGTCCCCCCCCCCCCCCCCCCCCCGCCATGTTTCTGGAGCCGTAGTGGGACTCGGTTTTATATGATTACTCTTAAAAAGGTTTAATTCTAAATCCACAATGTTCCTTATAACAATATATACTACATATATATATATATTGACGAATATTCGTAAAACTTTGAAATGCTTTGTATATCTTCATAGTCGTTATGGTCAATAAGTTGTGCATGTAAATACAGTAGTGTAGTGTTTCCAAAAGAGGTGGGGCCCTCAAGACGTATAACCATGCAGTAGGTAGAGGTGGGGCCCTCAAGACGTATAACCATGCAGTAGGTAGAGGTGGGGCCCTCAAGACGTATAACCATGCAGTAGGTAGAGGTGGGGCCCTCAAGACGTATAACCATGCAGTAGGTAGAGGTGGGGCCCTCAAGACGTATAACCATGCAGTAGGTAGAGGTGGGGCCCTCAAGACGTATAACCATGCAGTAGGTAGAGGTGGGGCCCTCAAGACGTATAACCATGCAGTAGGTAGAGATAATTAGCAGGACCAAAGGAAATTACGATTAAGGGGGGTGACCTGCTTTTTTGTATTTCTCTCCTTTTCTCTCTTTCTCTGGCTTATATTCATTCGGCCCCATTCAGCCAACTATTTTAAGACGTTTATCCCCATCTACGTGTCGATTTCTTCCTGGCGAGCGATAGCGAGCCAGCATTATATGAAAAAATCCGGCTTCGCCGGAGATTTTTTTCTATCGAAAAATCTACAAATTTAGCCTGCTGTAAAAAAAAAATATATATATGCTGGCTCACTACCGCTCACCAGTAAAAAATTGACACCTGGATGAGGATAAACGTCTTAAAACAGTAGGCTGAATGGGGCCAAATGGATACAAGCCAGAGAAAGAGAGAATAGAAGAAAAAAAAGCAGGTCACCCTCCTTAACCCGTTCAGTAATATGATGACGCATTTATTAAATACTTTTCGGCTATCCTTAGACGATTTTCTGCAGTTAAGGGAGACCCGTGAGTATATAGAAATGTCATATGCGAGTGTTTATCACATCACTTATTATAGTCTATTCACTGTAAGTAGGCGAGAAATGATGACCTCTAACTTCTGTAACTCAAATGATGACCTCTAACTTCTGTAACTCAAATGATGACCTCTAACTTCTGTAACTCAAAATGATGACCTCTAACTTCTGTAACTCAAATGATGACCTCTAACTTCTGTAACTCAAATGATGACCTCTAACTTCTGTAACTCAAATGATGACCTCTAACTTCTGTAACTCAAAAACGACTAGAGTGATCGAGCTAATATTTCTACCATTTGGGAAGAGTCAGTCAAGGAATAGATGTGGAAATTTACAGCCAATTTTCTCTAGCCCTTATTGAGTTACAGAGGATAGAGGTAATGATTTATCGCCTACTTACAGCGAATAGACTATAGACATCCATCCTTCCTAAACAGTATACATTCGTTTGCTATTATGCTGTCTATTTAGAAATGTCGTGCAAAGGGTTGTGATTTCTGGGGATAAAACAATGACTTATACGTCTGGTCCGGCTATGGTGATGAATTCATAAAGTTGCGCGTTAAGGGGGGTGACCTGTTTTTGTTCTGTCCTTTTCTATCTTTCTCTGGCTTGTATTCATTTGGCCCCATTCAGCCTACTGTTTTAAGACGTTTATCCCCATCCAGGTGTCAATTGTTTACTGGTGAGCGGCAGCGAGCCAGCATATTTTTAATTTTTGTTTGACAGCAGGCTAAATTTGTACATTTTTCGATAGAAAAATGTCTCCGGCGAAGCCGGATTTCTTCATATAATGCTGGCTCGCTATCGCTCGCCAGGAAGAAATCGACACCTAGATGGGGATAAACGTCTTACAATAGTTGGCTGAATGGGGCCGAATGGATACAAACCAGAGAAAGAGAGAAAAGGAGAGAACTAACAAAAAGCAGGTCACCCCCCTTAAATGGGTCATGGTCAAACAATTGCCGACTTGCGAGTTTCGTTCTATAAGGAAGTTGGAGCTGTAGACAACGATATTTAGCAGAATTTACAGCTAAAATACGGTCGTAGCACATTTTTAAATACATATAACCCAATTCAACATACCATTTATCCATCAGAAACGTACATTATTCTTGCATTTCTGTTAAATATCGATGTTCACGGCTCCAGCTTCTTTATAGCCTGAAACTCGCAAGTGGTTAACCCTCGCCGACATATGACGCGATTTTGAGCCTATTGGGGATACTTTAAAGCCTTTGTTACCATCAGGGGTATTTAGAAACCTTTAGTTTAGTTACTTCAACCTCTGCAGTTGTCTTTGAGTTAGCTGTGGGCAGAAAACTAATTTGGGAGAGGTAATTATGAGAGTGAGAGAACTCTATTTCTTATTGCTAATCTGGCAACCTCTGCGTCATATGTGCGTGAAAGGGTTAATTGTACAGTCATTGTTCACCCACGTGTTGACTCCACGTGTAGTTCCCTATTCTATTGTCTGTATACTGTTGTTTGTATATGCTTATCTATTTGATGTTCTATGTCATTATCTAGTGTTATAAATCATTGTCAATAAAATACTGGTGTGTGCTATTTGCAAAATTCACCTACTAGACGAGACAGAGCAAGGGGCGAGGGAACGCGAAAGTGGTTCAGAACCCTAAGAATTGGGACTTTATATGTAGTTTCTGTTCGGGCTCTGTCTCGAATCGGCCACCCCCGGCTATGTGCCTGAGTATATACATACAATACATACATACTATTTGTATAACTTGATTTCCTTGTGTTTCCTTGTATTCGTTTATCGCTTGCTTGTACTCACCCCCCCCCCCCCCCGTTGAGAGAAAGCCACAAAGACCAGAAATATCTTAGCATAATAAGATTGACGTTTATCTAATGATAAGTCGGACAGGTTGGGAGAGAGGTATCCTGACCAGGATTGTACTCCTTTGTAACCAAGGTATATTTGGGAGAGCTGGGCACCGTAACCACTCATGGCCAAGTTGTTACGGTGCCCATCTCTCCCAAATATACCTGGGGTGAGTGGGTTCGAATCCTGATCAGGATGTCTCTCTCCCAAGATTGACGTTGAATTTCTGTCAATTAGAATTTGTTTTTGCACGAATACACACAATCATGGATGGAATTAAACTAAATTCGATACCCATAGAAGAATATAAACATATTGGTTAAATTGCCATGACCTCACACCCACATAATCGAACGCCGTACACAGGACCATAACTAAGCTGTTTCTTAATGTTCATGATACTCATGTATGTATTCACTAAGGTTACTCAAAGACCTCAAATACAACATATGAAGGTCACTGTGTGAACCTACTGCCGCAAGGTACCGTTGTATTCAGTCTTTATCAAGTAACCTAAATAGATTGACCTCACGCAAGTATATACAGTAGTTATTGTAAAACTTACTTATACTATATATATATATATATATATATACAGTATATATATATATATATATATATATATATATATATATATATATATATATATATATATATATTTATATTATATATATTATATATATATATATATATATATATATATATATATATATATATAGTATAAGTAAGTTTTGTACAATAAATTAACAATGACTATGTTAGCTCCTTCCTAAGCTAAATACATCAGTTTATGTGTTAATCAATACAAATGAAAGGATTATAGAAAGTGTTAAGTTCGTATTGTCCTTAAGTTCTTGAGAGTGATAGGCCTCTCCTAGGATTACTCAAATCGTCTATTCTTAGCTACACTATACGAAGAAAACGTCCTTGCATCTGAGTTAGTCAAGCACTTGTTTAAGGGGGTAGTGCTTGTTTGTTGGTCAATGTATATATGTATTCATTTAGTTTTCGGTTTTCTCGCTAGACCTCCATCAAGCTTAAAGATAATATCCCTTAGACCCCCTTTCAAGATAAATTTGTAAATTTGTCTGTAGAAAAATGTGCCGGTTCCTTCTAAAATTACAGGCTCGCTATCGCTTGCCAGAAAATAATCGCCAGTTAAATGGCACGAAAGGTTTAAATATATTGACAAAGAAATGTGGCTAAAAGTCTCAAAATCGCCAAACTAATGGAACGAACGTCTTAAAATTTCAAAACTAATATGCTAAACATGAGGGAGAAGGTCGTCCAGAAAAAACGACTACCTCCTTCTTAATGCTGTCACACCAGCGGGTTTTATACCATTCTTCGATGTTCGTTTTCTTTCCTGACAAAATTAGGGGGTATTTTGCATTTATATCGGCACCTAATCTGAAAATAGTTGTTCTAAGATGGCAGAATTCTTATAAAGGAATTATACCAGCAACAGTAAGACTAGAGTTAATTGGCAATTATATAAGTAAATTATGCCGGAAAAAGTGATCATGCCACTCTAACGGGCCGGAACTGCGTTATATAAATAAAGCTAATTAAGTATAGTGAGGGAAGAGAGCGAAACGTGACCTCCCATAAAAAATGCACCTCATCTCTGGGAAGATAGGGAGAGAAACATAAACCCATTGCTTGAAACTTAAATTTGTCTGTATAAACATGTGACACAAAGTTTTCCTTCCTTTGTGCTCTCTCTCTCTCTCCATACCCGTTTCTACTAAAATTAGCTGAATATGTATATTCTGCATTATTATTATAATTTTTGTTTTTATGTGAGTGAGGGAGACAAAAGGCAGAACTGCCTGTAGCGAGTGCCTCTCCCAGAGTTGAAAGAGTGACATGGCTAAAATCAAGGGACGTTCCAGCCAAAATGCCTGGACACACGGAGTTTGAAGCAATTTAAGTCATAAGAAGAGGGAAAGACTGATTATGGGAGAGAGTTTCACTCTTGAGTTGGAGAGTTGCACAGAGTAGGAGTGGGATTGTGTTGCAAGACGGGTACTACGTACCCTACGTAGAGGAGGTGGTATACACTGGGAGAGCTCTGAGGAACACTGATTATTGAAGTAGCGATAGAATAACAAGAGAAATGCAACATTGAGGCGAAGAGAGAGAGGTTGCAGAGAGTTGATGAGTGGACGTGAGTTAGTGATACGAAAGGCTTTCCTTTCTACTTTGTCTAGGAGTGCGATGTGCGAGGATCCTCCCCACACATGTGAACAATACTCAATACAAGGACGCACTGTGCCCCTGTACAGAGCAAGACCTCCTATTACTATTATGATTGTATTATTATTATATTATTATTTTTATTATTATTATTATTATTATTATTATTATTATTTTTATTTTTATTATTATTATTAGTAGTAGTAGCAAGTAGTAGTAGCAAGTAGTAGTAGTAGTTGTAGTAGTAGTAGTAGTGGTAATAATAGTGGTAGTAGTAGTAGCATTTTTATTTTTGTTGTTGCTCCTAGAGCCAAGGAAAATCCCAAATAAGGCTACGCTCATGTGAAATGAAATACACGTGGCCAAGCAGCTGAGCCACTACCATAATGTATCCAAGTGATACTGTACAGCATGTCAGGTCAGCATAATATAGAGGCCACTATACTGACCTCCTCCACCCAGCACTGCCTTCACCGCTACCTCTGACCCTGTTCCTGCCCATAATTGACTTGTGGTACCAAGTTTGATCTGCTCTGACCCAGCGAGTGTGCTATTGAATTAGAGAGAGGAAGTTCATATTGGTTTTACAAAACAGCGCACCACAAAGGCAGGCAGGTGAAACAGCAAGCACAGCCAAGAAGGTGGAGTTGCCTAGCACCAATTTCCATCCCATCAACGATTTTTTGTTTTTCTATGTGAATGAGGGAGACAAAAGGCAGAACTGCCTGTAGCAAGTGTCTTCTCCACAGTTGAAAGATTGACAGGGCCAAAATCAAGGGACATTCGAGCCAAAATGCCTGGACACACGGAGTTTGAAGCAATTTAAATCATAGGAAGAGGGAAAGACTGATTCTGGGAGAGAGTTCCAGAGCTCAGCAGTTGCATAGAAGAAAGTCTGAAAATAGCATTTCACTCTCGGGTTGGAGAGTTGCACAGAGTAGGGGTGGGATTGTGTTGCAAGACGGGCACTACGTACCCTACGTAGAGGAGGTGGTATACACAGGGAAGGCTCTGAGGAACACTGATTATTGTAGTAGCGATAGAATAGCGAGAGAGATGCAACATTGCGGCGAAGAGAGAGAGGTTGCAGAGTTGGTGAGAGGACGGTAGTTAATGATACAAAAGACTTTCCTTTCTACTTTGTCTAGGAGTGCAGTGCAAGAGGATCCTCCCCACACATGTGAACAATACTCAATACAAGGACGCACTGTGACCCTGTACAGAGCCAGACACTGCGCAGGGGTAAAGAACCCCTTGAGACGGTTAAGCACACCCAGCTTCCGGGAGGCTGCCTTAGCAAGACTGGTAATATGGTCCTTCCAAGTGAGAGCAGAAGAAAAGGAGACACCGAGAATATTGAGAGAAGATGAAAGATTTATTTTTGTATTGTTGAAGTGTAATGGATAGTCCTCTGGGAGTTCCAAATGGGTAGTAAGATGAAAAAATTGGGTTTTGGAAGCATTAACCCCTACTGTACCGTAGAGTACAGTAATAAAAGTCTCCCCCAGTCCCAAGCAATGTGGCCAAAATGGCAAGATAGAACAACCTCCCACCTCAAAGGATGAAGGAATACTGGCTCTCCCAGCCTGCAGAGGTTTGGATATATATAAGCTGAGAAGTGTTGCCAACTCTAGAGCAGTGCTCAAACGGTCATGGTACCAGGCACTGCCTCATACTGGCAGTTACAAGGAAAGTACATTACTGACGTCTCCCTGCCGTCGCTGGGTCTGGGGAGTGGTTTATCTACTGACGGCTCCCTGCCGTCGCTGGTACAGAAGTGGTTAAAGGTAACAGGGTTTTCTCTGCCCCAATTGAAAATAGCAGCTAGATCAGAAGATAAGTGTTGCATGGCTTCATTACATGTGTCTTTGAGGGATTGCTGGCTGGGGCATTCAGGAAAACTAATTGAGTAGTGTAAAGTAGAGTCGTCTGCGTATGAATGGATGGGACTGGTGGTACTGTTGAGAAGATCATTTATGAAAATTAGAAAGAGAATGGGAGATAGGACAGAGCCCTGAGGAACACCGGAGTTGGTAGGATGTGGAAGTGAGCGATTACCGTCCACAACCGCAGCTATGGAACGGCCGGAAAGGAAATTAGAGATAAAGGCACAGATGGAGGGATAGAAACCAAAGGAGGCTAGTTTAGAAATTAAAGATTTGTGCCAGACTGTATCGAAGGCCTTCGATATATCTAGTGCAATAGAAAAGGTCTCACCGAAGTCCCGAAAGGAGGATGACCAAGAGTTAGTAAGATATGAAAGAAGATCACCAGTAGAGCGACCCTTAAGGAATCTATATTTTTATTAATTTCACCACAACACCAAACACCTCCATTAAAATTAATGAAAGCATAAGCCATACTGGCGATCTGAGAGTAGATTATGAGAAGAAAAATGCTTAAGATATTTGGATGCAAGAATAGTTTCAAAAACTTTAGAGATACAAGAGGTGAGAACAATTGGACGATAGTTGGAGGGTTGAGAGCGGTCACCCTTCTTTGGGACAGGTTGAATGAGAGCAAACTTCCAGCAAAAAGAGAAGATGTTAGAGGAGAGACAGAGACGAAAGAGTTTGCCTAGGCAGGGAGTAAGCACGTAAGCACAGATTTTGAGTTTTTGATGGTGAAATATGAACACTTGAATGCTCCAAAGCTCAACACAATAACTTAATGACTTGAATAAAGTATATTTCTTTTGTCGCAGTAATACTTGAACTATCACATTTGGACAATATAGTACTTAAACTCTCTAATCTGTGATTAGACTTAACATTTATGCATCGTGGCTAGAATGTAATATCACTCGATCACTCTGTAACATATAAGTACTGAAATTAAATTATTTGTTTACCCTATATTAAAAAAATTTATGTAACATGGTGGCTCTCTGCACAGTCATGTTTTTTTTTATGCTGCATCATATATCCCATTGACCTATAAAAACAATATTGATATATTTTGTAATTAGTTTACATCTGCTGAGCTCCTAGTCTTCAGAACAAAATTCTTGAATTGGAACCAGAACCAAAATGGTTGTACTGCTTATTTGCAACACTCCTTAACTCAATGCCTGCGGGTAGTTATATAAATAATACGGTCATCACTGTGGCACTTGTCATAATTATGACAATTGCCGAATTCCTGCCTTGAACAAGGACTGGGTGGCAGGTGGCAGGTGGCAGGTGGCAGGTGGCGAGTATAAGCGGCGCGGGACCGTCCCATCCACCACCCCACGTGTCTGAGCCATCACTAGTGGCAGTGGGAGACATCTCCAGCTCCCTTACACTCTCGTGAATAGCGAAAACCGCTCACACTCGCTATTTTTTACCGATTTAGCGTCACATGTGCAATATCGTTGCACGGCAACCAGTGGTCATACAGACATGGTTCAGGTGTCATTGGAAAGGTATATTCCTCTGTTTTCAAGGATATATCATTGAAATACATTCTAGCTCTTGTTTATACATGAAAATGTGCAGGGCATGAAGGTTACTTATAGTCCGAAACCCACGTATAGTACAGTGCAGACCAAGCAATTGTCATATGACAAGTGCTGCACCTAAGGTGTTAACCCAGCAAGTGCAGATCTCCTCATAAGAGTTTTACCGGTGCGCTGTGGAACTCTCATATAATCTAAGGCCTAAAAAAAAAAACATTTAAATCAGCCCAGTATTTTTTGTTTTTTGTTTTTTTGTATTGCCCCTTGACCATGCCAAATATCACTCCTCCACATCCCCTCCTTCCACCCTTCCCCCCCCCCTTCAATTATCACCTATTCTCCCTGTTATTCCCTTATTCTTAGGTATATTTTCGTGCTAACATTAGCGAGTTGCTAGCAGGGCGTGGTCATCTGTGTTACCAAGCGTGGGAAAGAGCGAGAGAGAGACTACCACGCAACAGTGTCTCTCCAGCCGTCGTGACGGCTGGCTGGCTGGCAGGCTGCCTCAGCCATAAGTTATGTAACTCCCGGCCTCTATCGCCGATTTTGACCATCCAAACGCTGTTTCCACTTGTTTTATTGTTGTAACAGGTGAATACCTTTATAATCAACATAAAATAGGCGCATATGTATAAGTATTAATTATATTTATGGTACGATGACGATTTAGGAAACAGTCTAAATACCTCCGCACAGGGAGGGGTGGCCAATACCCCACCTACGTAGCGGAGAGGTTAATGGCCAAGGTGGGCGACGGACGAAGGGGCACCATGCTGCCTACACTCGCTTGCCTCACTCCCAGGACACATATTAACTGGATTTTGGTGCCCATTTGGTACAAAGGAGTACAAAGGAAATCAAGCAACAACAGGTCTAGTGACCCTTCTAGGTTGCTTGTCCTCCAAAACACTGAGGATCAAGTGTCCAAACAGTGGTTTAGAGTGGGTAAGGGAACATTGGAAAGGGAACTACTGCCCTGCCACTAACGTGGCAGGACTAGGAAGTTAGTAGGGGACATATGGGTTAGTAACTGAGGGGAGGATAAAGTTATTCATTTACAAACGCAGTCAGTCGCGGGTTTGATGCGAGATATTTGTCTAGGCGGAATTTAAATGAATCAACGGTGCTGCAGTCTATAACGTCTCGGGGAAGCCCATTCCACAAGTTGACAACTCGATTGAAGAAGAAATTCTTAGATTCGTGCGAGTTAAAAGATTTACCAATAATTTTGCAACCGTTTCCCCGCGTGTAATTAGATTGGTCGATAGTGAAGTACTTACTACAGTTCATATTGTCGATGCCTTTGATGATTTTGAACACTTGAATTAAGTCGCCTCTTAATCTGCGCTGGGTTAAAGGAAATAGATTTAATTCTCTAAGACGCTCTTCGTATGGTTTGTTCTTTAGGCTAGGTATCATTTTGGTAACTCTACGTTGAACTCGTTCTAGCTTGTTTATATCTTTTTGGTAATAAGGGCACCAGGATTGAACGCAGTATTCCAGAAGAGGGCGGACTAAGGAATTGTAAAGGGTTAGGATAACTTCTTTGGATTTATGCTCAAATGACCTGCCTATAAAGCCAATTATTTTGTTTGCCTTCTTAACAACTTCTGAACATTGTTGACTCGGTTTTAGGTTACTCGATATTGTTACTCCCAGATCAGTTTCTCTGTTTACATTCTTAAGCTGAGTGCCATTCATCGAATAGTTTGCTTTCTCATTTAGGTATCCGACATGTAGTACTTTACATTTATCCGCATTGAAACTCATTTGCCAAATTTGGGCCCAACATGACAATTTATCTAGATTGTGTTGCATATCGTCAACTTGTTCTTTTGAGAGTACGCTATTTGCAATTTTTGTATCGTCAGCAAATTTTGAGATTGTGCAGGTGAGACCCTCATCTATGTCGTTGATGTAAATTAGAAAGAGAATTGGTCCTAGTACCGATCCCTGGGGTACCCCGCTACTTACATTGGTCCATTTAGATGCCTTACCGTTTATGACTACCCTTTGCTTTCTGTTGCTGAGCCAATTTTCTATCCATTTCAACACACCGTCTTGTATTCCATGCGCTTTTAGTTTTAGCAGTAAACGTTTGTGGGGAACTTTGTCAAAGGCCTTTTGAAAATCAAGGTATATAATATCTACAGCTTTACTCTCATCGTAGAGGTTGAGGATATCGTGGAAGAAGTCTAAGAGGTTTGTTAAACAGGAACGTTTTTTACGAAAGCCGTGTTGAGTATCTTTAAGTATGTTATTTTCCTCTAAGTGATTTACGAGTCTGTCTCGTATGACCGTTTCTAGCATTTTACATACAACTGAGGTGACGGGGACCGCAGGGAAGGGGTTAAGGGCCACAATCAAATAGGTCACACTCCTTAACCTTTAAAGTGTGAGCTTTATGTAGTGAACACCCTACTGCTAGGCGACGATAATAGGCTTCATTCCCGCCTAAAATTGTAATTTTACGATAAATATAATTACTTATTCATATGCGCCTATTTTACGTTTAATATGAAGATATTAACATGTAACAGCAATAAAACAAGTGGGAATAGTATTTGTGGGGTGAGAAACGTGAGTTATTGCCGACTGTCCAGTCATGAAGTGTGAGGCGAACACGACGTATACCCTCTCTCTCCGAAGCCTAGAGGCAGACTGAAGCCTCTCTCTCACTCTCACCACGCACTCGATAGGCGCAGGACTGGACCTTGGAAACGGGTTGGAGATATTGGCGCGGTAAATAAACCGATAAACAAGGGAATAAGAGGGAAAATAGCTGATAATTGAAGGGAGAGGGGGAGGAGGGGGATTTGACACATGTGGAGGAGGGATAGAAGATATGGAGTGGAATTATCTCACTTAATCACATATTCCTTTGTCTAAAGTCATTCTGGGGCCTTTTAAAAGGCTGTTTTTAGGCCTTGGATCTTCAGAGGTTCATCGCCTTACACCACCAACACCTTTTAAGAGTCTTCTCGCCGTTCCCGGGGTAAAGGTGAATTACATAAAGATGATAAAAAAAGTGAGATAAGTTATCTAGCAGAACAATAAATGCTCTAGTAATACACCATTATCGGGAATATCCTTAAATTTGCCCCTAACATATAAAATAAATTGGGTCAAGTTAAAGGTAAATTTCTGTTGACTGACAACTACCGGATTCTGTGACATCATGACAATACTGGAAGGCGCGAAATTTGCAAGACAGTCAACTATCAGACGCCGCCAGATATAAAAAAAAATGAATATTTGTTTTTTTTACTGACATAAATTTACTCTATTATACACAAACTTGAGCATCCTTAATATGTATTGATGCATACAAAATATACATCTTACTAGGCATGCTGCTTATATAGTTCACCTTTAATGGCTACAACCAACATTGTCACACTCGTTAAGGACCACAACCATAAATGCCACACTCCTTAATGGAAATAACAGATATGGCCACACTCCTTTAGGTCCACAACCGAAAATGGCACACTCAATGGTCACAACCAGTATAACTACACGTTTAAATGGCTAAAACCATAATTGCCACGCTCCTAACGGTCACAACCAAAATGACCACACTTTTAAATGCATACACTTCTTAACCCTCACGACCATATGATGCAGAGGTTGCCAGATTAGCAATAATAAATAGAGTTCTCTCACTCTTATAATTACCTCTCCAAAATTAGTTTTCTGCCCACAGCTAACTCAAAGACAACTGCAGAGGTTAAAGTACCTAAACTAAAGGTTTCTAAATACCCCTGATGGTAACAAAGGCTTTAAAGTATCCCTAATAGGCTCAGAAGTGCGTCAAGAATGTGAGAGGGTTAACAGACACAACCAAAAAGGCCACACTCCTAAATGGTCACAACCAAAAATACCACTCTTAACCCCTTCAGACTCATATGACGCAGAGGTTGCCAGATTAGCAATAAGAAATAGAGTTCTCTCACTCTTATAATTACCTCTCCAAAATTAGTTTTCTGCCCACAGCTAACTCAAAGACAACTGCAGAGGTTGAAGTAACTAAACTAAAGGTTTGTAAATACCCCTGATGGTAATAAAGGCTTTAAAGTATCCCTAATAAGCTCAAAATTGCATCATATGTCGGAGATGGTTAAAAGGCCATAGTCCTTAAAGTTCACAACCAAAACGGCTACACCCCTTAACGACCACACTCTTCAACAGCCACACTCCTTAATGGCCACAACCAAAGTGGTCACGTTCCTTAATTACTAAAATGGCCACACTCATAAACAGCCACAACCAAAATGGCCACACTCCTTAATTGCCACAACTGAAATGGCCACATACTTCATATTCACTCCTAATCATTAACTGGCCTTAGCTCATCTACACCTATGCCATAAAATATTTACATGAATGCATCACATCACATGTTATATACTTTACGTAAATTTAAGTGCTCTTCCATTTGTAGTAATGCTAATATTTTTCATTTTTTAAAGAATACATTATATTTCTACATCTATGCAAAAATATATATATATTCTTAGGCCAATAATATGTCTACATAAGTGAATCACCTTCATGTCAGCATATTTCTAAGACTTCTCCTGGATAATAAACAAATATCTATGTTACTTTAGGTAAAAAGTTTTGTTTTGTATGTAGCAATGCTCAAAACACAGAGTACATTAGTGTATTTATAATGCTGAAGTAATAACCTTATTATATAAGGACAATGCCACAAAGGCTGAAGCAAAACTTAGAATGATGACAAAAAACACAAATTAAATGGCCACACTCATACACGGCCACAACCAAAACCAGCCACACTCATAAATGGCTACAGCTAAAAGAGCTACACCCTTAAATGGCCACAGTAAATTATCTTTTGATATATGTGACACAGGCTTTGTATCCAACACAATACCCTGCGTGCAAAACTGCTTGAACCCCGAACAGCATTGTTTGCAACTTTAATTATTACTATTATTATTATTATGATTATTACTATTATTATTATTATTATTATTAATATTAGTATTATTATCATCATTATTATTATTATTATTATTAGCTTAAAAATCATCCTCTTCCTTCTCCATTTCTTCCGCCTCTCCCTTGGTTTATCTTTCAACTCCTCTCCTTCCTCCGCCTTCTATTCCTCCTATTCATGCCATCCACTTCTCTTCCACCTAGTTTCCTCTTCTTCCTCCTTCTATATTTACTCCTTCCTCTCTCTCATTTTCGTCCTCCCCCTCCCTCATTAATCTTTATTTCCTTTATAATTTCATCCTCCTCTTCCAGTTCTATCTTCCTCTTCCTCTTCCTCTGACTCCTCTTTCACATAATTATTTATCTTTGTTCCTCTTCTTCTTCCTCTTTGTTCTCCTCCAAAACGTTTTCAACTTCCCTTTTCTATTTCTCCTCTTCCTCCTGCTTCTTCTTCTTTATCCTATTCCTCCTTCCTCCCCTTCTCCCTCTTATTCTTCCTCCTCCTCTTCCTCCTTCCACCCCTTCTCTCTCTTACTCTTCCTCCTTCCACCCCTTCTCTCTTACTCTTCCTCCTCCTCCTTCCTCCCCTTCTCTCTTACTCTTCCTCCTCTTCCTCCTTCCACCCCTTCTCTCTTACTCTTCCTCCCCCTCCTCCTCCTTCCTCTCCTTCTCCCTCTTACTCTTCCTCCTCCTCTTCCTCCTTCCACCCCTTCTCTCTCTTACTCTTCCTCCTTCCACCCCTTCTCTCTTACTCTTCCTCCCCCTCCTCCTCCTTCCTCCCCTTCTCTCTTACTCTTCCTTCTACCTCCCCTTCTTTCTCTTACTATTCCTCTTTCCTCCTCTTCTCTCGCTTATTCTTCCTTCTTCCTCCCCTTCTCTCTTACTCATCCTCCCCCTCCCCTTCTATCTCTTACTCTTCCTCCTTGCCCCCCTCTTCTCTCTCTTACTCTTCCGCCTACTTCTTTGACTCCCACTCCTCCTCTTCCTCCCCTTCTCTCTCTTACTTTTCCTCCTCCTCTTCCTTCTTTTCCCCCTCCTCTCTCTTATTCTTCCTCCTTCATCTCCTTCCCTCTCTTACTCTTCCTCCCCTTCTCTCTCTTACTTTTCCTCCTTCCTCCCCTTCTCTCTCTTACTCTTCCTCCCCCTCTTCCTCCTTCCTCTCTTACTCTTCCTCCCCTTCTCTCTCTTACTCTTCCTCCCCCTCTTCCTCCTTCCTCCCTCTCTCTCTTACTCTTCCTCCTTCCTCCCATCTCTCCTCTCTTTTCCCCCCCTCTCTCTTACTCTTCCTCCTTCCTCCCCTTCTCTCTCTTACTCTTCCTTCCCCTCTTCCTCCTTCCTCCCCCTCTCTCTTACTCTTCCTCCTTCCTCCCCTTCTCTCTCTTACTCTTCCTTCCCCTCTTCCTCCTTCATCCCTTTCTTTCTCTTATTCTTCCTCCTTCCTCCCCTTCTCTCTCTCTTACTCTTCTTCCCTCTTCTTTGCCTCCCACTCCTCCTCCTGCTAGCGTCAAAAGTTGGTGGTGGTCAGTATTCTCCGCTTCACCACCCGGATATAATTCTCGGATAATTCCGGGTCTTGTTGTGGTGATGTGTAGACGTGCGAGGCCACCACACACACACACACACACACACACACACACACACACACGCACATGGATACGTGCTAAAAGTTTACACAGACACTCACACACACACCACACATAAACATACACATACACACACTAGCATCTTGTGAAACAAATAGTATGCGGCGCATGAATGCATCACTCAAAATATGTACTCATAAAGTAAGAAATAACATTAGTATCATCCTTCAGTATAATGTAAGCCTCTATACTCTATAGGCATGGATTTACATTATGCGGGAGTGTAACTACTATATTATTAATGTTTATTAAATACCAATGCACATTAGCATAAATCACCAGAACGCTACGCATATATACAGTACGTTGTATATTAACTTTGACCACTCTTTTATATGCAACGTTATCATGATCATTATTATTATTTATAGCAACCACACACTCATAATTAGTCACATACAGACATGCTATATCACACACTGACACGCACGCACACACACCCACACCCATGTACACAACCCACGACACACACATACATATATACACCTGTGTACACACAAACCACAGCACATACACACACACAGCTGGCACCACCCAAACAAGACAAACAAGAACAATAAACAAAAAACAATTATTTCCTCGACCAGCTCTGGGCCTTGATTAAAACACATAAAACTCCTTAGTGCTGGACCCTCTATCTGTTGCTATATCTATCTGTCTAGTTATAATGTCTGTCTGTCTGTCTGTATATATGTGTCTGGCTCTAATTAAGGGGGGTCACCGGTTTTTTGTTTATCTTTCTCTCCTTTTCTCTCTTTCCCTGGCTTGTATCCATTCGGCCCCATTCAGCCAACTGTTTTAAGTCGGTTATCCCCATCCAGGTGTCAATTTCTTCCTGGCGAGCGATAGTGAGCCAGCATTGTATGGAGAAATCAGGCTTCGCCGGAGAAATTTTTCTATCGAAAAATGTACAAATTTAGCTTGCTGTCAAAACAAAAATATATATATGCTGGCTTGCTCCCGCTCGCCAGGAAAATATTGACACCTGGATGCGGTTAAACGTCTTAAAACAGTAGGCTAAATTGGGCCGAATGGATACAAGCCAAAGAGAGAGGGAGAGAAAGAGAAAAAAGCGAGGTGGGCCCCCTTAATCTATCTATCTTGTTTTATTTTGTTTTTTTCTATATTCCAACTACTCCCTCTCGGGCATAGGCTCTCACGGCTCGAACCCAACTCCATCTCTGAAGCTGCTTCGCCCCCGCACTTCACAGTCTCACTCCCCAGGCTCGGACCCTCACTCCCCAGGCTCGGACCCTCACTCTCAGAACACCACCTATTGAGCAATTAACTCACTAGGCATTGCCCCCCTGTAGCATATTTTGAATATGGGAATATAAATACAGTGCTACTTAATCAGGGAACAATGAGGGTATTTTGTTTTGGTATTTCGGTGTGCTGTGGTAATGCACTGAAACTAGGTACAGCACAAATTCCATCTCAATAATATCTTCCCATTGACATATTGGGATTCGAACCCGGGTCCATTGGATTACCAGTCCAGTGGCAAGACCTCTCTGCCACACCTCCCCTAGCTGTATCTGTGTCGATATCGGTGGTCTACAGTATATATCCACCTTGCTATATATCTATCCGTTTGTAAGTTTATGCTACCTGCCTATCTATATTTATCTTATTGCCTATCTAAATTTGTTATCTATCCTATCTGTCTGTCAACTAGTGTTTGTTTTTCCGTACCTATCAATTCATGTATCCTTTTGATCTATATACTGTTGTAATAGTACGTAGATCACTGTGTGTCGTATACTGCATATAGCTATTTGAGTGTTCTTCTCTATATATCCATATTTCTTTTTATATTCAATATAAAATATAATTCCTTAATATATGCATGTATTTGATTAGTATATTACTGATGTCCAATATATATTTATCTTTATCTATCTATCTATCTATCTATCTATTGCCAGACGCCTTACTCCCCTTAATGGGGGTGGCCATACACAAAATGTGCCCAAGCAAACCTATCCCCTGTAAGAGGGACAACCCATGCCTTTATCGTTATGCCTATTCAAATATACTGTAAGTATATTTGCCAATCAAAGCCTTTATATGTTTGTCTCTACAGTTATCCTGCAGAAGTTCTATTTTGTATTCATAGTTTTGTCATTGTACATGTTTTAACTATGATGTTTGCTTATTTGAATGTGTATTAAGGGCTCTAATTTATATTTAACAAAATATTTACCATCTATTTGTATATATCTAATAATCTACATAGGCTTCGTAACAAGAGTTCTACACAATGTTTAACAGTTCTCAATAACATGGGTTGGTCTCATCCGTTTTCAGTCTATACAAAACAAAAAAGCACACACACACACACACACACACACACACACACACACACACACACACTTATCTATAAATATGCATATCCCACCAATTCTGCTCCGAACTATCTTAATTAATAAAGGTGCATTATACCCTGTTCTTTAAGGGGAGGTTTTTAGTGTGTTCTTTATACCTCCATCAAGTTAAAAATGACACCCACTAGACCTCCTTTCAAGATAAATTTGTACATTTTTCGGTAGAAAAATGTCCCGGCCGAAGGCCGATTTATCTTATATTACATGCTCGCTATCGCTCGCCAGCAAAAATCGACACCTGAATGACACTATAAGAGTCGTATTCTTAAACAATTCCTTCCCTTCGAAAATGAAAGGAAGGGATTTTCTTTCGATTTCGTATTCTTAAAAAAATCCTTCCCTTCAGGACCCCTTGGGAAGGGAAAATCCTTCCCTTAAACAGGGCAAAATGTTGGAATTTGAAGGACTCTCACTAGGCAGGTCTTCAGTTTTCCCTTCGTCATTTTGTTCATAACATTCTTATATAATTGGAGTCAGTGTGACTAAATATTGGATTTGACCACTATGTAATTTTATTAACATGATATAATGCACGATATTGAAAATAAAATAATGTTATTAAAAGTTTTAGAAGAGTCCACTGATCTCGGCGTGAATTCGCGTGGGACGATTCGGGCAATTTGAGGCTGCCAGCTGATAGCCTATTCCTCATCTTATAAATATTTTGATTATTATTGACTTTCATTGGTTTACTGATGTAGCCCTTTCAAAGCATCAATGTTGTACACGGTGTGACTATATTTTGGCACGTGTTAATGCAATAAGTGTCAACATTACCAGGTTTTGAGGTTTGCCAGAGATATGCTATCAACAATTCCCAGTAATAGGGCCTACCATACTTTACATAACTAAAAATAGCTAGGCATATACTGTAATATTAATATAAATTTGTGGGCTAACAGTAATAGTGGTCAATCATCTTATATACTAATTTAGCCTACCTTACCAGTACCACATATTGGGTTAGGCTAGGCGGCTAGGCCTAGGCTTAGCCTATAGCCTACAGTAGGCTACATCATCATGTAAGCTAGCCTAGCCCAGGCTAATCTATTTTTCTTATGAATTTCATGACCCATACAGGATTGAAGGCCTAATTTTTTTTTCTTCTTAGGCTACATCCCCACTGAATAAACTAACCTAGGCTAGTCTCTGTCCCTCTAGGCTAGCCCATCATAATGTTCAAGCCAACATTTCTTAGATTTTGTCAGAATTGACTCTCCTCAGATAGGCTATCTGGATTTTAAAATGTGAATTTATTAGGCCTATGGGAAGGATGTAGTATTTGGACATACTACATGGCGCCTGCCTTGGTGTACACTGTACACTGTATTGGCTCAATACAGAAGATAGAGACTTTTTAGCAGAGTATTCACTTCCCGGTTATGTAATGTTTGAGAAAAGCCGAATAAATCGAAATGGAGGTGGCGTTTTACTTTATATCAAAGAAAGTCTTAACCCTACCCTCTTGTCAAAACCTCAAATTGTGAACATCGACGCATCTTTTGTGCTAATAAAGAATAATAAAGGTACAAAAATAATACTTGCATTAATATACAGACCTCCAGCTCATCAGTGCAAACTGACCGAGAAATTTATGAACAAATTGCAGATGTAAGTAACTCACAAGATACCGTAATTTTTGGCGACTTTAATTTACCTGTGACCAAGTGGGGCGATACTCTTACTTCACACTCCGGACATGACTTGTATACGAACTTGCAAGAGAGTTCGCTTTATCAATTTGTTCGAACGCCGACCCGTGGTAATAACGTTCTTGACATTGTACTTGCAACAAAAGAAGAATTAATAGAGAATTTGAATGTTGGTGATGAATTCAGTAACAGCGACCATCGTACGATAACTTTCACTTTAAAGTTTACTAGTAACGAACCAAATAGTAGCATCGAAAAAGTCCCTAATTTCAAGAAAGCAAACTTCCATAAACTTAGAGCTATGTTTAAAGAAACTGACAGGAGCTTTTTAATTCACAATAACGACATAAATACATCTTGGAAGTTATTCGAAGCCACTTACCTAAAAGCAGTGCAACACTGCATACCATCAAAAATACGGCGTCCAGGCCATAATAATAAGCCCAAATGGTGGAATAAAGATATTTCAAACTGCCTGCTTGCTAAAAAATTTGCAAATGATAGTTAAAATCCTCACAAAATGACGAAGAACGGCTGAAATTTGTAGAGCTACGACGCAAAGCCAAAAAGTGAATTAAGCAAAGTAAAAAGACCTTAGAGTTACATATTGCGAATCAAAGTAAAACAAACTCGAAAGAATTCTATAGTTATATCAGAAATAAAAAAGTAGTTACTTCAACTGTTGGACCGTTAGTCGATGAAAATGGAGAATACACCAAAGACGAAGTACAAATGAGTAATGCCCTCAATACCTTCTTTGCATCAGTTTTTACAACAGAAGACCTCAGTGATATCCCTACACCATCGCCGAT
>CM064504.1:30626872-30880541 GCA_032716605.1 Paralithodes platypus | reverse complement strand
ATTTAGTTTGCCAGTGTGTGTGTGTAGCAATATGTTTTGTGTGGTGTGTATGTGTCTGTTTATGTGCGCGTACTAGTCCTTGTGTGTAGGTGTATGTGTCAATGAAAATAAATAGACGAACACATTTCAAGGATAGTGATACAAAATTTTCCAGTTCTTCATCTGTATTCAATTCAAATATCACAGTTGGATAAGTACTGTATGGATAAAAATCATTTAAACACATATCAAACACATAATAAATAGCACAATCAACAGACGATTTTATCCAGCTTAGGAAGTTGGTTGTCTAAGAATTACAAACCCTTACAGCCACAATAATGAGTTTTTATCTCTTTATCTTTGACTAAACATTAGACGATGTTATTGCAGGTTTAGAAGGAGCCTATTATCATTACAGAGGGACTCATTAAGGTGGAGACGAGTAGTTTTTCTGGACCACCTTGTCTACCCTAGTGTTGTTGGTTGGTTCCCCAAGCTGCCTGGGCGAACAGCCCCATAGGCCCGAGCAAGGCCAAGGCCTATAAACCGTTTTTTGCGCCCACTAGAACCCTCGCTGGACGACCCACAATAAAGCCTAGGTGACCGATAAGAAAGCCACTCCATGGCGTGTGAGGCTGAGGACGGGTGCGGAAAAACGCCGGGGAAACCAAAGCCCCACCCAGGGCCCTGTGCCCCATCAGCACATTATGAAGAGAAAGTTGAGGGGCAAAGGAAAAAAATGTGACGCTTACTGAGCTTTCCAATCTAGGTAGGACTGGGATGACCTCCCAGGAGTGTCCACAGAAGGAGACGCAGGCACTGGAGATCTAGAAAATATAAAAGTAAACCAGGAACAGTCAGAGTAAGCTATGGGGACGGCAGAGATCCCTCAGTTCTCACTCTGATTAGACCAAGCCCATCACCAGTGTCCCTAGTGTTTAGCCCCATTAGTTTTGAGATTTTAACATTCGGCCCATTAGTTCAACGATTTTAACACCTTTCGCCACAGTTCGTTGTCAAATTTAAAACCTTTCGTGTCATTTAGGTGTCGATTTTTTCCTGGCGAGCAAAGGCGAGGCCTAGTTTTAAAAGGAGGCTGGGACATTTTTCTACCGAAAAATGTACAAATTGATCTTGAAGGGGGGGGGGGGGGGGTCTAGGGGAGGGGGGGGGGGTGTTTTTCTAAGCTTGATGGAGGTCTAGCAAAAAAAAAAAAAAAAAAAAAAAAAAAAAAAAAAAACTCCCCTTAAGGGGAGATGGGCTAATTAAATGCCAATTTATTAATTATTTGCCAATTTATTTATTTGTTTTTAGTTTCCTCCCCATACCTCCATCAAGCTTTAAAAAAACATCCCCTAGACCCCCCTTCGAGATAAATTTGTAAATTTTTCGGTAGAAAAAAGTTCCGGCTGGAGGCCGGTTCCTCCTACAATTACAGGCTCGCTATCGCTCACCAGGAAAAAAGTCGACACCTACATGGCACGAAAGATCCAAATATTGACGAAGAAAATGGGGTGAAAAGTAAAAAAATCGCCAAACTAATTGGTCGAACTTCTTACAATCTGAAACCTAATGGGACTAAACATAAGGGAGAAGGGGAGCTAGAAAAAAACGACCATCCCCCCTTAAAGTAATATTTAACCATCCGAGTCATAGAGGTAGATAATAAGCTGAAGAAAATCGTCTAATAGTAACTAGAATATGTTAACGTCATCGTGCTGAAGGGGTTAATTGACATAGGTTATACCTATTTAATTTCTATAGGTCCTTCGCAAGTTGAATACATCGTCTAATACATAAGAATACACATTTTAGTTAAGGTATATTGGTAGTATAAACCCATAACATACAATGGCAGAAAGGTAAATCATCACCAACATACCCAATGATCTTATATACCTTTTTCATACTGTTTTTATACACTTAATTTTTAATATAAATCAACACTGCAATAAAGGTAATTTAATGATAGTGATATACCCATATAATACAATAACAAGAAGGCAAATCACTAACAATATACCCAATTATCTTATATACTTTTTTTTTAGTTTGTATACACTTAATCTTGAAGGTATATTTCTATAAATTAACACTGCAATAAAGGTATATTGGTAGTGATAAACCTATATACAGTATTACCATGATAGAAAAGGTAAATCACTATCAATATACCCAATGATCTTATATACCGTACCTTTTTCATAGTTTTTGTACACCTATTTTATCATAATTTATATAAAAAATATAAATCTTGCCGCTAATAATCTTGAATAGTTACAACTAATACCCAATATGGACAAAATTATATTCTGATACCATTCCATAACTGAAGTAAAATGTAGTCGAACCCTCTTATCTGTGAAATTGTACAGTACAGTATCTACCATAACATAACATTAATAAATTTCTAGCACCAGGCAACAAAGGCCATATAGCACTAAAGCAGGAAACGGATAGTGTTAGAAGGAAAGGAAGTTAAATATCGTTAAGGAGTCTGAGAGAGGAAAGGAAAGCCATTACGTGGTCAACGGAAAGAAAGGGGACTCTGAGAGGAGATCGGCAAGACAAGGACGACGACCAAGGGAAAATAGAAAGGGAAAAGAACGGCGACGGGCCGAAGAAAAGAGAGGACAATCAAGGAAAATGTGAGAAATGGAAACCTGAACACCACACCGGGAGCAAAGAGGTGGAGGCGAGCGGGACATGAGGAAGGAGTGGGTAAGTCTGGTATGGCCTAGCCGAAGCCGGGCCAACGCAGTCTCCCAACGGCGAACACGGTGAGAGTGCGTCAGCCCAGGCAGAAAACGGAGGCCTTAACAGTGCGGAGCTTATTAGAGGAAAGAGAAGACCACATTGTTTGCCAGCGACGACAGGAGGAAGGCAGAGGATAGCTGGATAATAGTCAGAGGCGGGAATAGAGAGAGAAGTTGATCGGACCGCCGCAGCGTCGCGAGCGAGAACATCAACCTGCTCATTCCCACGGACACCAACATGGCTAGGCACCCAACAAAATTGGACAACCTTTTTCCGAGCAGAGAGACTGACAAGCCAATCGTGGGATGGCAAGAACCAACGGATGGACAGCAGGGAAAGACTGCAAGAGAAGAAGGGCACTGTAAGAGTCCAGAAAAAAGAGTAAAGGAGGAAGAAGGAAAGAAGCACATGAGACGGACGGCAAAGAAGATAGCGTAAAGTTCAGCAGTCAGAACACCAGCTGGAGAAGGGAGAGAATACTGATAAGAACGAGAAGGAAAAAAGGATGGCAAACCTGACGCCAGAAGACGAACGGGAGCCATCAGTGTAAACCGGGGTAGAAGAAGAATGCTGTGTAAGGTTGTACAAGGAAACGAGAACAACAAATCTGAGGGCGGGGGGTAGAGGACTTAGAACAAGGAAAAATAGAGGGACAAAAGGAAATACGAGGAAGGAGCCAAGGAGGACACTAAGTGGGCCGGAGCGGAAAAACATGGAAGGGGAAAAAGAAAGAATGAGAAAGTAAGGAATCCCATACGAGAAAGGAAAGGGGGCCGAAGGCGAGAATGTGACGGAAACAGGAACAGTAGGAAGAAGAGAGGTCTGCAAGGAAGGAAACTAAAGCGACCGGGCGTAGTACCGGAGAGAGAGAAGGGCCCGACGTCGGTACAAAGAAGGGACGCCGGATTCAGCATAGAGGCTTTCAACAGGGGAAGAGCGAAAAGCACCCAAGGCAAGACGTAAACCGAAATGGTGAACAGAGTCAAGTTTATGGAGGACTGCGTCGGAGGCTGATGAGTAAACCTGACAACCATAATCGAGTTTAGAAAGAACAAGGGCAACGTGAAGGTGAAAGAAGGAGAGCACGGTCCGCACCCCAAGTGAGGTGGGACAGGGTCTGGAGGAGACGAAGACGGTGCAAAGGAGCAACCTTAACAGAGGAAAAACATGAGCTGCCCAGTTAAGACGGGAATCAAAGACAAGACCCAAGAAGGTAGTCGAAAAGCGATAAGGTAAAACGGAACCATACAGTTCAAGGGAAGGACGCGGGATAACGTGGCGACGAGTGAAAGACATAGCACAAGATTTAGTCGTAGAAAAACGAAACCCGTGAGCAGTGGCCCATGACGAGGCAGCCACAATCGCTGATTGGATAAGGGAGCGTAACGCAACAATATCCGAACCAGCCGCATAGATCGCAAAGTCGTCGACATATAAGGAGGACCTGACCGTAGCCGGAAGGGAAGAGATAATGTCATTAATGGCTTTGAGAAAGAGGAGAGTACTTAAAACGGAACCCTGAGGTACACCTTCAATCTGAGGTAATAACCGAGAAAACGAGGAATTCACCCGGACACGAAAAGAACGAGAAGAAAGGAAATTACGGATAAAGACGCCCATATTACCACGGACATGAAAAGAACGGAGTTGGCATAAAATATGATGTTTCCACGCGGAGTCGTACGCCTTCTCGAGATCGAAGAAAACAGCAAGAACTGACTCATGGCGAGCAAAAGCAGACCGAACGTAGGTCTCCAAACTAAGTAAAGGGTCGATAGCGGACCGAGTACGCCGAAAACCAAACTGGGTCGAAGACAAAAGCTGACGTGACTCGAGAAGCCACATCAGGCGGACATTAACCATCCGTTCAAACAGCTTGCATAAACAACTCGTCAAGACAATAGGGCGATAGTCTTGGGGCGAGAAACCCGACTTTCCAGGCTTAAGAAAAGGAATAGTAAGAGCATAACTCCATGCAGGAGGGAAAACACCAGACGACCAAACCTCATTAAAAATAGCCAATAAAAATACCAAAGCCTCAGTGGAAAGATGCTTAAGCATTAAATTATGGACGCCATCAAGACCTTAGAAGTAGCCTTACAGGCACGAAGAGCGGAGAGCAACTCACGGGAAGAAAACGGGGCATTGTACGACTCTGCCGAAGACAGAGTGAAAACAACTGGAGAAGTCTCTGCGACGGCTTTATGTGAATGAAATTCCGGGGGGGAGGGAGATGAGAGCCACTACTGACCGAGCTAAAGTAAAGACCCAAACGATCGGTGACTGCCTCCGAGTCAGCAACAGACTCCCCATCAACATGAAGCACAGGAGAATGAGGAGGTAAACGCTTGCCCGAAATCTTGCGAATGCGCTTCCAGACGGATTGAACAGGAGTAAAGGACGTAATGGAGGAAACATAGGACACCCAACTCTGACGTTTAGCAGACCTGACTGTGCGACGGAGGAAGGCAGACGCCTGACGAAAAAGTATAAAAGAACGATCATGAGCGGGAGTAAAACGTTTACGACGAAAGCTCTTCCAAGAAGCCCGTTTGACGCGGAGAGCCTTGGAGCAGTTCGGAACCACCAAGGAACACATTTAGACGTAAAAGGACGGGAAGTCCGAGGAATAGAGACTAAGGCAGCACTCAAAACTGTGACTAGAAAAAAGGCTAGTAAATCATGGACAGATAAAAAATCAGACGGAGGTAAGGAAGGGATAGATAGTGAAGCAAAAGTAGACCAGTCCGCACGCTGGAAGCACCAACGAGGAGGACCAGGGACAGGAGAATAGGAGGTAGGAGAGAGCAGAACAGGGAAATGGTCGCTATAGAGAGAATCCTCCAAAACAGACCAATGAAAAAGAAGAGACAGGGAAGGGGAACACAAAGAAAGATCAAGACAAGAAAAAGAACATGTTCTAGCATAAAAATGAGTCAGGGAACCAATATTAAGGAGAAAGAGGTTACTACTAGTAATGAAAGACTCTAATGCACGACCATGTGAGGTAATGACAGAATCACCCCACAGGGTGTGCCTACAATTATAATCACCAAGCAATAAAAACGGAGGAGGCAGCCGAGCTAAAAACATGGTAAAAGAGCCAAAATCGACGGGAACAGAAGGAGAGAAATAAAGAAAAACCCTAACAAAGGTGCAAGGGAGGGAAGTAGGGCAGGAAAACTCTTCATAAGGAACAGAGTGGTGAAGGAGAATACAAGTGTCGGAAAGAGAATGAGGAGAACTGATAAAACGGTAGCCGGGAACAGGAATCGGAGGAGAAAGAAGACGAGTTCCTGGAGACAGACAACCTTAGGGGAATGGGAAGGGAGTAAAAAACGCAAATCGTCTCTCTGAAGAGAAAAACTGCGAAGGTTCCATTGCAAAATGGACATACTAAAAACACTAAAAAGAAAGTACGAGAAAATAAGCTGTTAAAAGAGAGAATAAAAACGATATATACAAACACATATCAGAGAGGCGGAACAAAAACACGCCGAACTAAAGAGGAACAAGGGAGGAAAAAGAAAAAAACAAAAAACAAAAAGAGAAGAAAGGAACAGAAAAATCGAAGAAAACAAAGAAAGGACAAAAAAGAGAAAACATCAACAAAAGTAACACACAAGTAGGAAGAAAACAGATACACTATAGAGAACACAGACACACAAAATACAGCAAACAGCGGGAAAGACGCATACATACAAGAGGAAAGAAAGAGGGACACAGAACAAGAAAAATAAGAACACACAGACTTATGGACAATGAAGAAAAGACTGATGAGGTTAACGGTGAGTAATGGAAGGAATGGGGGACGAGGAAGAACAAGGAGGGAAAGAAGATTGATAACCAGGTGGCATAGGGAGGCTAATAGGGAAGGAGAAGAAGAGATAGAGGGCTAGAGGGAGAGGGAGGAGGGGGAGAGGGGGGAGGGGGAGGGTCGGGGGGATGGGGGCCGGGAGGATGAGGGTCGGGAGGATGAGGAACGGGAAGGAGAGGCCCGGGAGGGGGAAGGCCAGAGGAGGGAGGGAGAGTGGTAGGGGAAGGCGGGAGGAGGGGTAGGGGAAGGCGGGAGAGGGGTAGGGGGGAGCGTAGAAGGGATGGGATGAACGTCGGCAGAAACGGAAATAGGCGGCGGATGAGAAGAAAGAATATACTCCTCAATCTTGGGCAAAGATTCAAAGGATAAGTCTAAGGAATCGGGGGGTTGGACACAGGACGAAGAAAGAGAAGGGGGGGGGGGAAGGAGGGAGCTTTTTCTTCTTCCCACTGGGACTCGGGCTCCGCACACTGTGGAGGCGGTCCCTGCGTTTAGAAGAGGAGGCGGGAGAGGAAGAAAGGGAGGAACGGGGCAAATGCTTCTAAACTAGTTTGGTAGAGGAGGCAGGAAGCCGGGAGGGAATCTTGGAACTACGAGACGAGGACGGAGGAAGAGAACGAGGAGGCGGCGTCGGACGAGAACGCTGGCGGATGGGGCGTTGAGACAAACCGGAAGAAGTGGAGCGAGGAAGAGTAGTGGAAGGAGGGGGGGGGGGGGGGGGGGGCGACGAACGAAAGTAGGAGTAGAAGAGGTAAGAACAGAAAAAGAGTTAGATAAAGGGAGAGAACACGATGAGACAGCCAAGGGGATGGGGGAGACAGAAGAAGCTGAAGGAGGAGAGGAAGAAGGATGAGAAGAAGGGACAGACGACGGAACCGGAGAAGAAGAGGGAGAGGAGGACGAGGATGATGGAGGCGCAACGGGGGGGGGGAGCGGAAGAAGTGGAGGAGACGGGAGGGGGAGATAGAACAGTTGAAAACGGATGAGGGGAGAAGCCCAGGCGGCGAGCTGCCTGACGAGCCGTAGAATGAGTAAGGCCGTGCAATGTCTTAAGGATCGTAACTTCAGACTCGAATTTGAAAACGGGACAATCTCGGGAATCAGCAGAATGGGAGCCCTGACAGTTTAGGCAGCATCGTATCGGAGACCGGCAGTCACCGACGAGATGGCCAGATTGTGCACAGCGTGGGCACCTAGGGCAGTCGGGAGCGGAAGAGCGACAGTACTTAACAGGATGCCCAAAGCGCCAGCAACCACGACACTGCTGAGGACGAGGTAGGGACTCAGTGACAGGCAGGCGAGTACCGCCGACAATAACGTGAGAAGGGAGAGACCGACCATCGAACGTGATTTTGGCGATATTGGCGGGATGGCGGCGATTGGTGCGAGGTGGGATGGTGTAGCAGACAAGACTAACCACAACATGGTCTTGAGCAACAACAATAGACTTAATAAGGTCGGCACAGTCTGCGAACTGCCGACCACCGAGACGGATGGAAGGAGGGATCAGGATGGTACCCGTACAAGAGTTCAGTCTTTGGTCTTTAAGGGCTGGGATGGAAGTTCCGGAGAAGTTGACAATGGTTGACATAGCAGCAGCCTGACGTTCGTTCTGGACCGTAACGAGACGGGAGTCATCATGGCGGGAGTGGAAGGTGACATCCCTGCCCACCTGCTGAAGGAGACGCAGGTGGAACAGGAGGTCATCTCCGGCGAGAGGAGCTGAGGCGGGGACTGAGAAGAACTTAATAAAGTCAGCAGGGGCAAAGAGTGAGGATAAAGGGAGAACAGAAGAACGAGGGCGGGGAGCGGAAGTAACGGGAGGAGAAGGAAAAGCAGAAGAATGTGGAACGGGTGGGAGATACGGTTCGAAAGTGACTACACGAGAGGAAGGGGAAGAAACCGAGGAAGTGGAGGAGGACGAGGGAAGAAGAGTGGAAGAGGAAGCAGAGGAGAGAGCGAACGGACGAATGGAAGAGGGCCGATCAGGTAGAACGGAGTGGGACACGGAAGAGGACAAAGGGGCAGGAACTGAGTGAGCGGCTAGGGAAAAAGCGAACGTAGAGGAGGTAGACGTGCCAAGAGAACTCGACACGACTAGGCTCGGAACTGTAGGAGGAGCAGAGGTCGAATGGACGGTCACAGACAGTGCATGGGTCGGTAAAGGACCCGGTATAGTGGTAGCCAAAGATCTACCACCAACCGAGGAGAGGACGGGCAAGGAAGGAGAGACAAACACATCAGCCATATCATCGCCAGCGCCGGTGATCGAAGATCCAGAAGAAGGCTCCATAAGACGAAGGTAACATGGTTCATCCGGGAGAAGCTCCACACCTACCACGGAGCCACAAATTAGAGGACAAGGTACATTCCCCAGGAGTCAAACCCGGATATACACCCGACCCCTGTGCCTAATGGGCGGTCAACTCGTCAGTATCGGGTCCAGCAAAGAGGGCGAGATTTGACGATAAAAGATTCCCCTCGTGCGGGCACGTCAGGTACTACAGTTCTACGGGTGGAAGGGAACGCCGTCCACATCCACCCTCCACCAAAGCATAAAGAATAGTCCAGCCGGCAACGATAGAAGAAGGTGAAGTAAAGAAAAGGAAAAAGACAGAAAAGAGGTACCTCGCAGGCTTCTGGAAACCAACGAGGAGGGAGGTCTTAGCCCACGAGGCCGGCGGGGCCCCAATCCTAAGAAGGGCTGTGGCCCCCCCGGGGAACAGAGGCCACCGGCCACGCTTCAAGCCCCGCCACCACGACAAGGTGGCTCCCTAACGGCGGGGATTGCTAGGTCAAGTTGCCAGGGCTTGACATCTACCAATACATTTGACAGAGAGGATTCGATCCGCCGACCTTCTACTGACTATGCCACGGCTCGCGAAAAGATGTAAGTCTATGAACGTGGAGGGAGCTGCACCAAGGGGTGGACCAAGAAAGACGTGGGATCGGACTTTGAAGTCTGATCTTAAATCAAAGAACCTGACAAGTGAGGCAGCTCTTAACAGGGTTGCCTGGAGCGCCGCCATTAGGACGTGAGACCGGAACTGCGCTTCGTGTGGAGCACTAAGTCTTTAAATTTGTGTATGTATGTATATCTATAGTCATTCCTCTATCATCCAATGCTTGTCCTACACAGTTTCTCACCTGCCACATACTTCCATTGCTCCGAAAACTTTCCTTCCTTCACATACAGTACTCTGTTTTACCTCCATTCCTGCTTATCATTCCTCCTAAATATTTAAAACACTCCACTTGTTCCAGTATTTCCCCATCCAGCCTCACATCTAGTAAAAATATACAGTATACAAAAATATTCACCATTAAATTGTAAAACTTGCAAAATAAACAATTATCAGACAATTTGTACTGATATATAACACTATTTTGAACTTTGGAGCTGATACAGGCATTCCTCACTTATAGTAACCTCAATCTAAGTTCTTTCAGTATTACATGTTTCATTAATAGAAGCAACACAATTCACAGGCAGTTATAGCTGTTTAATTTAAAGTCCTGTTTTTGTTTTTTCCAGACACAGAACTACATCTTTAAGTGAAGAATTACTGCAATACTGTGGCAGTCTGAGACCCCCACACTCACAATAACATAAATAAACTAGAAACCATGCAAAGTAAAGCTACAAGATGGGCCCAACGTGATAACAGACACACTCCGTCTGTCACTTTGCTCAAACAAGACATTGAACTATACCCACGACCAACAAGAAGACAATCATATACACAGACAACAGATGTTATACATCACAAACAATATAGTAGACATAAAAACATAGACACATAGGACCTAGATAAGTTGCACAGATGGATCCAAACCTGGAAAATGAGTTTCAATGCGAAAAGTGTCATGTTTTGGAAGTGGGAACAAGTGAGATAAGGCCAAGCTGGGAGTACAAATTAGGAATTGAAAAAATCGACAAAACACGGCATGAGAAGGACCTTGGAGTGATAATACAAGATGATCTATCGCCGGAGAAGCATATTAACATGATCATTGGAGTAGCATATGGAATAATAACCAATATGAGAGTGGCATTTAACTATTTGGACAAAGAAATTTTAAGAAAACTGATAATGACTATGATAGACCAAGATTAGAATATGCAGCAGTGTGATATGGTCACCACATTTGAAAAAACACATAAACAAATTAGAGAAAGTCCAAAGGATAGCAACGAAGATGATCCCAAGATTGAAGGAGTTGATATATGAGGAAAGACTTAAGACACTACAACTGCCTACCTTGAAAGAGAAAAGGGAACGAGGCGACTTAATAACGATGTTCAAGGGAGTAAAAAGTTTGGAACGAGTAGATAGATAGGGAAGATATATTCGTGAGGGATGATGGAAGGACAAGAGGACACAAGTTTAAACTGAGGAAGGGCAGATGTCGTAAGGACACAAAGAAATTCAGCTTCCCATATAGAAGTATAGAGACTTGGAACAACTTGGAGGAGGAGGTGGTGCGAGCGAAGAACATTAACATGTTCAAATCTAGGTTGGATAAAAGTAAATATGGAAATATGACAACATAAGCTATGATATGTTAGTCCAAAATACTGGGAATTGGGAATATCCATTACGATACTTGTATAAGTAAAATGGATTGATTATAAGTAACTAAGACAGGACAACACGAGCGCTGCTCAATTCCTGTAAACTACAAATAGGTAAATACAAATACATCCTGCAAGTATACATTCCACCAGGGGGATACCACGTTTGCCAGACAAATTCATATCATCAACACACCAATTAACTTACAAATAAACCTAATTAATTAAATCAAAGAAACAATGAAACACAGACATATTCATAAATAATTCTTTCCCTTCGCAGCGCCTGATTCCAAATGAATACTTTGGGAATGAGTGTTGTTTAAAGAGAGTACAGCATACAGATTAGCATTCCCATTTCAAAAGGAATCCTCCTCCCCTTGTAAAATTTACCTACTAGACGAAACAGAAAGGGCCGAGGGAACGCGAAAGTGGTTTCGGACCCTAAGAATTGGAACTTTACATGTTTCTGTTCGGCCTGTCTAACGTCGGCCACCCCCAGCTATGGGGTATGTGCCTGGGTATATACTGTACAGTACATTGCATGCATACATTTCGTCGATTATCGGCGCTAGAAATGGAAAGAAATGCTTAAGAATACAAGTGTCATTCATTCCCCGTTGTATCCAGGAGTGGAACCATCTCCTATCTCATGCTTACTCTATTTTTTTTCAAAAGGCGAAAAATTTACTTGTCGGTACCTTAATAACTCGGCTATTATAAAGTTTACATAGCCAAATACTGTATGTTGACTGTGAAGACTTTGCAATATCATGATGCAGAGAGAACAGTTTCTTATTTTCCATTATGTATAGAGAAATTAGTTGCTACTGGAAGAAACTTTACACACATAGCGATTTTGATAAGATAAAATTGTAAAACTTGCAAAATAAACAAACCAAAACTTGGACAGGGACAATATAAAGGCAAAAGAACTAATCAAAATCACTATGTGGAAACAACGCTTTAGCAAATCAAAATTATGAAATAAAAGAACACAATCACATAGGGTGCATATCACTAAATGAGCAAGTTAATCTGTTTCCAAAGTAAACTAATCGCAGTTCGCACACTTAACAACGCACTATCATCACGTTCAAGGAATTAGTCAATTTGGGAAGTCCAGGACGTTTATAATTTGTAAAAATATTAGTCTAGTTATTAGCCCCATTCTTAATATTTTAAGGCTTGGATCACCAAACATTATATTCATATTTGTTTTCACAAACCCACCAATTAACTTACAAATAAACCTAATTAATGAAGTCAATGAAACTTATGAATATATATGGTACTCCAAGGACTCGAACCTAGGATACTCACACCAAAATTCCGCACACCAAATATTATATAAACCTAATCTAGATGCTGTTCATGCCCCTGTACCTGCCCATTGCCTCATATTTCCCCCTGCACAACCCCCACATACAATGCCACCTGAGTAGCCCACTGTGTGTCATAAAACTAAAACTATGCTGAAACCTAAAATCTATCTGGCACATACCCCATTAATTAATTTTATTTTATTATTATTAGTTGTTATTTTTAATTTTTGAGACAGAGCCAAACCAAAAATGTATGTATTTATATACTCAGGCACATGCCCCGTTCCTGGGGGTGGCCGACTCGAAATAGAGCCCGAACAGAAACAACATTCAAGGGTTCTAATTCTCAGGGTCCGGGACAACTTTTGCGTTCCCTCGCCCCTTTCTCTGTCTCGATGAGTAGGAGAATTTTACAAGGGGAGGAGGATTCCTAGCACCCGTATTAAGGCACTTTATTAATGGAAAAGTTACCAACAAAAGTCTCCTTCAAACTTATATGGTTATTTGTAAAGGACACTACAGCCTATTTTTTCACCAAGCAAAAGGTTTGATACCACCTGAATTATCGATATTCAATGCAAAATGATGATGCTATTCTGCCTGTTGTGTATTAACACTTTCAAGATCCAATATGCATTTATGTTCTGTTTTCTGGCTATTATTAGACAATTTTATTCTTATTAGGAAGGATATAATTATGGAAGTCAGAGAGGTTAACTGGGATAGTCTTTACCCTTTTAATTCCCACAGATCCTTCCTAAGCTGTATAAAATCGTCTACTGATACATAAATACATAAAAACAAATTTACCAAACGTTCTGCCCTTCGCAAACTTGCATAATTTGTGAATTTCTGCTAAATGTCAATGTTTACAACTCCAACTTCCTTATAGCGTGAAACTCGCAAATGGTCAATTGGTACAACTGATCTGGTTTTGTAACACAGCGTAACTGTATTAACCCCTTCAGCATAATAACGTAATGTTTATCATATTTAGGTAACCATTAGACGATTTTCTTGAGCTTATAATCACCTCTACGACTCAAAGGGGTTAATACGATCTCAATAAACCCTCTGATGAACATTGGTCCTTATTCCAAGCTGCGTGAAATATTATAATGGTAACCAGAATACAATGACCAAGAAGAAGGCGTATACAGGGTGTGCCAAATTTCCGGATTACAACTGCATAAAATTGTCTAGTTTTAGCCTGAATTATAGATAAAAAGGTATCATCATGCTGAAGGGGTTAAAACTGGTCCAGGTGTGCAGGAACAATTGCACACTTGCGAGTTTCAGGCTATAAGGAAGTTGGAGCTTTAGACAACGATATTAAACAGAATTTACAGCTAAAATACGGTCATAGTAGGCCTACATTTACAAATACATAAAACTGAATTCAACTGTTCTGAATTTCAACATACCCTTCATCCATCAGAAACTTACATTATTATTGCGTTTTTGTTTAATATCGATGTTCACGGCTCCAACTTCCTTATACTGCAGTCTGAAACTCGCAAGTGGTCAATTGATTCAGTCCTTGTTCAGGTAGTTAACCCCTTGTGGATCATAACGCTTAGCACCAGTCTATTTTGGCTACCCTTAGACAATTTTAATCAGTTTAGGAATGATTAGGAATGATGGCATAATTGATTCAGTTCTTAACCCCTTAGAATTCTAGAGACCCTTACTAAACTGTATAAAATTACCTACTGATAGTCAGAATAAAAGGAAGAAATGTGTCATCAAATACTGAAGGCATTACCAATCTTCTATTAATTAAATGGTAAAACTTGCAAAATAAAGAAACTAAAACTGGGACGACACAAGATAAAGGCAAAAGAACTAATCAAAATCGCTATGTGGAAATATCACTAAATAAAATATGACAAAACACACTGAGTCAGCAAAATCCACTATAGTCCATTCTTTTTAACCTGGCAACTTTGCACTTGGTTGCTCTAAGCTAAAGAACTCTCCTCCAAGCTGATTAGCTGATGGTACCTCTCCGAATAACATCGTAGTTACAAAAACCAACATAAGAAATATATTATACAATACCGTCAACCAATCAGCTTCAACTTTTAACCCCTTCACCACCTTTACGTAATTTTCATCATATTCTGGTTACCATTAGATGATTTTCCTTAGTATATAATGTACCTCTACAACTGAAATGGGTAAATACGATCTCAATAAACGATCTCTTATACTGCATACAATTACAATCATCTAATTTTAGCCAGAATCAGAGGTAAAAAGACGTTATGGTGCTGAAGGGGTTAAAATAACTATCAATTTGAATTAAAAATGGTAACAACCATTTAAGTTGAGAATGGGACCGAAGAAAAGTGTAGTACAGTATACATAGTTTAAAATGTAAAACTTGCAAACTAAACAAACCAAAACTGGGACAAAGACAATATAATGTCAAAACAACTTATCAAAATCGCTATGTGGAAACAACGCTTAGTAAAATAAAATTTATGAAATAAAAGAACACAATCCACCACATAGGGTGTACATTACTACATGAGCAAGTTAATCTGTTTCCCAAGCAAACTAATTGCACACATTACAACGCACACATTGCACACATTACATTAAGAGGAGTGATAGGGAAAGAGACAGAGAGACAAGAACGAAGTCAAAGCAAGGAGACGGAGCGAGAGATAATGCAGGGAGCAGGGGACCGGAGAGAGAGCCAGGATGTGGTGGAGAGGGTGGAACAGAGGGAGAGAGAGGGGGGAGGAGAATAGAATTAGTGGGGGAGGTGGAACTGGGTCAGGGAAGGGGGATGGAGGAGGAGGAGGTGAACCTGGTAGGAGGCAGAGAGGGAAGAGAAACAAGGAGGTGGATTCAAATATACTGTGCTACTACACTAATATAGATGGAATAAACAGTAAAAAGGTAGAGTTAGATAATATATTAAGAAAAGATCAACCACAGATAGTCTGTTTGACAGAGACAAAGCTGAACCAGGACTTTGACAGCAACATAGTGTTTAGTGAAGGATATAATATATGGAGAAATGATAGAAAGGGTAAAAGGGGAGGTGGAGTGGCAGTATTAGTTAAGAACCCTATGACAGCAAAGCACGTGGAGTTAAATAATGACAAGGCAGAAATAATGGCAGTTGAACTCAATGATATAGAAGGAAAAAAGCTAGACATAGCAGTAGTTTACATGCCACCAAAGACCAGAGCATGGAGGGAGTTGGAGTTTGAGGAGATGGTAGAGGATATGATTCAGTCGTTGAGAAGATTGCTTTTAAGGAAGAATCGATTGATCTTGGTAGGAGATTTCAACTGTAGTGAGGTTGATTGGGAATCGGGAGATGCAGGGCCAAATCAGAGATCTTGGGGAAGTCGGCTAGTGGAGTTGGTTACGGAAAATGTACTTACACAACATGTGAAGGAAAATACAAGAATGAGGGGTAATAACGAACCTTCTAAACTCGATCTGATTTTTACAAAAGATCCTCACGAAATTAGTGATATAAACTATCTATGTCCTGTAGGTAAAAGTGATCACCTATTACTAAAATGGAAGTTGACCTCGAGTAATGCCAATAGATTAGACAATAGCTACATAAATGACAGATTAAATTATAGTAAAGCTGATTATGTATCCTTGAAAAGATATTTAGAGGGAGTAGATTGGGATCTTATTTTGAAGGAACGGGACGTACAAGGTAAATATAGTAGATTCCTCGAAATTTATAGAGTAGGAACCAATATGTTTGTCCCAAGATATAAAACTGGAAATTTTACTAAGCAGAAAGATTGGTTTAATTTGAAATGCAAAAGAGCTTTGGGTAGGCGTGATGCAGCTTGGGCTAAATTAAGAAGAAGGAACACTGAGAGTAATCGGAATAAATATAAACAGGAGAGGAATAGATATGTTAACATAATTAGGCAAGTTAAAATGAACTATGAGAAGAACATAGTAAATAAATGTGAAAGTGACCCTAGATTATTTTATAAATATATAAACAGTAAGTTGAAGGTAAAGAAACAAATTACTAAATTAAGAGTTGATGCTAGGACGTATGAAAATGTATCGGACATGTGTGAGGTAATGAATAACAAATTGGGGTCAGTTTTTACTAGAGAGGAAGGTTTTGACGAACCACAGGCGGGAGTACTGGAGAGTGGTCTTAGTAAGATTGAAATAACTAGAGATGAGCTGTTATCTGCGATGAGAGGACTTGAAGTAAGGAAAGCTATGGGACCGGATGAAGTGTCTGCCTGGGTTTTAAAGGAGTGTGCAGAGCAATTAGTGGAGCCAGTGAGGGACATAATTCAAGCTTCCTTAGATAAAGGACAGGTTCCTGTTGAATGGAAAAGAGCTAATATCATTCTGATATACAAGAATGGAAACCCTGAGGACCCTCTAAACTATAGACCAGTTTCACTTACTAGTATTGTATGCAAGATTTGTGAAAAGCTAATTAGGAAGAGATGGATGAAAATGTTGGAGAGAAAGAAGAATAACCCCAAAGCAATTTGGATTCAGAGAAGGGACATCTTGTGTTACCAGTTTGCTATGTTATTACAGTAGGGTGATAGATGTACTCCAAGAAAGAGGCGGATGGGTGGACTGCGTCTACTTAGACCTTTCCAAAGCATTCGATAAGGTACCACATAAGAGATTGTTATCTAAGCTTGAGACGCTAGGATGTGTCAGGGGAGTTTGCTGAAATGGATGGAGAGCTATTTAACAGATAGGGAAATGAGGACCAACATTAGAGGAACTTACTCATCGTGGCGGAAAGTTGAGAGTGGTGTGCCGCAGGGATCTGTGTTGGCACCTCTCATGTTCCTTATGTACGTGAATGACCTGCCGATAGGCATAAACTCTTACATGTCAATGTTTGCAGATGACGTAAAAATTATGAGACAAATAACAAATAAAAGTAGTTGTGAGGAGCTGCAAGGGGATTTAGATAAAATATACGAATGGAGCACCAAGTGGAAAATGAAATTTAATAGAAGTAAATGTCATGTGTTAAATATGGGAAGAAGTGTGAATAGACCAAATTGGGAGTACAGGATGGGAGATAATAAAATTAGCAAGGCCGAAAAAGAAAAAGATTTAGGGTTGATTATACAAGATAATTTGTCGCCAGAGAAACATATTAACAAGCTCTTTAGCGGAATGTATGCAATGGCCGGGAATATGAAAGTTGCTCTGAACTATTTGGATGAGACCATGGTAGCGAAAATTATGAAGAGTATGATTAGACCAAGATTGGAGTATGCAGCAGTGGTGTGGTCCCCGCATCTAAAGAAGCATATTCACAAGTTAGAAAGAATCCAGAGAGCAGTCACTAGATTGGTTCCAAGTCTCAGAGAACTGCCATATGAAGGGAGGCTAGACAAATTAAATCTACCGAGTCTAAAAGAGAGGAGAGAGAGGGGAGACATGATAATGATGTACAAATGTACCCGGGGGCTGGAGAGGCTGGATAGGGAGGATATATTAATTATGGATACAGGAATAACTAGAGGCCACAGCTACAAAGTAAAAAGACCTACCTGCAAGAACGATATCAGGAAGTTTAGCTTCCCCTATAGATGTATTGACAAATGGAATGGGCTGGAGGAGGAGGTGGTAGGGGCAAGGAACATCCATATTTTCAAGAAAAAATTGGATAAAAAGTAGACTGAGAGACGGGACAACACGAGCTTAGCTCAACTCCTGTAAACTACAATTAGGTAAATACAATTAGGTAAATACTATCTTAACGTTCAAGGAATTAGTCAATTTGGGAAGTCCGGGACGTTCTGGCAAATTTAACTAAACTCTGCATGAATAAAGAAACTACAATTAGATGAGGAATAGGGTTCTCTGTTCCAAAGTGCTTTTCAGTTACAGTATGACAGAAACTTAAGCTTGATCTATCAACAGTCGATTTCATTTCAGCCGACGGTAAATTGAATTCCTCAGTACCGAAAATCTTGATACAGTACTTAATAAAAATAGGGAAACTTCTCTGTCTCCATGTCATATTAATGCCTAGTTTTCATAATTAGCAACATATTTTGCTACAAACTACTTGTAATAGCTGGGTACTGTATTCAAGATAGGGGAGTGATACTATACTGGCTCTTAGTTGTTGTTGTTGTTCCCCAAGCTGCCTGGCCGAACAGCCCCAAACCCCGAGCAAGGCCAAGGCCATAACCGAGCGCCCCCACAGAACCCTCCCTGTCGACCACAATAAAGCCTGGGTGACCGAAGCCACTCCATGGCGGGGAGCTGAGGAGGGTGCAGAAACGCCCGGGAAACCAAAGCCCCACCCAGGGCCGTGCCCCTCAGCATTTATGAAGAAAACGTTGAGGGGCAAAGGAAAAATGTGACGCTTTGGCTTCCAATCTTGGTAGATTGGTAGGTCAATCCACGGAAGAGACGCCGTCACTTGAGATCTAGAAAATATATAAGTAAAAGGAACAGTCAGAGTAAGCAGACAAGAGGTTTTGTTGCAAGTAAATTGTTGCATAAATTTAATCTTTTTAAGGTCAATTATTGTGACTGTATTTTAAAATTTTATATCAATAATTTTAATCAAGCATTATTAACTTGAAGTTTCTATTATAACCTCTGCTTACTTTTTGTCTGTATGTATTAATATTTAATTTTTTCTATTGTTATTATTATTCTTTATAATTAATTGTTCTTGTTAAAAGAGTACTCTTTTGTTTAAATCTATTTTGCCTTCTTCATATTTTCAAATATTGTTATTTATTATACTGTATCTATTCATTGTATGTAGTCGATTCCGAATCAATAAGGGAGTTTGAAAGTAATCTTAACCCTTAATTAGCGGCGAGCAACATAAGTCGAGTTAAATAAAGCTGGACTATGTGGCGGCGCTCGACATAGGTCGAGTGGCAATTTCAGCACGTAATGTGGCTGAGAGAGAGAGACAAGTGGTGGCAGGAGACTAGCGAGCGTATGACTGCTCCAGACCACCGCGGCGAACCTACTGACACAAATCTCAGCTCCCTCCTCCCTCTCACTCGCTACATACTCAATTATGTACCGAAACTACCGAATTACCTGCTTTTTGCACTCGCGTTGCACGGTTATTGCAAGAAAACTATCCATCATACAAGGATCGTTATGGTGTCATTCGAAAGCTCTGTTTATGCCCTTTCAGGGATAGGTACTTGTTTTACGTTCTGGGTCTTATTTAGGCATGAAAATGATCACGTAAACAGCCCTATTTTGGCTAAAAACACCCCGCTGTGCGGTACATATAAATAAACCGCATAGGCCGCTCGTAAGGTGTTAATAAAGCATGGGGAAGACAAGATTTGAAGTTTGATTATAAAGCAAAAATACAGAATAGTAAAAATGTTGCGTCTGCTACCGCCGCCGCCAACACCGTGAACGACCGCAGCAGTGCAAGTACTGGTACTGAGCTGGATAAACAGGCCTAGTTTGCCTTTTTCCAGAGGATCTACTGTAAAAACTGTAAGATAGGATCAATTGCTTGCTTTTGCGATTTCCTTAGTTTATTTGTACAATAAATGTAGGTTATTAGTAGGGTAGTAATTGTTAGGGGTCACTTGAAGCATGCTATGCTTACAGGTACCTACCCGATAGCACTATCGTTAGCGAGTAATTTTTGTTTTTGTACTTTTGTTGATATCTTGTCAAATTGCAAATTTAGCTTAATATAAAATTTAATATAAATTGTAGTTTCTTTATTCATACAGAATTTAGTAAAATTTACCAGAACGTCCCGGACTTCCCAAATTGACTAATTCCTTGAACATGACGAGGTGCATTATTATATGTGCGATCAGTTTACTTGGGAAACAAATTGACTTGCTCATGTAGTTGTGTACACCCTATGTGGTGGATTGTGTTCTTTTATTTCAAAATTTTATTTTATTAAGCGTTGTTTCCACATAGCGATTTTGATCAGTTCTTTTGCATTTATCTTGTGTCGTCCCAGTTTTAGTTCGTTTATTTTGCATGTTTTACATTATAATTTACCATCAGCTGCAAAAAAAACAGACTAGTAATTTGATACAGCATTGTGCTTCTTAAAATCCATCTATAATATTTTCATCTTAGTATTAACAAACTCAACAACATAAATGAAATGCATGCCAAACAAAACAATAACAATAATCACAATGTAAATATTAGCAAAACAGTTATAATAATAATAATAATAATAGTTCTTAAAGCTAGCGCATGCTAAGCCAGCTAAGGATAGCCCAATAAGGCCGATTAGGCGTATTTCCATTGGGGTCCTGTACTACTTCCCCATCCCCTTGCTCATGAGGGATGGTAATGACTCAGTGCTAGTGAAAAATCTTTAATGCGCCGAGCGTGGGTGCGAACCTGGGCCTTCTGGGAGGAAGTCCAAGACGCTAGTCACTACATCAGCGAGCCACTTGTCTTGTTTTTCATAACATTATTTTGCTAAATCTTCAATGCATTATTTCCACACAGTGATTTTGATAAGTTCATTTGTCTTAATATTGTACAGTTCCTGTTTTGGTTTGTTTGTTTTGCAAGTTTTACATTTTAATAAGTAAATATAGTCACCATATGTGTTAAAAAGTACAATCCGTATCACACAAAATTAAAGATAATATAAATAACATATAAATCACCCCAGCTACGGGATATGTGCCTGAATACAGTATATACATACTGTACTGTACATACAAATAACATAAGTTCTTTTGTCTTCATATTGTACAGATCCTTTTTTGGTTTGCTTGTTCTGTAAGTTTTACATTTTAATTAAGATACCCGGTACATACATACATTAAATCAATTATTAACTGTGTCAATCTTAGCCCCTTCGCACGTTGACAACATTTTCCTCATATTCTGATTATCATTAGATGATTTTCTTAGACTATGATCTACCTCTAAGAAGTAAAACGGCAAATAATATCTCCATAAGCCTTATAAATAACATAAGTCATTTTCAAATACCATCTTCTAAGGTTATAATGTAAAACTTGCAAACTAAACAAACCAAAACATTGGACGACATAATATAAAGACAAAAGAACTTATCAAAATTGCTATGTGAAAATAACGCTTTAGCAAAATATAACCTAATTTTGAAATAAAAATAATAGCCAGAGGGCATCATTTTGCTGAAGGGGTTAATAGACAGACTGACATATACACATGCGCATTTTTATATATCTTATGAATAGATTTATTGAATACCACATGTTTTTTCCCTTAGCATAAATTATCAACTCTAGTGTGGCAGTTTATGAATTCAACTTTTAATATACCAGATAATTCTGTCACCTATAATCTACATTCACTCTAGCTTTAAAATTTCAAAGCAAAATAGTCAAGACATATTGCCAGAATGAAGTTGCTAGACAAATGATGATGATGAGGATGACCTGCTCAAAAGCCGGAATAGGGTGGGTACCCTGATGTTTCAGGGACTTCAGTGAACAGTTGCCACCAATTGTACACCTGCTGGAACGAGCCTTGAATCCTCGACCTCTCGGTTTGCAGGCGAGTGCTCTATCAATCGAGCTACGGCCAAGTATAAAAAAAAAAGAGTTTTAAAATATTACCAGAATGAAATTACTGATCAAATGTAGCCAGTATAAGAACTGTGTGAATTTGCCCCTTTACAAGTAAAAACAATATACTGTACGGTACTGCATACAAAAGAATTACTAGTATACAAATGTTATTAATAGACAGACAGGCATACTTGAGTCAGTATCACATAAGCACTTTTTTCTCAACTTTTATCCTTTTCACTGGTCTAGCAGCTTATGAAGTAAACTCTTATAATTAATTCTGCCAACTAAAATAATCTACCTTCAGTCTAGTTGCCAAATTGTATGTATGTATGTATCTACTCAGGCCCATTCTCCGCTTTTCCTATTTTTTTTTATTTCTGGGGGTGGCTGACTCAAGACAGAGCCCGAATAGGGACAACACAACAGAAAACAATGAACACACAAAAACAAAATACAAATTCACACAAATATCAAAGCAAAATAGTTTCAAAATATTGACAGAATGAAATTGTTAGCCAAATATAGATGGAAAAAGCTACACAGTCTTGTCAGCAAAGATCTGTTGTTGCTTGTTTTCTTCTGTGCTCCTCTTGTTTCTTCTTTGTTTCTCCCTCCTGTTCCTCCTCCTCCTTAGATCTTCAGTTCACTTCCTTGGGGGGGAGACTCCCTGACTCCTTACTGTTCTTGGGCAGCATGATGTGTGGGCTCTGGATCCTACGCACTGTGAAAGACAAAAATGGATTAATGCATGAAATAAAAAAAAAAATAGATCACAAATGAATCTCCTCCAGCGAGGCATTTTGTTTCGATACTCTAGCTTGTTTTGTGGGAAGTTTGCTGATGCCCAAACACCCATCAAATAAAAGTAAAAATACAACACAAAAACAATACATACATACAGTACATAAATTTGATGATGATGTGTTTTTTACCACCATGCACTCCCTGCTCAAGAGCTGGGCTAGGCTGGGTGCCCTGATGATCAGGGACAACAGTGAATAGTTGCCACAGATTGCTAGACCGCACCGTCAACTAACAGCACTGGTGTGACAGTGGTGTCTGCCAATAACACACACTGGCTGGCCCGAGACTCGAACCGTCAACCTCACGGTTTGCAGGCGAGTGGTCTACCTACTGCGCTACGGCCTGTAAATTTATTTAAAGACCAAGTGCTCCACACAGAGTGTGGTTCCAGTCTCATGTCCAGTAGATCTTAATCAGTGTCAACTTCTAGGCTTGTATTCCTAAGGAAATCCAACATTGTCGGTAGTAATTACTATACCTTTGACGTATCCCTAGCCAGTCAATACGATACGCTAGTTGTTGTTTTTGCCATGAAAAATACTGAAACATTAATACAGTACTGTACTCTAATTGCAATTACAAATGTAGTCAATTATGATGACTAGCTAGAAATATGATAAAACTATAATAATTATCAACAATATTTTGGGCCTAACCTTACATACATACAATTTTAAGACTGAGTGCTCCACACAAATGTGCAGTTTCAGTCTCTTGTCCTTATGGAGGCGTACCAGTAACCTAACCTATGATGATGAAGATTATGAAGTATTAGGCTAGTGGTAACCTAACATAATCTAGGAGCAATGTTTGAAATGTATTAGTGGAAATGATCTACCGGTTGAGTCATCTAGTCACAGTTTCGATATTTTTTTTTTTTTCCCAGCTGATGGTAAATTGAATCCCTTAGCAGCTGAATTCTAGATATTGGTGCAAAAAATTAAGTGTTCAAGTTACTTGTGTCGAATATTCAGTGACAAAATATTAAATTAACTTTGAAAAGTTGACAATGAATATAAACACCATTTGAGGAGAAGCACTTTATTGATAACGTTTCGCAGATAGTTTCTTCAGTGATCTGAAGAACCTATCTGTGAAACATTGTCAGTAAAGTGTTCCTCCTCGAATGATGTTTATATTAATTCAGTGACAAATCTATGGTGCCCAAGTTTCATACATTCGTGCAGAGGCTAGTTCTGTTGAAAGAGTCTGATGTGCAGTAGGTGGAAGAAGTTCAAAGAGTTGCAAGGTAGTGCCAGGGAACTTGCCAATAATCTTGACCCCTTAACTTCTTCTATCTATCTATCTATATGCTCAGGCCCAATCCCCACTTTCCTATTTTTAAATTGTTATTTCTATATTTTATTCTATTTTATTATTTTTTTGTTTTTATTTTCTTGGGGGTGGCCGACTCAAGACAGAGCAAGAACAGGGAAAACACAAAACACAAGACAAAACAACGAACAAACACAGACAAAACACAAAACTCACACACATCTAGGTCACATAACTTCATATAACTTCTTATAACTGCCACAGTCCCGGGCGTTTCCGCGCCCTCCTCAGCTCCCTGCCTTAGAGTGGCTTCGGTCACCCGGGCTTTGTTAGTGGTAAGCAGGGAGGGTTTTGTGGGGGCGCTCGTTTATGGCCTTGGCCTTGCTCAGGACCTTGGGGCTGTTCGGCCAGGCAGCCTGGGGAACAACAACAACAACAACAACTTCTTATAACTCTAAATTAATGAAAGCAATCGGGCTGACGTTTCTATCATTTGAGAGAAAATGGAGGTAAAACAGAGAGTGTGTGAAGGAAGGAAGGTTTTCGGAGCAATGGGAAGTATGTGGAAGACGAGAAATCTCGGAATGAAAGTAAAAAGTGCACTGTATCAAGGAATTGTTGTGCCAACAGTGATGTATGGGGATGAGACATGGGCTCTGAAGAAAAAGGAGAACAGAAAGCTGGATGTACAAAGGAGTACAAAGGAGTACAAAGGAAATCAAGCAACAACAGATCTAGTGACCCTTCTAGGTTGCTTGTCCTCCAAAACACTGAGGATCAAGTGTCCAAACAGTGGTTTAGAGTGGGTAAGGGAACATTGGAAAGGGAATTACTGCCCTGGAACTAATGTCCGTGGCAGGATTAGGAAGTTAGTAGGGGACAGATGGGTTAGTAACTGAGGGGGGGATAAAATAAAGTTATTCATTTACAAACAAAGTCAGTCGCGGGTTTGAAGCGAGATATTTGTCTAGGCGGAGTTTAAATGAATCAACGGTGATGCAGTCTATAACGTTTCGGGGAAGCCCATTCCACAAGTTGACAATTCGATTGAAGAAGAAATTCTTAGATTCGTGTGAGTTAAAAGATTTACCAATAATTTTGCAACCGTTTCCCCGCGTGTAATTAGATTGGTCGATAGTGAAGTACTTACTACAGTTCATATTGTCGATGCCTTTGATGATTTTGAACACTTGAATTAAGTCACCTCTTAATCTGCGCTGGGTTAAAGGAAATAGATTTAATTCTCTAAGACGCTCTTCGTATGGTTTGTTCTTTAGGCTAGGTATCATTTTGGTAACTCTACGTTGAACTCGTTCTAGCTTGTTTATATCTTTTTGGTAATAAGGGCACCAGGATTGAACGCAGTATTCCAGAAGAGGGCGGACTAAGGAATTGTAAAGGGTTAGGATAACTTCTTTGGATTTATGCTCAAATGACCTGCCTATAAAGCCAATTATTTTGTTTGCCTTCTTAACAACTTCTGAACATTGTTGACTCGGTTTTAGGTTACTCGATATTGTTACTCCCAGATCGGTTTCTCTGTTTACATTCTTAAGCTGAGTGCCATTCATCGAATAGTTTGCTTTCTCATTTAGGTATCCGATATGTAGTACTTTACATTTATCCGCATTGAAACTCATTTGCCAAATTTGGGCCCAACATGACAATTTATCTAGATTGTGTTGCATATCGTCAACTTGTTCTTTTGAGAGTACGCTATTTGCAATTTTTGTATCGTCAGCAAATTTTGAGATTGTACAGGTGAGGCCCTCATCTATGTCGTTGATGTAAATTAGAAAGAGAATTGGTCCTAGTACCGATCCCTGGGGTACCCCGCTACTTACATTGGTCCATTTAGATGCCTTACCGTTTATGACTACTCTTTGCTTTCTGTCGCTGAGCAAATTTTCTATCCATTTCAACACACCGTCTTGTATTCCATGCGCTTTTAGTTTTAGCAGTAAACGTTTGTGGGGAACTTTGTCAAAGGCCTTTTGAAAATCAAGGTATATAATATCTACAGCTTTACTCTCATCGTAGAGGTTGAGGATATCGTGGAAGAAGTCTAAGAGGTTTGTTAAACAGGAACGTTTTTTACGAAAGCCGTGTTGAGTATCTTTAAGTATGTTATTTTCCTCTAAGTGATTTACGAGTCTGTCTCGTATGACCGTTTCTAGCATTTTACATACAACTGAGGTTAAGCTAATTGGACGATAGTTACTGGGTAGGGATTTGCTGCCTTTTTTGAATATCGGTGTTACGTTGGCTAGCTTCCACTGATCAGGCATAGTTCCAGACTGCAAGGATTTATTGAATAGTAATGTCAGTGGTTTGGAGAGCTCATCCTTAGCTTCCTTCAGAACTCTAGGCGAGATTGTATCAGGTCCAGGCGTTTTATTTACCTTGAGTTTATCTAAACAATTCAATACTTCTCTCTCTGTAACGGTGATATTGCTTAGAACATCTGAATTATCAATCTGAATCGGCGATGGTGTAGGGATATCACGGAGGTCTTCTGTTGTAAAAACTGATGCAAAGAAGGTATTGAGGGCATTACTCATTTGTACTTCGTCTTTGGTGTATTCTCCATTTTCATCGACTAACGGTCCAACAGTTGAAGTAACTACTTTTTTCTTTCTGATATAACTATAGAATTCTTTCGGGTTTGTTTTACTTTGATTCGCAATATGTAACTCTAGGGTCTTTTTACTTTGCTTAATTAACTTTTTGGCTTTGCGTCGTAGCTCTACAAATTTCACCCGTTCTTCGTCATTTTGTGAGGATTTTAATCTATCATTAGCAAATTTTTTAGCAAGCAGGCAGTTTGAAATATCTTTATTCCACCATTTGGGCTTATTATTATGGCCTGGACGCCTTATTTTCGATGGTATGCAGTCTTGCACTGCTTTTAGGTAAGTGGTTTCGAATAACTTCCAAGATGTATTTATGTCGTTATTGTTAATTAAAAAGCTCCAGTCAGTTTCTTTAAACATAGCTCTAAGTTTATGGAAGTTTGCTTTCTTGAAATTAGGGACTTTTTCGATGCTACTATTTGGTTCGTTACTAGTAAACTTTAAAGTGAAAGTTATCGTACGATGGTCGCTGTTACTGAATTCATCACCAACATTCAAATTCTCTATTAATTCTTCTTTTGTTGAAAGTACAATGTCAAGAACGTTATTACCACGGGTCGGCGTTCGAACAAATTGATAAAGCGAACTCTCTTGCAAGTTCGTATACAAGTCATGTCCGGAGTGTGAAGTAAGAGTATCGCCCCACTTGGTCACAGGTAAATTAAAGTCGCCAAAAATTACGGTATCTTGTGAGTTACTTACATCTGCAATTTGTTCGTAAATTTCTCGGTCAGTTTGCACTGATTGAGCTGGAGGTCTGTATATTAATGCAAGTATTATTTTTGTACCTTTATTATTCTTTATTAGCACAAAAGATGCGTCGACGTTCACAATTTGAGGTTTTGACAAGAGGGTAGGGTTAAGACTGTCTTTGATATAAAGTAAAACGCCACCTCCATTTCGATTTATTCGGCTTTTCTCAAACATTACATAACCGGGAAGTGAATACTCTGCTAAAAAGTCTCTATCTTCTGTATTGAGCCAAGATTCTGTTATGCCAATCACATCATAATTTTCTGTAAACACTAGCTCCTCTAAATCTGAAAATTTATTGCGTATGCTACGAGCGTTTGCATAGAAAACCTTTAAATTTGTTATTTTAGAACTCACGGAACGCTCTTTAATAATATTTTTGGGTCTTGTCGGATCTACATTTATGTTCATGGCTGTCCTCGGTCCTCGCTGTCTTCGGTCCTTATCGCTGGTGGTCCTCGGTTGCCTCTGTTTTTTTCTTGGCGTTGGATGATTTATGTCACTGCTGCTTCTTCTCTGATGGCGTTTTTTGATCCATGGCTGCGGACTGCTTCGTGTAGGAGACGACCCATGCGTGCTGAACCCACAGGGTTTAGATGAGTGCCATCCTTGCGGAACAGAGTAGGCTGGTTGTAGAAGTTGTCCCAGAGGTTGATGAATTCAACTTCTTCCCTCAGACACAAATATTTTAGTCGGCTATTTGTGCTGAAGGCCTTGTCGTAGAATTTATCAGGTGTGTCGATCTTGGGGAGAATGCCTGAGATGATGTGATGGAGATGAGCTGCTTGAGGAGTATGTGTGGAGTTACTCATAGAGACGGATTGAGTAATGAAGAGATACGTAGGAGAGTGGGGCAGCAGGAACATTTGTCAGCCAGAGTGGACAGAAGGGTGCTGAGCTGGTATGGTCATGTTGAACGAATGGGAGATGAAAGGCTTACAAAGAGAATATGTGAGTCAGGTACAAGGGGAGATAGAAGGGCAGGAAGACCCCCATTGAGATGGAGAGACTGTGTAAAAAAAGCTTTGGATGATAGAGGAATGACTATAGATCAGGCAGGGGAAGTGGTGGTGGACAGGAGTGAATGGAGAATGCTTGTGAATAGTTGAGTGAACACGTGGTCATTTGGGGGAAGGGGTCGGGCGCAAGTTGGACTAGATAATAGTCCATCAGGCACCTGGCCCGGGGAGACGATTAATATGAAGGGTGCGCCTGGAAGTGTGGTGGGAGGGCTTGTGGCTTTGGCTCCGCTGCATGTCTGCCTGCCGAGATCGGAACCTCTCCGGGTGGTCGGGGGCCGGGGGAGTGCTGGAGCGACCTTGGTGACCCTGGTCTCTGGGTCTTCTGGGTGACCTAGGTGTGTGAGAATTTGTGTTTTTATCTGTGTTTGTTCGTTGTTTTATGTTGTTTTTGTGTTTTCCCTGTTCTTGCTCTGTCTTGAGTCGGCTACCCCCCCCCCCCCAAAAAAAAAAAAAAAAAAAAAAAAAATAGAATGAAATAGAAAATGAAAATAAAAATAAAAATAAAAATAGGAAAAAATGGGGATTGTGCCTGAGCATATAGATAGATAGATAGAGAGGAGTCCACCAGGAAATAGGTGTGAATAATTTCAGCCAGTTTGCTGTAGGCCCTTTTGAGTTACAGAGAGGTCAGGGATCAAGATTATTGTCAAGTTCGTTGGCGCTGCCTATACTACTGTACTATTACCAACAAGGGTGAGAAGGATGTTGCTTTATGTTAGTCACTACCATGGCCAGTCAAATAAGATGACACCTGAACATTTAAGCTTAGTGAAATGAGCACAATGAGATGGTGGCGAGAGAGAGACCAATGAGAAAAGAGTTAAGATTAGAGAGATAAACTTGGTATAGAGTGAATATAAACACCATATGAGGAGGAGCACTTTATTGACAACGTGTATCAGTAAGGTGATGCGTACTGTGGTGGTTTGATCATGTGGAGAGAAAAGATGAGGATGACTGGATGAAGTGTGTAGTAGTTGTTCCCTAGGCTGCCTGGCCAAACAGCCCCGGATGAAATGTATTAGAAGTACCGGTATGCAAGTGATTGGAAGGAGAGGATGACTGTGTGAAGAGTGTTAGAAGAGTGGAAGTTGTAAAGGATGATAGTTGTAGAGCGACAATCATCTAGGAAGAGCGGAGTATTTTATATATATAGTCAGCTATATTTCAGCTGATGGTAAATTGAGTTCCTTAGCAACTGATTTCTTGCTATGTAATGGAAAAATATGAAACTGCTATATATCTGACATATTAATGTCAAGTTTTCATAATTAACAATATATTTCAGAACAAAATCTGCATAATAGCTGAGAAAAAACAATGAGGATATGGCAATTTACCGTCCGCTGAGAAAAAAAAAAAAAATACAGCATAGTTACTGTGATTTGCTTGGATACTTTTAGGTAATGGCAACTTTAATGCTAATTACTTCACAATAAACATTTTCCACTAACCGCTCGTTGATAAAGTAAAACGTTTTCTGCCTTCTGTTGTTGTTTGATTATTGTTGACGTTGCTCTGGAGTTGTACCAGCTGGTAGGGTAGACTTGTTCAGGGAAGGTCTTGGGTGGTTGTTATCATTACTGTCATTGTTGGAGGCGCTGGAACCATCTGGACAAATATTTAGACTGGATTAGTATACTGTATATGCTAAGACCCAGGTGAACACAATCTGGTGCGACATATTGGGGGTTATAATGATTCTGTATTTTGCTTACTTATTATTGAGTGAAAATAATATTGCAAATTATTATGTAAAACTTGCAAAATAAACAAACTAAAACTGGGACGATACAAGATAAATGCAAAAGAACTGATCAAAATCGCTATGTGGAAACAACGTTTAATAAAATATATTTTGAAATAAAAGAACACAATCCACCACATAGGGTGTACACAACTACATGAGCAAGTCAATTTGTTTCCCAAGTAAACTGATTGCACACATAACAATATATAAAGTCTCAACAGGAGCTGAATATGTACAGTTGCTAAGACATGAACATGGGTCAAATGCTGCGGAGAGTTGGGTGTAATTAGCACTATTCCTTGTCACTACTGTATATTCAGTGTTCCTACAACCCTCTTCCCTTGTTGTACTCTCTCTTGTACTTCATCCTCTATACCGGTACTCCCATCTTTACTTATCACACTTCCCAAATACTTAAACAAGTTGACTTTCTCCAGTACCTGACCCTTTAGCCTCACCTCACATTCTGTGACTGCATCCCTCTCGAAGACCATAACCTTACTCTTCTCAACATTGACCTGTCAGTAAAGTGTTCCTCCTCGATTGGTGTTTGTATTAATTCAGTGACAAATTTCTGGTGCCCAAGTTTCATATATTCATGCAGAGGCTAGTTCTGTTGAAAAAGTCAGATGTATGCTAGGTGGAATAAGAGAGAGTTGCTACCACTATTGTCAACAAGGGTGAGAAGTATGTTGCTTTATGAAGTTTATGGTAGTCACTACCATGGCCAGTCAAAGAAGATGACATCTGAAAATTTAAGCTTAGTGAAATTATCACAATGAGATGGTAGTAAGAGAGAGACCAATGAGAGGAGAGTTGAGGCTAGATAGATAAACTTGGTATAGTGAATATAAACACCATATAAGGAGGAGCACTTTATTGACAATTTGTATCAGTAAGGTGATGCGTACTGTGGTGGTTTGATCATGTGGAGAGAAAAGATGAGGATGACTGAATGAAGTGTGTAGTAGTTGTTCCCTAGGCTGCCTGGCCAAACAGCCCCGGATGAAATGTGTTAGAAGTACCGGTATGCAAGTGATTGGAAGGAGAGAAAGGATTAGGATGACTGTGAAGAGTGGATGATAGAGGAATGACTATAGATCAGGCAAAGGAAGTGGTAATAAACAGGAATGAATGGAGAATGCTTGTGAATAGTTGAGTGAACACGTGGTCATTTGGGGGAAGGGGTCGGGCGCAAGTTGGACTAGATAATAGTCCATCAGGCGCCTGGCCCGGGGAGCGATTAATATGAAGGGTGCGCCTGGAAGTGTGGTGGGCGGGCTTGTGGCTTTGGCTCCGCTGCATGTCTGCCTGCCGAGATCGGAGCTTCTCCGGGTGGTCGGGGGCCGGGGGGATTGCTGGAGCGACCTTGGTGACCCTGGTCTCTGGGTATTCTCCTGGGTGACCTAGATGAGTGTGAATTTTGTGTTTTGTCTGTGTTTGTTCGTTGTTTTGTCTTGTGTTTTGCATTTTCCTGTTCTTGCTCTGTCTTGAGTCGGCGACCCCCAAGAAAATAAAAAATAAAAAATAAAAAATAAAAAATAAAATAAAATAATAATACTGTAATAATAATAAAATAGAGGAAAATAAAATAAAAATAGGAAAAGTGGGGATTGAGTGAGTGTGTGTGAGAGAGAGTGTGTGTTGGCGGGAATTCTCGCGCTCCTCGGGAAAAGACAATTTCCCACGGCTCGTATGGATATAAATAGACAATTCCTCGTAAGGGTGTGCATTTCGGCATAGTGAATAGATCGAGTGCAACAAGTTAAATTAAGACCGTGAAAGTGGATAAAAATGCCTGTCTTAGTGAAATGCAACAGTTATTTTTACAAGGCAGGCATTGATTGATTATGTATGTGTGGATGAACGAATGAAGAAATCTGTGATGGATGCTAGGGTGTATAGGGGTATTGGAGGGGGTCTGTCTGATCATTATGTAGTGGTAGCTAAGGTTAGGATACAAAAGAAGTGGGTGAGGAGAGCGGGAGGGAGGCGAGAGGAGGGTGGAATGGTGAGGAGGGTGGAGAGGTTGCAGGAGGAGGAAGTCAGGGAGGAGTACAGGAGAGCAGTGGAAAGACGACTAGGTGGGATCGACCTGGAAGTTATGGAGGAAGTGGAGGAGATGAGCAAGGTGTTTAAGGATGAGATCTGTGCAGCATGTGAGGAGGTGTGTGGAGTGAGGAGAAGAGGGAGGGGAGTGAAAGGTACAGCATGGTGGACAGAAGAGGTAAGAATAGCTGTGGAAGAAAAGATGAAAGCATATATAGAGTGGTTGGGTAGTAGAGGGAATGAAGATTCCGAGAGACAGAAACGAGCGAGGTACGTGGAGAGTAAGAGGGTGGTGAAGAGAGTAGTGAAGGAAAGTAAGAGAAGAGTAGATGAGGAATTTGGAAGGAATCTGAGTGTAAAATGGAGGGAGAGTAAGAAACTGTTCTGGAAAGAAGTCAAGAAAGTTAGGGAAGGTAGCAAGGGAAACAGTAAGGGTGTGAAAGATAAGAATGGGAGAATGCTAGCCGAGAAGCAAGAGAGAGTCGAAAGATGGAGGGAGTACTTCAGTGAGTTGCTAAATGAAAGGAATGAGGAGCCAGCAAACATAGCTGGATATGGTATGGGAGGGAGAAGAAGAGAAGTAGTGGAGGAGGAGGTGGGGATCAGGAGGTCAGAAGTGTGGGAAGCCATGAAAAGAGTGAAGTTGGGGAAAGCACCAGGAACAGATGGAGTGTGTGGGGAAATGTTGAGGTATGGTGGTGAGATAGTGATAGAATGGGTATGGAAAATTTGCAAACTAGCATGGGAGAAGGGGAGTGCACCCGATGACTGGAAGACTGGCATAATAGTCCCCCTATATAAGGGCAAAGGGGAAAGAGGAGTGTGTGGTAACCACCGAGGAATATGTCTTCTAAGCGTAGTAGGGAAGGTATACAGTAGGGTAGTGATTGAGAGAGTGAGAGTGAGAACGGAGAAATGGATAGGCGACGAGCAGGGAGGTTTTAGGAAGGGAAGAGGATGTGTAGATCAGATTTTTACCCTGAATTGTGTTGTGGAGAAGTATCTGGAGAAGAAACAAAAGGTGTATGTTGCCTTTATGGACTTGGAGAAGGCCTATGACAGAGTGGATAGAGAAGGTTTGTGGAAAGTACTTAGAATATACGGAGTAGAGGGCAAGTTGCTGAAAGCAGTGAAGAGCATGTATGAGGGTGCAAAGGCGGCAGTACGTGTGGAGAGTGAGCAGAGCGAGTTCTTTGATCTGAATGTTGGTTTGAAACAGGGGAGTGTGATGTCCCCGTGGTTGTTTACTGTATATATGGATGGAGTTATGAAAGAAATACTATCAAGAGCAGTGGATGTTGGTGTATCGCTGAAAAGGGAGGGAATTGAGTGGAAGCTACCTATACTGCTGTTTGCGGATGATACAGTTCTGATGAGTGATAATGAATGGGAGTTGCAGGGTCTGGTAAATGAGTTTGGAACAGTGTGCGAAAAACGGAATTTGAAGGTAAATACGGGGAAGAGCAAGGTTATGGTCTTCGAAAGGGGTGAAGTCACAGAGTGTGAGGTGAAGCTGAACGGTCAGGCTATGGAGATCATCAACTCTTTTAAGTATCTGGGCAGTGTGTTGAGTAAAGATGGGACTATGGATGAAGAGGTGCGAGGGAGGGTACAACAGAGGAAGAGGGTTGTAGGAACGCTAAAAGCAGTAACAAGAAATAGGGTGGTCAGTATGGAAGTGAAGAAGTCCTTGCATGACAGTGTGGTAATCCCGACACTGACTTACGGAAGCGAAGCATGGACGTTGGTTGAGAGACTCAGACCAAGAGTGAGAGCAGTGGAAATGAATTACTTAAGGAGTGCGTGCGGAGTTACATGGAGGGATAGACAGACTAATGAGGAAGTAAGAAGGAGGTGTGGTGTGGAGGTAGATGTGCTGGAAAGTGTGAAAAGGAACAACTTGAGATGGTTCGGCCATATGGAACATATGGAAAGCGAGAGAATGACTAAGAGGGTGTACGAGAGCGAGGTGGAGGGACAGAGGGGGAGAGGTAGACCGAATATGAGGTGGAAGGATGGAGTGAGGAACTACATGAACGAAGGCGGTGCTGGTTGGGGGGAGGGGCGTCGACTGACTGGGGACAGAGGTGCATGGGGGCGGTTCGTTCGTGGCCACCCCTTCGGGGATCACGGCGTCAGGCAATAGATAGATAGATAGATAGGTATCGGGCAACCCAAGGGGATCCTGCCCTTGGAAATCTGACCTGAGAGCTGCCACAGACGTCGATAGTCAGAATTATGTGCGATTCCTAGGAGCGTATATGTAAGTGAAATCTCCAGTACAGTAGTATTGTACTACAAATCACAGTAGGAAGTGAGTTTCCGCTTGTAAAGGAGAATTAGGGTTCCATGTCATCTCAACCAGTAGGCCATTTCAACCAGTAGCTCTCAACCAGTGCCAAATTAACCCAGACCAACCAAACCAGTGCCAAAATATAGTACTAACCAAACCTAACCTTATTGGTTGATTTGGTACTGGTTGAGAGCTACTGGTTGACATGGTCTACTGGTTGAGTTGACCGGTCACCGAGAATTAGTGATAAAGTGTATAACAAAACAAAAAAATAAAAATCCAAACTAAAATCCTCGTTTGACATCTACGCGGGTGCCAGGCATCTTATCGTAAATACGATAGGCTATGACTCTTTTGTGATCCCGTATGTCTCCATGACGTCACGGTCGCTCCTGCAGCACGACGTAGGACGAGTAGATCGTATATTATAAGATTATAAATAAGTTAAGTTATAAAAGGCCTAATATGCTATTAACCTAACAAGTGCGCATGGGGGTAATTGGAAACGTCCCCCTGTGCTGACGTATTTGAGGTGTTTCCGTCACTAAAATATTCATTGTACCATTAACCCGGCAAGCGCGATAGGCCTCACGGAAGGCTTCCTATAGGGAACGCGATAGGCCTCACGGAAGCAGGACCATAAAAAAAGCCTTCCATAAAAAAAAAGGGCCTATCAAAACAAAGGAATTTGGCTCTAGGTGAGATAATTCCCCTCCAGTACTCATCCATGTAAATCTCACCCACCCCCCTCCCCTCCTTCCCCACCTTATTCCCCCCTCCCTCCCCACCTCAATTATCACCTATTTTTCCTCTTATTATCATCATTTATCGGTTATTTTTCTCTCCCGCGATAATGTAGCACAAGTGGGTTGCATAAAAGATCGTTATGCAACACCCAGACACCGGCACACACCGCCCCGCTCTTCTCAGTTGACTCCCAGACAGCGAGAGGGGAGGGCTGCCTGTCTCTCTCTCTCGCCTGAGATTATGACCGGGTGGCCAATATCTTCGTTTTTCACCACCCAAATGCTTTTCCCACTTATTTTAGCACTCTTGAAGGTTCATATATACATCATATATGTAAAATAAAAGCATACCGAAAACAAATAATGGTTTATATTGTAAATATAACGAATTCTGTCAGAATCCAGGGCTAGAAATGCACAAATAACTACCCTAGCACCTACTGTCATATCGCGCTTGTCAGGTTAATAGCATTAATACTTATCCATATGCGCCTATTATGGGTTGATTATAAAGGTATTAACCTGAAACAACAATAAAACGAGTGAAAACAGCGTTTGGATGGTCAAAATCGGAGATATAGCCCGCGAGTTGTATAATGTATGGGTGAGGCAAGCTGCTTTCCCGCCAATTTCCCCCAAGGCCACTGAGATACAGTCGATCGATACTCTCTCTCTCTCTCTCTTGCATTCGCTTGCTATCAGTGATGACCACACCCTGTAACCGGATTTCTAATGTTAGCACGAAAATATACCTCAGAATAAGGGAATAACAGGGAAAATAGGTGATAACTGAAGGAGAGGAGGAAAGTGGGGAAGGAGGGGAGGTAGAGGACTGAGATTTTGCATGGCCCCCCCAAAAAAAAAAAAAAAAAAAAAAAAAAAAAAAAAAAAAAAAATCGATGTCAAAAGTTGATTTTGTTTTTCTCTGACTCTTAAGAGTCTCCCCACAGTCCGCCGGGGAACTCTTAAGAGTCTCCCCGCAGTTCCCGGGTTAAGCAAAATTGCCATGGTCTTATGTAGTATACTGTATATGAATTTATCGTATATATTAATATAATTTATCATATAAAGCAACCTAGATGCGGTACGATAATTTGGGCTCCTGGCGTTTGCCAAGGCAGCAAGGTGTGCCTTTGAGGAACACCAGAGCCTTCACGAACACCGACTAGTTAACATCTATTTTCCACCCTCAGTTGATCGCGCTTTTGTGCCTCTAATCACAATACACTGACAGCAATACAAACAGCTACACCATCACGACGCTCTCATCGACGCCATGACTGACTGACAGATAAGCATAATATTCATGTCCATTCCCATGTAATCATTAAATCTTTCTTGCACTTGACTCGAGTCTCGGGACCGAAGTCTCGTTCCCCGTTGTCCACCATATTGGGTAAACGTTCTCCCTTGCCTCATTGCCACGTGGAACTATTGGGAGTTAATTCCTGGCTAATATTAACCCTTATAACCTTACCCCATATATAAATTTATTATGTGAGACCTTTGGATATAAATTTGCTTGTTTCAGATTGAATTCAATTTAGTTATGGAGTAGTTTTAATTTAGATTGATTTGATTTGATTCATTATAGCTTAGTAATATTTAACTTCCATTGATAGTTTACCACAGTGGTGCCCAGACCTCGGGAATTAGCTACCAGTAAGGGATTTTTTAGGCAATGAGCAAGGGATTATCCCAGGGATGCAGGAGCAAGGACCCCGGAGGGGTGGGGCTTGGTTATCTTCCTGTACCTCCGGCACCGGTACCTCAGAGAATTGCAATAATAGGGCATTCGTATGCCACTAGGCTAAGGGCAGCCGACAGAGGAGCTGAGTCGTATCGGGCGTCGGAGGGGGATAGGACATTCAAGCTGTCCTACTTCGGGGTACTTGGAGCCACCGTTAACACCCTGAAAGCCTCCCCACAGTGGGTGCAGGTGGTCCGTTATAGGCCACACATGATCTTTTTGTTCCTGGGCGGCAATGATATACGCCCCGATACCGTGCCCCGCGAGTTAGCTAACGCCATCAAAGAGGTGGCGCTGGATCTGGAGCGTGAGTCCGGGGGGAGCTGCAAGATTGTGGCAATAGAGAGCCGGACTAGGGTCCGAGGTTTGTCAGCGGAGGAATATCACGCCATTAAGAACTCTGTTAACCGCGCCCTGAGGTGTCGGCTAGTAGAGACGCGGCACCGCTTTGTGTCAATCACTCTCAGCACTCGGGACCTCGACCAGGATGGCATCCACCTCTATTTGGATACCAAGCAAGTCCTGTATAATAAAATCGTAGGGCTAACGAAGCGTTGGTTAGAGAGGGACGCCGGGGTGATATCGTTGCGCCTGCCTAAGTCCTGCATCCCACCCATCATCTTTCCCCAATAATTTTCTTTTACATATCAGACTTCCTGTGACATATGACCTGACCTAACATTTTTCTTATTCAATATGATCCCTTAGTAGGTATTGCTATTTTGTGTGCTATTTTTTCTCCATAACATAGAAGTCCGCCGGTCGGCGTCTCTTAACTAGACTACTATTTTGCCGTTGTTTTTGTAACATTTAGATACATAGCCTATAGGCTTACATGCAAAATGAGTAAACAGGAAGAGACACCGTCGGGTGGGGTGCTGATCAAGGCCCCTAAAAATCAAAGGGCGGGACTTCGGGGAGTATTAAATAGGCTAATTGTGGACGTCAACACTTTCATCACTACTCCTAACCTCGAGGAATTGGAAGCTAGATTAGACAACGTCCAGGCTACCCACAGTCGTATTATGGCTCTGAGTGAGGTGATTGTGGCAGGCATGACAGAGGAGGAAGAGATAGTTACAGAGTGTGATAATCGGGCCCTCTATGATGAACCTGTCTTTAGAGCGAAGAACATATTACAGCGTGCTGTCGCAAGTAAGAAGGGAGGCGAGAATGAGGCCCATAGAAGGGCTGACCCAAAACACACTGTACACCTCCCAAAGCTCAATCTTCCTACATTTGGGGGCAAATTGACTGAGTGGTTAGCTTTTTGGGACGTATTTCGGTCTACAGTTCATGAATCCTCTTTGGATAATGTCCGCAAGTTTCACTATCTGAAGGGACAAATGGAAGGAGAGGCCTTACATTTGATAGAGGGTTTTGTGGTAGTGGATGATAGTTATCTTGAGGCAGTACAATTATTAAAGTCCACATACGGGGATCAAGAGCAGTTGAAGATGGCCCATGTCGTTGCCTTGTTAAAGCTCGCAGAACCACAGTATAAGGTTGAGGAGTTAGCAAATTTTAGGGTAAATATGGAGTGCCATACTCGATCGCTAGACACCCTAGGGCTCACCACACAAGAAATGATAGTCATTATCTTACGTCAGAAGCTTCCTATGGCAATACTTGACAAGGTTAGATCATTTGATCTGGGGGAGTTCAAAACTCAGTTCAGTAAGGAAATTAGCAATCTACAGTTGAACAAAGGGAGAATGTATGTGTTGGGAGGGCGTGAGATTGTGGAGATGAGGGGAACTGTAAGCATGACAGTGGGGACTAAAGTTGTTGTTGATGATGCTTTTATTTTATACTAGCCCACTAGGCCCTCTCAAGGCTAGTGGTGGAGGAGGTGGTACAGAGTTTAAAGTCACGTATATGTCAGTACTGTAGTTATATGTCATTGTATAAATTTATCGCTCTCAGGAAGTGACGAATAGGGGTGAAATTGAAAGAGTCTGAGTCAGAGAGGATGCCATGTAATGAGGTGTTCAGCAAGAAGTGCAAGAAGTGTTCAGCAAGAAGAAGGTGTTCAGTCTTTCAGATGCATAGACGGGACAAATACAAAGAAAGTGAAAAACAGTCAATGATGTATGGCAATGTTGGCATTCAGGTGGTGGACCACGAGGGGTGGACATCAGGTAACCATGTGTGAGGCGTGTGTGGCCTAAACGTAATCTAGTTAATAGGGTTTGGTCTGCACGTGAACCATTAATTGAAGAGGGCCACAAGTGTATGTCATCCTTAATGGAGCGAAGGTGGCCAGTTAATGGTTGCGCTCTCCACTCAACTCGCCAAGCGTCATAAACATGGCGACGGAGGACAGGGAGCATATCCTCCGAACGCAGCAAAGTAGTAGAGGGTGTACCATGACACGCTTGCTTAGCGAGGAAGTCTGCACGCTCATTCCCGGGAATTCCTACATGCGCGGGGATCCAGCACAGTGTGATGGAACGATTAGCGCACTGTAATTTGTGTATTGTGTGGATGATAGTCTTGACCAATGGGTCCTTGGGGGCAAATACACATAAGGCTTGCAGTGCACTCTTTGAGTCACTACAGATAACGACCCGTGGAGAGTTCCTCGACAATGAAGAGATGGTGCTTAAAGCACCTTGAATAGCCCATAATTCAGCAGTGAAAACCGTGGAGTGATGGTGTAAGGTACTTTGATACAAGCCATGGTCTGAGACTGCAGCGCAACCCACGGCATCCGCAGTTTTCGAGCCATCGGTGTAAAAGGAAAACAGCCGGGATGTGATCATCAAGATGTTGTAAAGCGAGATGTCGACATTGAGATGGGGCTTGGGCATCAAGTTGATCCGCTAAGTGAAAGCAAACTGTAGGGTGTTTTAGGGTCCACGGAGTGATGTGACTAGGAGGGGGAGTTATGGGAGGAACGGTGATACTGTAAGTGGAGAGCAATTGGCGAGACAACATTGGGAATGGCACTGGAATGTTTGAACGATAGTTATCTGTGGAATGGAATAGTTCTAGTAGAGTTGGGTCATGACTGAGGCGAACAGCCGTACGCATGAGGACTAATCGACGGTGGTAGGCTAGAGGTAAGGTCCCAGCCTCACATAGGATATTGGAGACACGAGAGGAACGGAATGCCCCCGAGCTAATGCGGATGCTCAAATGGTGTACGCTGTCGAGGGTTCCTAATGTGGAAGCAGAGGCCGTGCCATAGACAGGGCTACCATAATCTAGGGCTGAGAGGATGGTAGCTCTGTAGAACAGTAAAAGCGTAGCGCGATCTGCGCCCCAATGGACTCGTGCGACTGTTTTCAGAACATTCATTCTCTGGAGGCAACGTGCCTTTAACCCAGTGAGACCCAGCGTCGCACGTGATGCGTCGGCAGTGTTTGATCACCAACTCCCAGCGATGCATCACGTGCGTCCGACATATAAAAAACACTTACGTGGCTCGTAAGGTAGGAAATGGCGGGAGAATAGGAGGGGGAGGTACCGTAGTGTGTGTGGGAGCCGGGCCAGTAGTGAGCGGGCCGAGACAGCCGCGCGGCTGGTGGTGGTGGGCTTAGTGGGATACTTTACACCCTTAGTTCACCGCCACTTTGAACCTTCATTACTCCGGTCGTATGGGAGGTAGAGGCTTGAGATTTATGTGAGACACTCCTTAGGATGTATGCCGTACAATGCCATACTCAGTTTTTACCCTAGTGCTCCCGGGCGGGTGGTCATGCGGGGGAGACGAACTATTGAAACCCCCCCCCCCCCCCAAATGACCGAAATGATTTTTTTTTCTTCATTTCTCACCATTCTCTTCCATTTTGGCTCAAAAACAAATTTTGAGGCTCCCCGCCCCCCAAAAAAATGTCCGAGGTGATTTTTTTTTTTTTTTTTTTCATTTCTCATCCTTGTCTTCCATTTTAGCAAAAAAAAAAAAAAAAGAAGTGAAAATGGCTTGGGACTGGGGTGAACAAAATATTATAACTAGCCGGGGCTCAACGGGTTAAGCAGGCAATGTGACTCTTCCAATTGAGGTGAGTATCAAAGATTAAACCAAGGAACCTGGTATGTGGAAGGATCTGAATATTAGAATGTCCCATGGTGAGAGTAATGGAGTGTTTACGTAAATGTCGAACATTTCTATAGAATACAACGGCGTTAGTCTTTTCAGCAGAAAATTGAAAACCAGCAGTGGATGCCCAAGAGTGGATGGATTATAGAGCAATGTTGAGACGCCGTTGTATATGAGTCAGACTGGAGAAGTATAATATATTGCGAAGTCGTCCACATACAAGCTATACGATATTTCAGGTGGGAGGCTGCGTATGACACTATTGATCGCCATAATAAAGAGTAAGCTGCTAAGGGCACATCCTTGTGGTATTCCATTAATTTGTGACATAATGTCCGATAGGAGACCATTATTTTTGACCTGGAATGTACGGTTAGAGAGAACATTTTGTAAAAAGCAGGGAAGAGGACCCCGCATGCCAGAATCGTGTAAAAAAATTTAAATCCTGTGTCTCCATGTTGTTGTTGTTGTTGTTGTTGTTGTTCCCCAAGCTGCCTGGCCGAACAGCCCCAAGGCCCCGAGTAAGGCCAAGGCCATAAACGAGCGCCCTCACAGAACCCTCCCTGCCGACCACAATAAAGCCTGGGTGACCGAAGCCACTCCATGGCGGGGAGCTGAGAGGGTGCGTAAACGCCCGGGAAACCAAAGCCCCACCCAGGGCCCTGTGCCCCTCAGCAATGTGTCTCCATGTTGTGTCATAAGCCTTAGCAATGTCAAAAAATATTGCCACTGTGGGTTGGTTCTTGGAGAACCCATCACGTATTTGGTGTTCAAGGCGAATAAGTGAGTGCAGTGTAGAACGGCCAGGGCGGGAACCATTCTGATATGGGGATAGGAGGGCATGTGACTCAGCGTAATGTAAAAGTCGAGGATTGATCATTTTTTCCATTAATTTGCAGAGGCATGAGGTAAGCACAATCGGTCTGTAATTTGTGGGAAGACTATGATCTTTTCCAGGCTTCGGTACGGGTATAGTGTAAAGCATGCCGCCAAGACGGTGGGAAGTAGTTACTTATCCAAAACTGATTGTACAGTTGTAAAAGATGTTGTAGCGCAAGTGGATGGAGGTGACGGATGAGAGCGTACGAGAATCCATCCGGGCCAGGAGTAGTGTCTGTACACAGGTCGAGCGCGTGTCGCAATTCCGGAATTGAAAAAGGGGTGTTATATTCATGTGTTTTCCCGCTATGAAAAGATAGCGGGCGAGATTCCTCCATACATTTATAACGAAGAAATTGACGAGGCAATGACTGGTCTGAGCTGACGTGACAGAAATGTTTGGCATGTATGGCAGCGATGTCAAGGGGGTCATGTGTAAGCGTGTCTGAGGCAGGGTCTTTGAGTGGAGAGAGTGGAGGCCGTACAGTGCGTCCGTTGATACTGCGAAACTTTTTCCATAAAGTAGAGAGAGGGGTGCGGGAATTGAAGGACGAGATATATGATCGCCATGAAAGTATCTTGTTGTCAAGGATACTGCGTTTGACAACTGCACAGATCTTGTTATAGAACGTTTATAGGGCAATTTTTTCAATAGTGATGGTTATAAGGTCAAAGTAACGACTAGTGGAAAAAAGTCGGGGGGGAAACAGTCTTTAAACGCCGCTGCCTAACACTCAGACGCTTAAGAAAGTGTTCCACACGATGCTTGAATTTTATCATTTGGGCTAGAGTGGGCGTCCACCAAGGGACCTGGCGAGGGTGCGTCAGCGAGGAGGTAAGCGGGATATGAGTGCGAGCAATGGAGTTCAGGAAGGACGAAAAATAATCAAAATTGTGTGCAGGGGAGGAGGTAGGGGAGAAGTCCGAAACGTCTGCAGAGGAGTGCGTATAAGACGTCCAATCGGCTTTAGAGAGATTATAACTCGATATTTGAGGGGAGGATGCAGGGCACAAATACTTAAGGAGTATAGGGTAGTGGTCGCTGGAGAAGAGATCCTGTAAAACTGACCAGTCAAATAGGGGAGCTGCGTCATCCGAGGCAAAGGAAAGATCAACAGCGGAAAATGTACAGTGGGTAGCAGATCTGTAGGTGGGGGTGTCAAAGTTGAGACAACAAAGAGTAGAATGACGGAGATATTTTTCAATTTTATCGCCTGGGATGTCTGTGTTTGGGTTGCCCCAAAGGGGAGAGTGTGCGTTAAAGTCGCCCAGAATAAGGTACGGTGGGGTCAGTTGTTGTACTATTTGATGAAGGTCTGAAGTATTGTAATGACAGGAGGGTTGATTGTAGGAGGAGCAAACAGTCAAGGAAGGAAGGTTTGGTAATGAAATGGAGACGGCAGTTGTTTGAAAAGGGTTGGGGTCAAGGGTGACAGGAACAAATACGCACTTATAGTGCACAAGGATGGCCGTTCGGAGATGTGAAGGGGTTATAGGGGAGCTAGCAGCAACAGTATAATGCCTGGGGGGGACAACAAAATTGCCTACATGTTGGAGGCAAATGCATAATGGTGAATATAATTTAAGTAATCGTTGTAATTCTCCCATACGGAGGCGAGTTTGGCATCCGTTTATATTCCATTGCAAAATGTTATATGCCATCAAGAATAGGATTGTCAGAGTCATCGACAATAGTGGTCTCTTGAAGAGAGTCTGGTAAAGGTTGTGAGTGTGGAGAGGGGTGTGTGGATGGAGGTGAAGGGGTAAGGGGTAGATGTAAGGTCTGTAAATTTTTCAGAAATAGCTGTGAATTGTGTGACTAGTTTAGGAACAAGGGTGGGGCAGTGGAGGAGTTTTTGGCGCAGAGTGTTCATAAATAGATAAGCGGAGGTAACATCTTCATCAGGGTTAGGGGGAAGTGTACGTGTGGTGACAAATTCCTGCGTCCGAGCAAGGAGGCAGGGATCCGTGGCACAGATATGGGGTGTGATGTAATTACGGAAACAAATTGGACATCCACATTTGTCAGGTGGGATATTGGTGTGACATATCAATACAGGAGATTGTGAGGGGCTCGGGGTATGATGAGTCTTTATCGAAGGTTCGTCAGATGATGGTGTCGTAGGGTTAGCAGGAGTTTGTGGGGGAATGTCCCTAGGTTTGGGAGCATCGGGATCTGGGCAGTGGGGAGCGGCTAACGGAACATGTCGCTCAAGGTACAGGGAGGATCAGGCGTGGTGAGGGTGGTACGCACATTGACAGGAGGTTGGTGAACATCAAAACGGGATTGTGATAGCTCTATATTAGTCAAGTCAGAATCCAACAGGTTATTGTCCTTCAGGAATCTCTGCATCAAGTCCTTGGGCGTAGGATCAGATTCACAAATATGGGTGACACAATAACAAGGAGTCGGGTGAATTTGAGCATCTTCCGCTGGAGCTCGCTTGGAAAGAAATTTGTGAAGATGTTCGGTGAGTACTGTACGGGTAGAAGTCTTGTGCTGAAGTAGAAAGAATCGGCCGCAGTTTATGGCAGCCACAGTCCGGATCGTGGGTAGGCATAACCCACTTCTGTGTGGTGGAACCGAGTTTCGAGGTCCGGGATAATGACCGGATAGGACTTGCAACCTTACGCTTTTTCCGAGGCTGCGACTGGGTGGAGTGAGATTGGGGAGAAGTCTCTATATCTGGTACTGTGTTACATTCCATGAGGTTCTCTTTGGCAGTCATGTTCCAAAACTCAGTATCATCGGTCAAGTTAGTAAATCCCTCGAACCTGTTAGAGGTGGATAGGTCAGGGGAGTTAAGGTGAACTAAACGGAAGGTATCATTGGTGGGGTAATGTTGTGGGCTAATAGGTGGTGCCGGAGGCTGCTCTGGATGCTGGTGGTCAGAGGAGTCAGCGGGTGTAGTTGATTCATACCGTCGATATGGAGGAGATTTACCTTCCTGCCTTAATTGTGCTGCAGCAGACCGGAAGGGGAGTCCTTTTGTGGCCTGTAAATGTAATACGTCACGATGAAACGCAAAGTGTGGGCATGTTCTGTCATTGGCTTTGTGGGACCTGTCACAATTTGCACAACGGGGCGCGCTGGCTTGACAATTGTTGAGAGCATGTTGTTCTGAGCCGCAATATAAGCAACGAGCATTGAGAGCACCGTGGGGTTGAATGCCCAAGCTTCCAGCAATTTGTGCATTGTCTCGGCTTGTTAACATACCTTCGTACCTGCAGTTGGCGACCTGCAAGACGGACATGCATAGGGAGGTCATGGCGCTTAAAATAGATTTTGACAATGCGTAGTGGGGGCCGATTTCCACGCTGAGGAGCAGTATAAGTGTCAACTTTAACAACAGTGGGGTCAGTTCTTTGCAATAATTTTAAGATACGATTGGTTGAGTCTGTAAAGCTCTGATCTGCAAATTCGAAGTCGGAAGGGAGCACAACCGTGCCAGTACACTGATTCAGGTATTCATCTGGTTTACCTGTGTATCTGTCGTTGGGGGTGTCGAGGTAGGCTTGTAAGGCTTCTGATTGCTCCTGTGTTTTCACTTCAATCATGCGCTTGGCCGATCCAACAGCATGCATGGTGAAGTCACCAATATCTTGTGCGAGAGTATTGTATAGACTGAAATCATCCATAGGTTCACCAGAGACCGTGAAAAACCGTGACCAAACAGGGGGACTGAACATAGCGTTATAAGTGTCCTTCGAAGCAGGGGTATACGTGTTACGTTTATGCCTTTGTCGGTTATGCGAAGGTACGAACGGTTGAAGCGTGTGAATGGCAGAGGAAATACCGGCAAGGTCTTTTCCTGTACCTGCATCAATGGCTCGTGAGATCGTGGAGGTACAGAAGCAGGTTTAATTGAGGTAGTAGATCCTGCATCCGGAGGGAAGATGGTAACAGATGGAGTCACAGACGGGTCAGGGATGCAAGAATCATCCGTAGGGGTGTCAGCTGAGGGCATGCGAGGTTCTTCATTAAGGTTGTCAACGGAATGAAGAGGTAGGCTAAGGCTAGAATCATAATCTGGTAATTTAGAAGTTAAAGTCGAGACTGTGGGGTTGTCATCACTATTATTGATCACAGAGGCAGTACTGTGCATAGGAATTGATGCCGGGGAGATCACCTGATGGATCTCACTACCCGACGATGGAGAATTCGTCACAGTATCCTTAGGAGGTTAGCCAAGGTCTGTGGTGCCATGCCTGAGTGGGGAACTCCGGCACTGTTGGCAGCAGGGGAAGGGTCCTTGAGGCAGTCCAATTTCTCGCAGGGGTCGGCGTCGGAGGGGGCAATTTTAGATTCCATAGGACGAATATTTCTAAATTCATCTGAGTCAGATTCCAAACCCACCATGGAGCCACAATTAGAGGACGGGACGACCGCCCTAGGAATTCTTGCAGATATACACCCCGACTAATGCACCTTAAGGGCCGTCGATCCGTCGATCGCCGACCCAGCACAAGGGTTAGGGTTTGGCATAAAAGTTTCCCCTCGCTCGAACACGTCGGGTACCACAGTTCGACGGGTGTAGGGATTGCCGACCCACAACACCCTCCAACGAAACCAAAGAGTGAGTACGGTCGTTTACCTCATGACAGTCACGGTGCTCCCAAAGGAGGGGGCAGCGGGAAGAAGGGAAAAACGGAAAACAGAAAGGATGAGAAATGATAGGGCCCACTACAATTAGTTGGGGGCGGCAGGAAGGGTGGGCATGCGGGCATGCACTCCCCTCCTGCCGCCTCCGTCAGCCCCCGCACGTGTTCAAAAGTGAAACCAACGAAGCAGGCAGAGCGGGGGAGTGGGGACTAAAGAAAAGAAAGAGGGTACGTATAAGAAACCTGCTCAGATTCTATGCAAGCTATGTAACAACAAACATAAATGGAGTTTCTGTGTAAAATACCCAACAAATGAGACAAAACTAGCACAGGCGAAAAGATTGAAGCTATGTGTAGGTTGTCTAAGTAAGGAACATGGTAAGCAGGGACAATGTACTGCTACATACTTAACCCGGCAAGCGCTATAGGCCTCACGGAAGGCTTCCTATAGGGAACGCGATAGGCCTCACGGAAGCAAGACCATAAAAAGCTTCCATAAAAAAAAAGGGCCTATCAAAACAAAGGAATTTGTCTCTAGGTGAGATAATTCCCCTCCAGTACTCATCCATGTAAATCTCACCCACCCCCTCCCCTCCTTCCCCACCTTATTCCCCCCTCCCTCCCCTCCTCAATTATCACCTATTTTTCCTCTTTTTTTCATCATTTATCGGTTATTTTTCTCTCCCGCGATAATGTAGCACAAGTGGGTTGCAGGAAAGATCGTTATGCAACACCCAGACACCGGCCCACACCGCCCCGCTCGTCTCAGTTACCTCACAGACAGCGAGAGAGGAGGGTTGCCTGTGGCTCTCTCTCGCCTGAGATTATGAACCTGTGGCCAATATCTTCGTTTTTCACCACCCAAATGCTTTTCCATTGATTTTAGCACTCTTGAAGGTTTATACATCATATATGTAAAATAAAAGCATACCGAAAACAAATAATGCTATATTGTAAATAACGAATTCTGTCAGAATCCAAGGCTAGAAATGCACAAATAACTACCCTAGCCCCTAGGTCTATTTAGCGCTTGTCAGGTTAAGGCCCTGTCGCCACTGCAAAGGACATCACTTTGATAAGTTGTGTCCTACGGCAGATAAAGTCAAAGACGTCAATCCAGAGAGTACTACAACTGTGACACTAGGTAGCACGCAAGACACCACTATATTGCCCACAATACAGATTCCCATGGAAGGTAATGACAGTAACAAAGTTTGTCGGGTACTTCTAGATCAAGGGTCTCAACGTTCCTTTATAAAGAGGTCCGTCTTAGTGGGACTGAAGCACCGAATCGTAGGGGCTGAGACTCTTCGATTGCAGGGCTTCACAGGGGTTACTGACAAACAAGACTACGAGATAGCGGAGATTTCAAATTTCTACCGTAAAAACGGTACTTTATGACATATATCGTAGTAGACACCCTACCAGAATATGTATCTGTAGGAGTGAAGAAGGTGGAACACGCATTACGTAGCAAAGGGGTTAACTTGTCAGATCCCATGGGAAATCAGAGTGAGGTGCATGTTCTACTTGGTGTGGATCATTATTATGATGTAGTATACCCTGGATTTAAAAAGATGTGTGGTGTAATTTTAATCCCCACTAAATTTGGATATTGCATGAGCGGAAAGGTGCATACTACACAGTCAAAGGTCCTGGTCGACACGGTCTCGATATATAGTCAATGTAACCGCGGCAGAGGAGTTGGGAAGGGAGGATTCCCAACCTAGTGACCCTAAGATGGCTGCCGAGTTCGACCTGGAACGACTGTGGAGATTGGATCACATAGGCATTAATCCTATGGAGACTGATTATGACTCGGAAGTTGCGCTAAAAAGGTTTGACGAGTCTGTGAGCTACTGTGCCTCAGACAAGCAATATAAAGTTAGTTTACCCTGGAAGAACAGTGAGATAAGCCTGCCTACCAACTATGGTTTGGCATTAGGTCGCTTGCGCGCATTGCAGCGGAAATTGTCTAACGAACCGAGCACGCGCCAGGCGTATGACGATGTATTTCGGAGTTATGAAGATAGGGGCTTTATTGAGAGAGTCGATGTCAAGGAACCGATTAAGAAGGGTAGGGTTCACTATCTGGCCTATCATGGGGTAAGAAAAGACAGCATCACCACACCAATACAGGTGGTGTATGACTGCTCTGCCCATCAAGGTCAACAACCCAGTCTAAATGACTGCCTGTTGACAGGTCCGTCCATGGTGTCGGACCTGTCCCAAACATCTATTGCGGTTTAGGCTGGGGAAGTACGCATATACCAGTGACATCGAGAAAGCATTCTTGATGGTCAAGTTAAAGGAGGAAGATAGAGATGTTACCCGCTTTCTTTGGTTCAGCGACATTAGCGACTCTGGAAGTCCGGTCATCATATACCGTTTTCGGGTTGTACTCTTTGGGGCCACGTGTTCACAGTTTTTGTTAAATGCCACAATCAAAAAACATCTAGCTGATACTCATGAGGACACAAGTAAACTATCTCGCGGATTATATATAGACAATTTGCAGGGTTCTAGCGATAGTCAGGATGATTTGTTATATACATACTGGCAAGCACGCAGATTGTTTGCGGATGCACATCTATTTCTCCGCGAGTGGGTTACTAATAGTGAAGATCTTCTGAGTTTGATATAGGTGGACGGTACGGCATCTCATAACCAGGAAAAGTCCAGAAATTTGGGGATGATCTGGCAACCTAAACATGACATACTAACTTTTCAAACAAGGTGTTTTTCTCAGCAGACAGGAGCGCACACAAAAAGAAGTCTGTTGAGCAAAGTTGCGTAATTTTTTTATCCTTTGGGTCTAGCATTACCCGTTACCATAAGAGCTAGGATTCTAATGCAGGAAGTTTGGAGACGTAAAATAGGATGGGATGACAGTTTGCCCGAGGACCTGAATGACCAAGGGACATTGTTGTTGAATGAATATGCCATCCTATGTACTAAACCTATACCTCGTAAAGTGGCGGCGTTCGGTGACGTTACGTTACACACGTTTTGCGATGCTAGCGCCACGGCATACGGGGTAGCCATATATGTCGTTACTTCATTTGGGGCACATTTAGTTACAGCCCGGGCCAAGGTGGCCCCGGTTTAAAAGGTAACTATCCCTAAAATGGAATTGACTGCCATGCTGCTCTTAGCACGTCTGGTGCAACATGTACGTGCAGCATACGAGAGCGAATTAAATATTGAAATAGTTAACGTTTGGTGCGATAGTCAGGTCGCACTCAACTGGATACATAGCAAGAAGTCTCTGCCAGTTTATGTGCGGAATAGGGTAGATGAGATTAGAGCCCTTTTGCCAGACGTTGCTTATCATTATGTAAATACAAAAGAAAACCCTAGTGATCTCATAACTAGGGGTATAACGGCTAGCCAGTTAGTGAAGTCCGAATTGTGGGGGCATGGTCCAAAGTGGCTGCTCCATGAAAGTGAATGGATGATTTGGCATACTGTTGGTGAGGGACTTCTACCACTGGAAACAGTGGCAGTTACAGCCCAACCAAATGAGCCACCGGGTCCAATCATAGAGTGGGCAAGATTCGGTGACTATAATAAACTAGTCAGAGTTGTAGCTTGGGTATTGCGATATGTATCCAATATCAAGCTTAAAGTAACGGGCCAACTCTGCAACAAGGGTCACAACATTGATGCTCGTGAATTTAAAGCAGCTGAAGTAACTTTGATCAAATGGGTTCAAGTAGAAACCTTTTCCAATGAATTAGAATCCTTGCAAAGCTCGAATAAGACATTAATGCCTAATATAGTGCGTCAACTAAGGTTGCACCTAGACAATGGCCTCATCAGGTGTGAGGGTCGCCTGAAGTGGTCGGGTGTAACAGACGGCACAAACCGCCCTATACTTATGCCAACAAGACATCACGTTACTGATCTATTGATCATACGTGCACATAGGGAAGTAAATTCACTACGGGGTATGTCATATTATATCAAATTTACGTCTCACATGGTGGATACCCAGAGTTCGACAAGTAGCTCGACGCGTAGTAAGAAAGTGTGTAATATGCCAGAGACTAAAAGGTAAACCATATGCAACTGGACCAGCTCCACCTCTACCTGAATGCCGTGTAATTGAAGACGAGGGAGCATGAGAAGGTTTATATATTATTGTTTACCTGTGCAACGTCTCGAGCGGTACACCTAGAATTATGTGATAATATGTCTAGCGAAGAATTTATGCTGGCGTTTAGACGGTTTTGTGCCCGTCGTTCATTCCCTCAACTCATTCTTAGCGACAATGCTCCCACTTATGTCCAAGCATCAAAATATCTAAAGGATATGAGTAGTGATCCTACTATCATAAATTTTTTGGGAGAGAAGAAGTGCGAATGGAGGTTCATTCCAGTTAAGGCACCTTGGTTTGGTGGAATGTGGGAACGGTGTGTCGGCATAGTAAAGTCAGGACTCAGAGCGGTAGTCGGACGTGCTCTATTAAAGAAGAGTGAGTTGACGACAGTCCTCACATGATGAGGATGAGGAGGATTATGAATTTGAAGGCTTTATCACCGAGGACAAGGATGATCAGTTGGCAAGTATGAAAAAACAATTAATGGGTCTTGTGAGATGGAGGGGAGTGATGGAAAATTGGAGGAAGGAGTTAGGGGCTAAAGTAGAAGTTTTGTCCGATATGTGTGGCGTTACTAGCGGGGTGGATAGGCCTAGGCCAGTAAGTGACAGCCTAGAGGCAGTGATGGCCAGAGTAGACGAGTTAGCGTAGGAAAATGTGGCACTCAAGGCTCAGCTTAAGGAATATGAGGGCCACCTGAGTGAGGAAGTAAAAGGAATTAGTGAGGTAAAAAATGAGTGGACAAGGGTAGAGAGTGCCACGATGGTAGCCCTTGAAGAAATTGTGAAGGAGCAGAAGGAAGAGAGAGAAAAGGAAAAGAAAGAGTTTGAAAAAAATGTAGTGCAAGTTTTAAAGAAGAAAGAGAAGGTAGTGAGAGAGACAATAGATAGAGGTAAGTGTGTAGTAATCTTTGGAGATGTGGAAGAGCACCTGGCAGATATGAAGGTAAGAAAGGAAAGGGATGTTGTGAAAGTCAAGGGGATACTGGATTACTTAGACGAGGGTTATGGATGGGTAAAAGAACTGGAGGAGGTGAGAAGGTTAGGAATATATAAGAAGGGCGAGATGAGACCACTAAGAGTGGAACTAAAGTTTAGATCAACAGCAGAAGCAGTAGCCAATGTGAGCTGGAAATTAAATTCGACAGAGCTGAATCATATAAGGGTAAAAAAGGACCTAAGTGTAGAAGAACGAGAACAGTTAAGGGAACTCCAAGCTAAGGCTGATGAAGAGAATGGAAAGTTGTCTGAAGAGCAAAAGAAGAAATTTTTTTTGGAGAATAAGGGAAGGGCAAGTAAGGAAGTGGTACATCAGGAGCCACCAAGAACCGAAAGTAAGAGGAGTGATAGGGAAAGAGACAGAGAGACAAGTACGAAGTCAAAGCAAGGAGACGGAGCGAGAGATAATGCAGGGAGCAGGGGACCGGAGAGAGAGCCAGGATGTGGTGGAGAGGGTGGAACAGAGGGAGAGAGAGGGGGGAGGAGAATAGAATTAGTGGGGGAGGTGGAACTGGGTCAGGGAAGGGATGGAGGAGGAGGAGGTGAACCTGGTAGGAGGCAGAGAGGGAAGAGAAACAAGGAGGTGGATTCAAATATACTGTGCTACTACACTAATATAGATGGAATAAACAGTAAAAAGGTAGAGTTAGATAATATATTAAGAAAAGATCAACCACAGATAGTCTGTTTGACAGAGACAAAGCTGAACCAGGACTTTGACAGCAACATAGTGTTTAGTGAAGGATATAATATATGGAGAAATGATAGAAAGGGTAAAAGGGGAGGTGGAGTGGCAGTATTAGTTAAGAACCCTATGACAGCAAAGCACGTGGAGTTAAATAATGACAAGGCAGAAATAATGGCAGTTGAACTCAATGATATAGAAGGAAAAAAGCTAGACATAGCAGTAGCTTACATGCCACCAAAGACCAGAGCATGGAGGGAGTTGGAGTTTGAGGAGATGGTAGAGGATATGATTCAGTCGTTGAGAAGATTGCTTTTAAGGAAGAATCGATTGATCTTGGTAGGAGATTTCAACTGTAGTGAGGTTGATTGGGAATCGGGAGATGCAGGGCCAAATCAGAGATCTTGGGGAAGTCGGCTAGTGGAGTTGGTTACGGAAAATGTACTTACACAACATGTGAAGGAAAATACAAGAATGAGGGGTAATAACGAACCTTCTAAACTCGATCTGATTTTTACAAAAGATCCTCACGAAATTAGTGATATAAACTATCTATGTCCTGTAGGTAAAAGTGATCACCTATTACTAAAATGGAAGTTGACCTCGAGTAATGCCAATAGATTAGACAATAGCTACATAAATGACAGATTAAATTATAGTAAAGCTGATTATGTATCCTTGAAAAGATATTTAGAGGGAGTAGATTGGGATCTTATTTTGAAGGAACGGGACGTACAAGGTAAATATAGTAGATTCCTCGAAATTTATAGAGTAGGAACCAATATGTTTGTCCCAAGATATAAAACTGGAAATTTTACTAAGCAGAAAGATTGGTTTAATTTGAAATGCAAAAGAGCTTTGGGTAGGCGTGATGCAGCTTGGGCTAGATTAAGAAGAAGGAACACTGAGAGTAATCGGAATAAATATAAACAGGAGAGGAATAGATATGTTAAACATAATTAGGCAAGTTAAAATGAACTATGAGAAGAACATAGTAAATAAATGTGAAAGTGACCCTAGATTATTTTATAAATATATAAACAGTAAGTTGAAGGTAAAGAAACAAATTACTAAATTAAGAGTTGATGCTAGGACGTATGAAAATGTATCGGACATGTGTGAGGTAATGAATAACAAATTGGGGTCAGTTTTTACTAGAGAGGAAGGTTTTGACGAACCACAGGCGGGAGTACTGGAGAGTGGTCTTAGTAAGATTGAAATAACTAGAGATGAGCTGTTATCTGCGATGAGAGGACTTGAAGTAAGGAAAGCTATGGGACCGGATGAAGTGTCTGCCTGGGTTTTAAAGGAGTGTGCAGAGCAATTAGTGGAGCCAGTGAGGGACATAATTCAAGCTTCCTTAGATAAAGGACAGGTTCCTGTTGAATGGAAAAGAGCTAATATCATTCCGATATACAAGAATGGAAACCCTGAGGACCCTCTAAACTATAGACCAGTTTCACTTACTAGTATTGTATGCAAGATTTGTGAAAAGCTAATTAGGAAGAGATGGATGAAAATGTTGGAGAGAAAGAAAATAATAACCCCAAAGCAATTTGGATTCAGAGAAGGGACATCTTGTGTTACCAGTTTGCTATGTTATTACAGTAGGGTGATAGATGTACTCCAAGAAAGAGGCGGATGGGTGGACTGCGTCTACTTAGACCTTTCCAAAGCATTCGATAAGGTACCACATAAGAGATTGTTATCTAAGCTTGAGACGCTAGGATGTGTCAGGGGGAGTTTGCTGAAATGGATGGAGAGCTATTTAACAGATAGGGAAATGAGGACCAACATTAGAGGAACTTACTCATCGTGGCGGAAAGTTGAGAGTGGTGTGCCGCAGGGATCTGTGTTGGCACCTCTCATGTTCCTTATGTACGTGAATGACCTGCCGATAGGCATAAACTCTTACATGTCAATGTTTGCAGATGACGTAAAAATTATGAGACAAATAACAAATAAAAGTAGTTGTGAGGAGCTGCAAGGGGATTTAGATAAAATATACGAATGGAGCACCAAGTGGAAAATGAAATTTAATAGAAGTAAATGTCATGTGTTAAATATGGGAAGAAGTGTGAATAGACCAAATTGGGAGTACAGGATGGGAGATAATAAAATTAGCAAGGCCGAAAAAGAAAAAGATTTAGGGTTGATTATACAAGATACTTTGTCGCGAGAGAAACATATTAACAAGCTCTTTAGCGGAATGTATGCAATGGCCGGGAATATGAAAGTTGCTCTGAACTATTTGGATGAGACCATGGTAGCGAAAATTATGAAGAGTATGATTAGACCAAGATTGGAGTATGCAGCAGTGGTGTGGTCCCCGCATCTAAAGAAGCATATTCACAAGTTAGAAAGAATCCAGAGAGCAGTCACTAGATTGGTTCCAAGTCTCAGAGAACTGCCATATGAAGGGAGGCTAGACAAATTAAATCTACCGAGTCTAAAAGAGAGGAGAGAGAGGGGAGACATGATAATGATGTACAAATGTACCCGGGGGCTGGAGAGGCTGGATAGGGAGGATATATTAATTATGGATACAGGAATAACTAGAGGCCACAGCTACAAAGTAAAAAGACCTACCTGCAAGAACGATATCAGGAAGTTTAGCTTCCCCTATAGATGTATTGACAAATGGAATGGGTTGGAGGAGGAGGTGGTGGGGGCAAGGAACATCCATATTTTCAAGAAAAAATTGGATAAAAAGTAGACTGAGAGACGGGACAACACGAGCTTAGCTCAACTCCTGTAAACTACAATTAGGTAAATACAATTAGGTAAATACAGAGATAGAGGCAGTCATGAATGATCGCCCGCTTACATATGTGTACACCGACCTGGAAGAACCACTACCATTAACACCAGCTCACTTGCTATATGGAAAACCATTGACTGCGTTTCCATCTGATTTCCAATCCATAGTAGAGTTAGAGGATCGCTCGTTGTACTCTGAGGTAGCGGAGTCTAAAAGATACCAGTATATATCCAGGATAATCGAGGATTTTAGGAAACGGTGGATTAGTGAATATCTGCTAGCATTGAGGGAAAGGAGTGTTACTCCCTCTGGTAGACCAACGGCACCTACAGTTGGTGAAGTTGTTTTAATTAAAGAAGATAGTCCTCGTTTATACTGGAAATTGGGCCGCATGTTGGAGGTATACAAGGGGGCAGACTCTGTAGAGCAGGTGGCGCTATTGAAGACAGCCACTGGAACTACTGTTCGTCCTATCGCACGTTTGCACGCTTTGGAGCTCGATTCCGCATTGCAATCTGATGCTCCACCTGTTATTGCTGGGTCCGAGGATTCTCAAAGGAACGACTCACCTCTTACTGATGGTGATCATTCTCGGACCGGGATGCGTCCCAGACGCGCTGCTGCTGGCGCCGTCGACTTGTGGCGTCAGAAGATAGCCTCTGGGCAACTTTAAGTTTAAGGTGGGGTTCAGGTCTTTTTTGTGGGGGGAGTGTATCGTAAATACGATAGGCTATGACTCTTTTGTGATCCCGTATGTCTCTGTGACGTCACGGTCGCTCCTGCAGCACGATGTAGGACGAGTAGATCGTATATTATAAGATTGTAAATAAGTTAAGTTATAAAAGGCCTAATATGCTATTAAGCAAAATTGCCATGGTCGTATGTAGTATATATGAATTTATCGTGTATATTAATATAATTATCGTATAGAGCAACCTAGATGCGGTACGATAATTTGGGCTCCTGGCGTTTGCCAAGGCAGCAAGGTGTGCCTTTGAGTAACACCAGAGCCTTCACGAACACCGACTAGTTAACATCTATTTTCCGCCCTCAGTTGATCGCGCTTTTGTGCCTCTAATCACAATACAGTGACAGCAATACAAACAGCTACACCATCACGACGCTCTCATCGACGCCATGACTGACTGACAGATAAGCATAATATCCATGTCCATTCCCATGTAATCATTTAATCTTTCTTTCACTTGACTCGAGTCTCGGGACCGAAGTCTCGTTCCCCGTTGTCCACCATATTGGGTAAACGTTCTCCCTTGCCTCATTGCCACGTGGAACTATTGGAGTTAATTCCTGGCTAATATTAACCCTTATAACCTTACCCTATATGGCGATGGGCTGGTCTATCAGAGTGAGACCTGAGCGATCTCTGCCATACCCATAGCTTACTCTGACTGTTCCTTTAACTTATATATTTTCTAGATCTCAAGTGACGGCGTCTCTTCCGTGGATTGACCTCCCAATCTACCAAGATTGGAAGCTAAAGCGTCACATTATTCCTTTGCCCCTCAACTTTCTCTTCATAATTGCTGAGGGGCACAGGGCCCTGGGTGGGGCTTTGGTTTCCCGGGCGTTTACGCACCCTCTCAGCTCCCCGCCATGGAGTGGCTTCGGTCACCCAGGCTTTATTGTGGTCGGCAGGGAGGGTTCTGTGGGGGCGCTCGTTTATGGCCTTGGCCTTACTCGGGGCCTTGGGGCTGTTCGGCCAGGCAGCTTGGGGAACAACAACAACAACCTTACCCTATATATAAATTTATTATGTGAGACCTTTGGATATAAATTAGCTTGTTTCAGATTGAATTCAATTTAGATATGGAGTAGTTTTAATTTAGATTGATTTTATTTGATTCATTATAGCTTAGTAATATTTAACTTCCATTGATAGATTACCACACATCTCCTTCACACACACACACGACACACAGGATAGTGCCGGGCTGAAATTTCAAACGCAGAGCCACACAAACTAGTTCCAGGCTCCCAACCCTCCTGGCGCCAAAAAGAGCCACCCATAGAATATACTTTCGAAAATATATAAATGAACAAATGAAAAAGTAAAATAGTTTGAGTGACCGATCATATAAAACAGTAGAGGAGAGTAGGCAGTGTCGCCCCCTCCCCCCACGTTTAGTGTCGAGTAATAAATTCGGAAGAAAACAATGACAACAATAAAAATGGCGTCCAGAAACATTTAATAATAATAATAATAATAATCGTCTGGTAACTTATATAGCGCTCGTTCTCCTCCTTCGAGGATTCACAAGCGCTTGGCTTTCTTTAGTCTACCAGAGACCATTACCCATCCCCCTTGCTCATGGGGAGATGGTAACCGCCGGCTATATCCCAGAAAAACTTTTCAATCTGAGCGGGGATTGAACGCTAGACCTTCAAGATGGGATTCAGGCACGCTATCAACTGAGCCAGCCGGACAGCTGGCACAACATGTAGGCATGATATACACATGAATAAGGGTACGATATGCCAGATATGCAAAATAACGTTTCATTGGGCGTGTGTAGGCCTATCACCAATTAATACAGCCTTCAAGGATATAGGGAAAAACCTAAATTTCTGTGACAATTGTATTGAAGTCACAATGCGAATTATTCAGACAGTAGAAAATACAGATGGGCAAGATAGGAATGAATACACGAATGATGCGGTAAATTACCATAGAGGAGGAAAATATTGAGGGGTGACAGGGACAGCCCCACCCTGGATACTCCGCCCATGACCGGGGCACATCCCACACACCCTCCGACACTACCCGCATCGCCTCCCCAAGGCCAACACATGCCGTCTACTGCACCCCAACTATCACCACATGCACAATACCAATTACATAAATCCACAAACCCTCCCACTTCACAGCTTCCTATTGTCACTGATCACCCTACTGTCATTGACCAAATAACTTCCCAGGAAGCAAATATGAAGCAACAGGCCCATTTAACAGGCTCCCCCAACCACAGTCCCCCACTTGACCCGTCCACACCTCCACCCCTCTGCCATCTGCCCACTTACTCCCAGTAGACCAGGACACCCAGCCCCCCTCTACACCATCTCATAACACCACACCATCCCTTAACCACACCACTATTTCCCTCAACTACCAGGCCTACCCCTCTCAGACTCAGCTAGTCCCTCAGTATAGCTCACCACAAAACCGTTCTCAGCCACCTTCACCAATATGCAGATATTATCTGAAAAGACGGTGCTACTTTGGGCAAAACGGTGATATTGGAGGAAGATGTAGATTTGCACACCCACAAATTTGCAACATTCTGATAAATGATGGAAACTGCAGATTTAGTGGAAGATGCAGATACCATCACCCATCCATCTGCAAGTCATCACTCAAAAACAAGACCTGCTATGATACTAACTGCCATGATTTTCATATTAGAGGTACATGGAGGTATGCAAGAAACACAACAAATGGTACTGGTAACCAAAAAAACTCTCCAGCTTCGGCAGGTGCCCAACCCCGAAAGGGGTTGAAATAGGGGAGCTATCCCCCCGCCAAAGGCGGCTTTCTAGGGCCTTTCCTAGCTGATGCTGAGAGGATTGGGTTCTAGTCATGTGGTGATGGGCTGGTCTATCAGAGTGAGAACTGAGCGATCTCTGCCATACCCATAGCTTACTCTGACTGTTCCTTTTACTTATATAATTTCTAGATCTCAAGTGACGGCGTCTCTTCCGTGGATTGACCTCCCAATCTACCAAGATTGGAAGCCAAAGCGTCACATTTTTCCTTTGCCCCTCAACTTTCTCTTCATAATTGCTGAGGGGCACAGGGCCCTGGGTGGGGCTTTGGTTTCCCGGGCGTTTCCGCACCCTCCTCAGCTCCCTGCCATGGGGAGTGGCTTCGGTCACCCAGGCTTTATTGTGGTCGGCAGGGAGGGTTCTGTGGGGGGCGCTCGGTTATGGCCTTGGCCTTGCTCGGGGCCTTGGGGCTGTTCGGCCAGGCAGCTTGGGGAACAACAACTCTCCAACTTCGCGAGGACGAGACAGAGGAAGAAAGCAAGGAGGGAAATGGCAGATGAAGATGAAGAGATCGAGGGAGATGGAAGAGCACATAGAATACATAGAGCACCTCCTGTCCTCGTCTTTCCCTCCCCTTTTCCACTCTGATGGCACAACCATCACTTCTTCCTCTGACAAAGCTGAACTCTTTGCTCAAACTTTTGCCAGAAACTCTACCTTGGATGATTCCAGTGCTATTCCTCCCTCTCCACCCCCCTCTCTCCTACTTATGCCTAATATCCTAATATCTTCTAAAGATGTACTTTCTACCCTCTCTGGGCTTAATACTAAGAAGGCATACGGTCCGGACGGTGTTCCTCCTGTTGTACTTAAAAACTGTGCTTCCGTGCTGACCCCCTGCCTAGGCAAACTCTTTCGTCTCTGTCTCTCCTCTAACATCTTTCCTTCTTGCTGGAAGTTTGCTCTCATTCAACCTGTCCCAAAGAAGGGTGACCGCTCTCAACCCTCCAACTATCGTCCAATTGCTCTCATCTCTTGTATCTCTAAAGTTTTTGAAACTATTCTTGCTTCCAAATTTCTTAAGCATTTCTCTTCTCATAATCTGCTCTCAGATCGCCAGTATGGCTTCCTTAAGGGTCGCTCTACTGGTGATCTTCTTTCATATCTTACTAACTCTTGGTCATCCAACTTTTGGGACTTCAGTGAGACTTTTTCTGTTGCACTAGACATATCGAAGGCCTTCGATAGAGTCTGGCACAAATCTTTAATTTCCAAACTGCCCTCCTACGGTTTCTGTCCCTCCATTTGTGCCTTTGTCTCTAAGTTTGCAAGTTTTACATTTTAATTTCCTTTCCGGCCGTTCCATAGCTGCGGTTGTGGACGGCCATCGCTCAATTCCTCATCCTATCAACTCCGGTGTTCCTCAGGGTTCTGTCCTATCTCCTATTCTCTTTCTAATTTTCACAAATGATCTTCTCAACTGTACATCTAGCCCCATCCTTTCATATGCAGACGACTCTACTTTACACCACTCAATTAGTTTTCCAGAACGCCCCAGCCAGCAGTCCCTCAAAAGTAATCGTAATGAAGCCATAAAATGCTTATCGTCTGATCTAGCTTCTATTTCCAATTGGGGTAGAGAAAACCTTGTTACATTTAATGCTTCCAAAACTCAATTTATCCATCTTACTACCCGTCAAGAACCTCCTGAGGACTATCCCTTATTCTTCAACAATACAAAAATCATCCCTTCATCTTCCCTCAATGTTCTCGGTGTCTCTTTTTCTTCTGCTCTCACTTGGAAAGACCATATTACCAGTCTCGCTAAGGCAGCCTCCCAGAAGCTGGGTGTGCTCAACCACCTCAAGGGGTTCTTTACCCCTGCACAGCTACTTGCTCTGTACAGGGGCACAGTGCGTCCTTGTATGGAGTATTGTTCTCCTGTGTGGGGAGGATCCTCTCACACCGCACTCCTAGATAAAGTAGAAAAGAAAGCTTTTTGTATCATTAACTCCCATCCACTCACCAATTCTCTGCAATCTCTCTCTCTTCGCCGCAATGTTGCATCTCTCTCACTATTCTATCGCTACTACAATAATCAGTGTTCCTCAGAGCTTTCCCAGTGTATACCACCTCCTCTACGTAGGGTACGTAGCACCCGCCTTGCAACACAATCCCACCCCTACTCTGTGCAACTCTCCAACCCAAGAGTGAAACGCTATTCTCAGACTTTCTTCTATTCAACTGCTGAGCTCTGGAACTCTCTCCCAGAATCAGTCTTTCCCTCTTCCTATGACTTAAATTGCTTCAAACTCCGTGTGTCCAGGCATTTTAGCTCGAACGTCCCTTGATTTCGGCCCTGCCACTCTTTGAAATCTGGGGGAGGCACTCGTTGCAGGCAGTTATGCCTTTCGTCTCCCTCATTCACATAAAAAAAAAAAAAAAAAAAAAAAAAAAGTGGCGAATACTTCCCGAAGACTATTAGAAACACATAGTACTCCAAACAATCTCTCCCCACTCTTGTTTGCAAATATAGAAGGCCTAAAAAACAGAACCACAAAGAACCATTTATTAGAGGCCTGCTAGAAGAAGGAAACGCTATATTTGCGGCTCTCACAGAAACTCACATTAAAGATCAAGAGGATAGTGAAGTATGGATTCCTGGTTATAACCTACACAGGGCGGACAGAACGCATAGAACACGTGGAGATGTAGCGTTGTATATACATGACTCACTGACATGTACTGAATTCCTAAATAACAGTAATGAAGTGGTGGAAATACTGGGAGTTAAAATAGCATCCCTAAATTTAGCAGTTATAGTAACATACAGGCCTCCAGACTCATCCCTAGAAAAATTCAAAACCCAGCTCAACAAAATAAAATCAGAAGTGGAAACCCTGGGGAACCCAACACCAAATATTATGTGGCTAGGAGACTTTAACCTACCAAACATTAAATGGAGACATCTAGAAAACCAGGTAGTGGCAAATAACACAGGAGAAGCAAATACAAATACGAGAGAGCTTTTTAAACTTTGCGACTTTTTTAGTCTTACCCAGCATATTGCCGAACCCACACGGGAAAACAATATCTTAAGACTTGGTCTTCACTAACGACTCTCTAGTACACAGCATTAACATATCGGACCCAACAAACTCAGATCATAAACTAATTGACATCAACACAACCTTAGCAAGTGTACAGACAACCTCAGAATCGAGCCCAAAAACCGGCCCTTTCAGTAAATTTAACTTCAATAACAAAAATATTAGGTGGGAAGAGGTATATCAAGAAATGGAGGAAATAGACTGGGAAGATTTAATGAATAACCTGACACCAGCAGAATGTCTAGTCCTAATAACAGAAACCATGACCCAAATTTGTAACCACCATATACCTACAAGACAAACAAGACGAAGAAGCAAACAGGATCGGGAAAGAAGGAAGCTGTACAGAAGAAGAAAGTTACTCACACAAAGGCGCACACATCAAAATCTACAGGATAGACAAAAGACCAAAATAGATAGAGAAATTGTGGAAATTGAACAAAGACTAAGAATATCATATGAACTACAACATATGGAAGAAGAGAGGAAAGCTATTGAAGGTATAAAGGAAAATTCCAAGTACTTCTTTTCATATGCCAAACAAAAGGCTAAATCAGCATCAAACATCGGCCCACTAAGCAAAGGGGATGGTTCATTCATAGGGGACAAAAAGGAAATGAGCGAACTCTTACGCCGGCAGTATGAAATGGCCTTCAGTGAACCTGATGAAACAAAAGCCATCAGAGACCAAAATATATTTTTCATGGAAACCTCCCTCACGGAAACCCCACAGATGCTGGATATTGATTTCGGTCCAAAAGACATCTAGAAGAGGCCATTTCCAACATGCCATCCCACTCGGCACCAGGCCCGGACTCATGGAATTCTCATAATGAAGAAATGTAAGGAAAACCTCTCAAAACCCCTGGTTATAATGTGGAGAAGGAGTCTAGACACTGGTGAAATACCAGATAGCTTAACCCATGGGATCTGGGAGGCCTAATATGAGGCAAAACAAATTTTGGTTAGGAGTCCAGGAGATCTCATATGAGGCAAAATCAAAGGGTTTAAATCGCGCGGATGTGCAGCGCCACCAAGCACAAACTAACATGCAGCATCAGTTCTCTTCATGCATCCAACATGGATGGAGCTAATCCAAAATAAATCGCTGTGTCCGAATCGCCGCCCGCCGCCGCGTCCCGTACGCCTAACAAAAGCAAGGCTAAAACTACCAAGAAAACAGTGCTTAGTCCCGGTGGTGTTGCACACACTCTGGAAGAGCTAAGGAATATAGCGAATTGAGTGAACTTGGGATTGACTTTGGCGATGAACAAGTGGGTAGCGTAGTGGCGGATGGATTAGAGTTTCTGGGCTTTATTAGTACCGATGAGGACGATCATTACGAGGATAATGACGATGGTGAATGCAGTGCTCGTGAATATAGTAAACTGAGTGAACTTGGGAGTGACTTTGACGAAGAACAAGTGGTTAGTGAAGATGCGGGTATGGTACCGTACGCTTGCCTAGCCTAGCCTAGCCTAGTAAGTGAAAGTGACACACATATGTATAACAAGTAATAATAACTCAATAATAACAGTGAGTGACAATAATTCATAACAAGAAGAGTAATAAGAGTGAAAGTGACACAATAATATCCAATAACAGTTGAAAGTGCCGAAAATATGTTATATAAAGTTTCATATACCTCACATAATGGTTGAACAAGCAATAAATGACACAATAATATCACATTATCTCCATAAAAACATAATATCGTGTACCGGTACCAAAGCCAACGAAGCAACGAGTGACTTAGTGCGTGCTAGCCAGGGTCGCGGCGAAGCGTTCGGACGCAGGCAAAAATATGCGGGAAATTACCTCCATTCCCATCATCATATCTTGGCAACCACTTGTCGTAGCGATGTCTACTCAACGCCATTCTACAGACGAAGGTTTGTTCTACACTATGCAATTTAGTTGACTGCTCTAGGTGGTCTCAATCAGTAGATATCGATTTATGAAGATAGCCATTTTTCAGGAATACCCCCGGACACGACGATCGCCTCATATGAGGGCCCCCGGATCCCGAGGGTTAAAAAACGCAATAATTGCCCCACTGCATAAAGGAGGGAGTAAAGCACTACCAAAAAACTACCACCCGGTAGCTCTAACCTCCCACATCATTAAAGTTTTCGAGCGAGTCATGCAAAGCAAAATCTCAGCATTCATTGAGGCAAATGAACTACACAACACCGGTCAACATGGGTTCAGAGCGGGAAGATCATGTCTCTCACAACTTTTGGAACATTATGACAAAATTCTTAAAGCGCTAGAAGAAAAGAATTTTTTTGATGTCATCTACACCGATTTTGCTAAGGCATTTGATAAATGTGACCATAGTATAATAGCCCACAAACTAAAAGCAAAAGGTATACCGGGGAAAATCGGACGGTGGATATACAATTTCCTCGTAAACCGGAAACAATCAGTAGCAGTAAACCAAGTCACATCTGAGCCTTCGGATGTCAAAAGCTCAGTGGCCCAAGGAACAGTGCTAGCGCCCCTTCTGTTCCTCATTCTAATTTGCGACATAGATACCAACACAAGACACAGTATGGTGTCGTCTTTTGCGGATGACACAAAACTAAGCAAGATAGTAAACACACAAGAGGATACGGGCCAGCTGCAGGAAGACATAAATGTAGTGTTCCAGTGGACTAGGGAAAACAACATGCAATTCAATGAAGAAAAATTCCAATTAATAGGGTACAGAGATAATAATGTTGTCAAAGAGAACACAAACTACCTAACAGAATCTAACCACATAATAGAATGGAAAGACAGTGTGAAAGACCTTGGGGTGTTAATGTCTGAAAATATGGGTTTCAAAGAACATAACCAGGTCAAAGTTGCGGCTGCGAAACGTTTAACGGGTTGGATTCTGCGCACATTTAAAACACGCGGTGAATTACCTATGATAACGCTCTTCAAATCTCTAGTGCTACCGCGGCTTGAATACTGTAGCGTATTAACATCCCCATACAAAGCATGTGAAATAAATGACTAGAGTGTACAAAGAAATTTCACTTCGCATATAAGTTCGGTAAAACAGCTACACTATTGGGATCGTTTAAGAGCACTGAAACTGTACTTGCTGGAACATAGAAGAGAACGTTACCTAATAATATACACATGGAAAATCGCAGAGGGTTTAGTACCAAACCTACATACTCCGATAGTCATGAAATTCAGTGATAGGAGAGGCTGGGAATGCAATATCCCCCGGATGAATAACAGGGGTGCTATGGGCTCTCTGCGAGAGGGCTGGTTATCACACAGAGGCCCACGTCTCTTCAACAAACTCCCACGGCGAGTATGTCTCTTTAGACAACTTCAAGAGAGCCCTCGATGTTAAACTGCAAAAAGTGCCAGACGAGCCCATCTTCGCAAGGTAGCATGCTGTCTCTTCAAACAGTCTGCTGCACCAAAACACAACCCCCAACGAGGGGTGACGCGCTCCTCGGTGCTGCTAGGAGAGTGGCGAACACAACCTTAGGTGACCTTAGGTAGGTGGGCCTGAGCATATAGATAGATAGATAGATAGTGAAGAGTGGACGTGGATAAAAGGATGATAGATCAATGTTGACCAAGGAAGATCTGGGATGAGGTCATGAGTATTTTATACCTACAATCATTTGTATTTCAGCTGACGGTAAATTGAGTTCCTCAGCAACTGATTTCTTGCTATGTAATGAAAAAGTATGAAACTGCTATATCTCTGTGAAGTATTTATGTCAAGTTTTTCTAATTAACAATATATTTCAGAACAAAATCTTCATAATATCTGAGTAAACAAACTATGGGGATATGGCAATTTACTATCGACCAGGAAAAAAACAGACTACAGTATAGTTACTGTGATTTACTTGGATACTTTGGGGTAATGGCAACTTTAATGCCAATCACTTCACAATAAACATTTTCCACTAACCTCTCGTTGAAGAAGTAAAATGTTTTAGGCTTCTGCTGTGTTTGATTATTGTTGACGTTGATCTGGAGTTGTACCAGCTGGCAGGGTAGACTTGCTCAGGTTCAGGGAAGGTCTTGGGTGGTCGTTATCGTTGCTGTCATTGTTGGAGGCGCTGGAACCATCTGGACAAATATTTAGACTGGATTAGTATAGATGCTAAGACCAGGTTAACACTCTCTGGGGCGACGTCTTGGGGGTTATTATGACAGTTTGCTTTATAGTATTGAGAGTGAAATAGTATTGCAAATAAAAAAAAGTCTCAACAGGAGCTGATTATATACAGTTGCTAAGACATGAACATGGGACAAATGCTGCGGAGAACTTGCTATAAGTAGCCCTACTCCTGTCACAGGTCGTAGCGCAGTTGGTAGAGCACTCGCCTGCAAACTGTGAGGTTGATGGTTCGAGTCTCCAGGCCTGCCAGTGTGTGCTATTTGACAGACGCCAGTGCTGTTGGTGGACGGAGCGGTCTAGCAATCTGTGGCAACTATTCACTGAAGTCCGTGATCATCAGGGCACCCACCCTAACCCAGCTCTTGAGCAGGGAGTGCATGGTGGTACAAAACGCATCATCATTGTTGTACCCTCTCTCGCACTTCATCCTCTATACCAGTACAGTACTCCCATCTTTACTTATCACACTTCCCAAATACTTACATGAGTTGACTTTCTCCAGTACCTGTCCCTTTAGCCTCACCTCACGTTCTGTGACTGCATCCCTCTCAAGGACCATAACCTTACTTTTCTCCACATTGACCTGTCAGTAAAGTGTTCCTCATCGAATGGTGTTTATATATATTCATTCAGTGAAAAATTTCTGGTGCCCAAGTTTCATACATTTCATGCAGAGGCTAGTTCTGTTGAAAGAGTATGTACGGTAAGTGGAAGAAGTTGAGAGAGTTGCTACCAAGATTGGCAACAAGGGTTGCCAAGTGGCAAGTTTTTATTGTACATACTATTTATTATTTATTGTTCATACTATGAGTATGAAGAGTATGAAAATGTATCGGACATGTGTGAGGTAATGAATAACAAATTGGGGTCAGTTTTTTACTAGAGAGGAAGGTTTTGACGAACCACAGGCGGGAGTACTGGAGAGCGGTCTTAGTAAGATTGAAATAACTAGAGATGAGCTGTTATCTGCGATGAGAGGACTTGAAGTAAGGAAAGCTATGGGACCGGATGAAGTGTCTGCCTGGGTTTTAAAGGAGTGTGCAGAGCAATTAGTGGAGCCAGTGAGGGACATAATTCAAGCTTCCTTAGATAAAGGACAGGTTCCTGTTGAATGGAAAAGAGCTAATATCATTCCATATACAAGAATGGAAACCCTGAGGACCCTCTAAACTATAGACCAGTTTCACTTACTAGTATTGTATGCAAGATTTGTGAAAAGCTAATTAGGAAGAGATGGATGAAAATGTTGGAGAGAAAGAAGATAATAACCCCAAAACAATTTGGATTCAGAGAAGGGACATCTTGTGTTACCAGTTTGCTATGTTATTACAGTAGGGTGATAGATGTACTCCAAGAAAGAGGCGGATGGGTGGACTGCGTCTACTTAGACCTTTCCAAAGCATTCGATAAGGTACCACATAAGAGATTGTTATCTAAGCTTGAGACACTAGGATGTGTCAGGGGGAGTTTGCTGAAATGGATGGAGAGCTATATAACAGATAGGGAAATGAGGACCAACATTAGAGGAACTTACTCATCGTGGCGGAAAGTTGAGAGTGGTGTGCCGCAGGGATCTGTGTTGGCACCTCTCATGTTCCTTATGTACGTGAATGACCTGCCGATAGGCATAAACTCTTACATGTCAATGTTTGCAGATGACGTAAAAATTATGAGACAAATAACAAATAAAAGTAGTTGTGAGGAGCTGCAAGGGGATTTAGATAAAATATACGAATGGAGCACCAAGTGGAAAATGAAATTTAATATAAGTAAATGCCATGTGTTAAATATGGGAAGAAGTGTGAATAGACCAAATTGGGAGTACAGGATGGGAGATAATATAATTAGCAAGGCCGAAAAAGAAAAAGATTTAGGGTTGATTATACAAGATAATTTGTCGCCAGAGAAACATATTAACAAGCTCTTTAGCGGAATGTATGCAATGGCCGGGAATATGAAAGTTGCTCTGAACTACTTGGATGAGACCATGGTAGCGAAAATTATGAAGAGTATGATTAGACCAAGATTGGAGTATGCAGCAGTGGTGTGGTCCCCGCATCTAAAGAAGCATATTCACAAGTTAGAAAGAATCCAGAGAGCAGTCACTAGATTGGTTCCAAGTCTCAGAGAACTGCCATATGAAGGGAGGCTAGACAAATTAAATCTACCGAGTCTAAAAGAGAGGAGAGAGGGGAGACATGATAATGATGTACAAATGTACCCGGGGGCTGGAGAGGCTGGATAGGGAGGATATTAATTATGGATACAGGAATAACTAGAGGCCACAGCTACAAAGTAAAAAGACCTACCTGCAAGAACGATATCAGGAAGTTTAGCTTCCCCTATAGATGTATTGACAAATGGAATGGGCTGGAGGAGGAGGTGGTAGGGGCAAGGAACATCCATATTTCAAGAAAAAATTGGATAAAAAGTAGACTGAGAGACGGGACAACACGAGCTTAGCTCAACTCCTGTAAACTACAATTAGGTAAATACAATTAGGTAAATACTAAAACCACGCTCTCTGTGGATGAAGCGGTCTTTAAACTTGTATGTATGTAGGAGTGAGAAGTATGTTGCTTTATGTTAGTCACTGCCATGGCCAGTCAAAGAAGATGACACCAGAACATTTAAGGAAATGAGCAAAGGGAGATGGTAGCGAGAGAGAGACCAATGAGAGAAGGGATATGATAGAGACTTTTAAGATAGTGTCAGGAAAGTATGATGAGGATGTGTGTGAAGGTATCTTCTTGATGCGGGAGGGAACAAGAACGAGAGGACACTCAAAGAAAATTTACAAAGAAAGAAATAGGCTTGAGAAGGCAAAGAACTCATTTTGTGATAGAGTGGTAAATGAGTGGAACGCAATGCCCCAGTATGTAGTCAATTCCAAATCAATAAGGGAGTTTGAAAGTAATCTTGATAAAGCATGGGGAAGACAAGATTTGAAGTTTGATTATAAAGCAAAAATACAGAATAGTAAAAATGTTGCGTCTGCTACCGCCGCCGCCAACACCGTGAACGACCGCAGCAGTGCAAGTACTGGTACTGAGCTGGATACACAGGCCTAGTTTGCCCTTTTCCAGAGGATCTACTGTAAGTAAGAAACTGTAAGAGAAGACTAGAAAGATAAACTTCGTATAGAGTGTATCAGTTGTGTATTGTGATGGTTTGATCATGTGGAGAGAAAAGATGAGGATGACTGGATGAAGTGTGTAGTAGTCGTTCCCTAAGCTGCCTGGCCAAACAGCCCCGGATGAAATGTTTTAGAAGTACTGGTATGCAAGTGATTGGAAAGAGAGAAAGGATTAGGATGACTGTGTGAAGAGTGTTAGAAGAGTGGAAGTTGTGTGAAGCATGACAGTTGTAGCAATGTAGAGTGACAATCATCTAGGAAGAGCGGAGTATTTTATATATATAGTCAGTTATATTTCAGCTGACGGTAAATTGAGTTTCTTAGCAAATTATTTCTTGATACTTAATGGAAAAGTATGAAATAGCTATATCTGTGAAATTTTAAAGCCAAGTTTTCATAATTAACAATATATTTCAGAACAAAATCTTTGTAATAAAGGAGTAAACAAACGAGGATATGGCAATTTACCAACAGCCGAGAAAAAACAGAGTACAGTAGAGCATAGAGCATAGTTAACGAAACTTACTTGGATGATTTTGGGTACTGGCAACTTTAATGCTAATCACTTGTAGATTGAGACGAGGCAATGTGGAAAAGAGCGGTGCATACCCACGTGCAGTGTGTGGAGAGGGAGTGGGCGTTAACTCAATTCAATGTAGCATCTGTCAATGTTGGGTACACCATGGGAGAAAGCGCTGTAGTAGAATAAAGGGACCCCTGCCGAAGGATAAGTCAGAAATAGAGAAATTTGAGTGCGTAGTGTGCAAAGGCGAGCTTGTGTTAAGTGATGATCCTGTGGCTGTGAATTTTGGAAATGAGTCTTTGGAGCTGGTGAACAAGTTTTGTTACCTAGGAGATACCATCTCTGCCGGTGGTGCGGCCGAGGCTGCCACTGTTGCTAGAATTAGGTGTGGCTGGGGGAAGTTCAGAGAACTGATGCCAATCCTGACCATGAAAAGAATGCCTCTCCCCCTGAAGGGAAAGGTGTATGCCTCATGTGTTAGAAGTGCAATAATGTATGCCTCAGAAACATGGGCCGTTAAAGTAGAGGGTGTCAACAGAATGGAGCGTAATGAGATGAGAATGGTGAGATGGATGTGTGGGGCCAGGCTACAGGATAGAATAACAAATGTTGAGCTGAGGAGACGTTTAGGTATAAAGAGTATTGGCGAGGTGATGCGTACAAGTAGACTGGGATGGTATGGACATGTGGAGAGAATGGATGAACAAAATTGGGTGAAAAAATGCAGGTCTGTGATTGTGGAGGGAGCTGCACCAAGGGGTGGACCGAAGAAGACCTGGGATCGGACTATACGCGACGATCTCAAATACAAGAACTTGACAAGTGAAGCAGCCCTTAACAGGGTTGCCTGGAACGCCGCCATTAGGACGAGAGACTGAGACTGCACTTATGTGTGGAACACTCAGTCTTGAAATTTTATGTATGTATGTACTTCACAATAAACATTTCCACTAACCTCTCATTAAAGAAGTCTTCTGTTGTGTTTGATTATTGTTGACATTGCTCTGGAGTTGTACCGCTGGCAGGGTAGACTTGCTCAGGTTCAGGGAAGGTCTTGGATGGTCGTTATTGTTGCTGTCATTGTTGGAGGAGCTGGAACCACCTGGACAAATATTTAGACTGGATTAGTATATACAGTATGCTAAGACCCAGGTGAACACTATCTGGTGCGACGTCTGGGGGTATATGATTCTGTATTTGCTTACTTATTATTGAGTGAAAATAATATTGCAAATAACAAAGTCTCATCAGGAGCTTATTATGTACAGTAGCTAAGACATGAACATGGGACAAAATTAATGCTGCGAAGAGCTGGGTGTCATAAGCCCTATTCCTTGTCATTACTTTCAGTGTTCCTCCAACTCTCCTCCCTTGTTGTACCCTCTCTCGCACTTGATCCTCTATACTCCCATCTTTACTCATCACACAAGCCAAATACTCACGTAAGCTGACATTCTCCATTGCTTGACCCTTGAGCCTCACCTCACACTCTGTGACTGTATCCCTCTCAAAGAACATAACCTCACTCTTCTCCACACCCATACACAAATTTAAAGACCCGAGTGCTCCACACGAAGTGTGGTTCCGGTCTACATTGACCTTCAGGTTACGTTTCTCACACACATTTACAAACATATTTACCAAACTAAACTCTGCAACTCCATTAATTATTAGTCATCAGAACTGTATCATCAGCAAACAGCAGCACAGGCAACTTTCACTCACTCTCTTCCCTTACCAGGGGTACTCCAACATTCACTGCTCTCCTTGTAGTACTTCTTTCATGTCTCCATCATATATAATATATACTGAACAACCATGGGAACATCACGCACCCTGCTTCAACTCAACATTCATATCAATTATCTCTGTTTATTTTGTGATGTAATTAAATTGAAATGTAAAACTTGCAATACAAACAAATCAAAACTCAAATACAAAACTGCACAATATAAAGACAATCAAACTTATAGAATCACTACAGTTTGTGGGAACAATATTAGGAAATTAAGGGGAGATGGGGCGTTCTTTTAGAGCCCCTTCTCCCTCATGTTTTAGCCTAATTAGTTTTCAGATTTTAAGACGTTTGGCCCATATGTTTGTCGATTTTAAGACCTTTGCTTAATTTCTTTGTCAATATTAAGACCTTTCGTGCTATTAGGTGTTGATTATTTTCCTGGCGAACGATACATACTGTACATACTGTACATACATACAATTTTAAGACTGAGTGTTCCACACATATGTGCAGTTTCAGTCTCTTGTCCTAATGGCGGCGTTCCAGGCAACCCTGTTAAGGGCTGCTTCACTTGTCAAGTTTTTGGATTTGAGATCGGCACGTATAGTCCGACCCCAGGTCTTCCTCGGTCCACCCCTTGGTGCAGCTCCCTCCACAATCACAGACCCGCATTTTTTCACCCAATTTTTTTCATCCATTCTTTCCACATGTCCATACCATCCCAGTCTACTTGTACGCATCACTTCGCTAATACTCTTTATACCTAAACGTCTCCTCAGCTCAACATTTGTTATTTGATATCGAGTCTGTAATTTTTGAAGAACCGGATTTTCTATCGAAAAATTTACAAATTAATCTAGAAGGGGGATCTAATGGGTGTTTTTTCTTTTAAAGTTTGATGGAGGTCTAGTGAGGATATTAAAAATAATAATAAATTATTATGTTAACCACAACCGACTTTACTCCTAAACTCAATTAATGAAATCAACAAATACATGTGGGCAGTCCAGGGATTCGAACCTAGGATGCTCACACTGAAATTCAGTGCATTTATCCATTGCGCTACGAAGACAGTTAAAGAATGCTGGACAAGCCTACGATTTATTAAGCAGTTTCGAATCCTGCATATCAATCTAAGCATGTACACAATTCCAACTGCGCTATCATAGGCTATGGATAGATGAATGGAAAGAGTAATTAATGGGGCCTTAACCCTAAGGAAGGCCTCTCTATAAACTACCTGAACCTGAATGAATTACAGGTATTATGTTACCTCCACCAACCGACTTTACTCCTAAACTCAATTAATGAAATCAACAAACACATGTAGTCCTGATGTGGCGGCGTCTACGCCGTGGGACTACCTCCCGGAGCTGCCGGCCCTCCGCGGCCGGAGACAAGATCGAAGACCAGTGGAGGACAGCCGGCTGCCGGCGCGGGGGAGCAGTTTCCGGGAGCCAAACCGTCACACCTATCCCCTGCCCCCTCCCTGGAGGCACGGGTCCTTGGAGCGGCTTCGGTCGCGCCGGGCAATTTCCACACCTCTCACACCACACACACACATCACACAGTTTTTCCTACACCGACAATGGCTCTCCGGCTGTCATTTCTCGAAGACTTCTAGCCGAAAACATTGAAAGCAACCCAGGACCCACCTATACAAACTTATGTCCAACATACTCAAAACCTATCACTTCGAGTCGCCACACTAAGAGTTCAGTTTCCTGCAATTCATGCGGGAACCAGTGTTGCCAAATGAGCCAGACGTAAATGAGCTAGATTGAAGTATAAAATGCGCTAGAAATGCGCTAGGGAAACTTTCGTCCTAAATTATTTTCGTCTCCTCCCCTGCATATAGATCGATAATGATGATACTGACAATTATTTTCATTGCTATTCGTCCTTCAGCTTGGCTAGTTGACCGGCGCTGGGTGTCACTAATGTGAGAATGGTAATTAATTTCATTTGTCTTGAGCTAGAAAAAGGTTCTGCAGCTCGAACATGTTTCACAGAAGTTGTATGTCGTCTTAAGTCACTGAATTTTACTAGTAACTCGCATTTACAAAACAAACAAAAAGCCTTAGTCCTGTCTTTTTCTACAGGTCTGAGCCAATCCTTTAAATCTGGAATGGATTCCCAGCTCTTTCTGTATGTTTGAGTGTACATTGGCCCCATTCTGGTAGTTAATCGGACATTTATTAAATTAGGCTGATTGAATGTTTACACTTGGAAGACAAGTGGAGACAACTAACGACAGTTGCCCGGCCTCACCGTCACCGTACGGTATAGTTGTACTAGTAGAGTTGTTACCCTGTACGCATGTTTGTATGTCTGTTTTTGCTAGTTACTACTGATGTATTGACCCATATATAGGCTCCGCCTCCCCTCCCCCCATGCTTCTGCCCCCTCCCTGTCCTGCTTCCTTCCTCCCTCCCAACCCCCACCTCCCACGCCACCTGTCTGGACGGATATTTAAGGCCTCCTATGTACCAGCATTTGTTAGTGACCTGATGAAGCTATCTGCGAAACGTTGTCAATAAAGTGCTCTTCCTCAGATGGTGTTTTTTATCCAGTCTATAGTTGACACGTTTAATACGGAGCAGTTGCCTTATAGTCAAATTTCTACTGAGCTTAACCCTTGTCTAGCAGGGTGTTTTGGGCTCATTTGGGCATATTCAGGCCCTCCTGCATGATAAATCAAGCATCTGCATGACAAATAAATTATTTAGCAAAAAACTAGGCACTAAAAGCTTCAAAATGAGACCAGAACGAGCTACGTAGCACTCGTGGTTCTCTTGCAGTGATGCCACGAACATGGGAGTTTAGCATATATCGGTATATGTTTCCCAGCTATGCTCACTACTGGCTACACTGCCGGCCTCGAGAACACAGGGAACATGAGTTAATGGGCGGCGGTAAGCCCTGGGAGTCGGCTGTCTGGCCCGCTATGCTCCCGGCCATTTGCACTCGATTTTAACCCTTTAAAAGCCTTAATAATGCTCCTAACTTGCTGCAAATTGGTGCACGACTTAAGTCGAGCACCGCCAATAAGGGGTTAAATTGCTATAAGTAGACTCAAGAATTATTAGTAATATTGTTTAATGTCTTATAAACGTCAATGATATATCCTGTAAACTTGTTGGAAATATTGCAATTCTAACATACCCAAAAATAACATATGTGTGAAATAGCAACACTAGTTTGAAAATTATCACGAAACAAGAAAACTATAAGCCAATCAGGGAGTCCTAATCCTGTTGATTTCGTGTGTAGCTTAGAGTATACGAGTAACGATTTATCTACCTTAGGAAGAAGTGTACATTTATGCTTAACTTACTAATGATTGTGGCTTCTTAGAAATGCGCTAGAACATGCACCAAATCAACAAAAAATGCACTAGAAAATGAGTTATGCGCAAAGTACGAAATTTATGCACTGTTTGTGATGCCAATGCGCTAGAACTAGCGCATTTCGCACTAGTTTGGCAACACTGGCGGGAACTGGACCCATTTCACCTGCACAACACTTACATCCAAGAAACACTACATGAACACCTGGACCTGTTCCTCATGCCCCTCCCTCTCCCAGTCAAATCCCTCCCCTCAAACCCATCCACCTCTCCTCCCCAACCCACCTAACCTTCCCATACCATCCACTCCCCCCCCCCCAAAACCCGTTCACCTCTCCTCCCCAACCCACCTAACCTTCCCATACCATCCACATCAAATGACTCACCCGCTTCCTCCTCTATGGTAAGGATGTAGTATTCGGGCGTACTGCCCGCCTTGTTTACACTACTTGTGATCATGTTCCAGGGAGAAGATACCACGTGTCCTGCCTGTGAAGAAGAAAATTAATCTTTAGAACATTTTGTGCTGTATTGTGAATAGTAAAACAGATAAGGGATACAAAGAAACTATTTGAGAGACCAAATACAGAAAAGAACAATACATTCTAGAAACTATTTGAGACCAAATACCGAAAAGAACAATACAGTACCGGTACATTCTATGTGTTTGAAAAGAGAAAAACTCGGAAAACAGGAAATTTGAGCTAGAAATATACAATAAAAATTAATGCCAATAGGGGGGGCCGTTGGGTAGGGATGTAGTATTCGGGCGTATCGCCCGCTTTGTTTACACTAAATGCACGCTCGCCGCAGTCGCACTGCTCGAGATCACGTTCCTGTTTATTTTTAATGCCATGGGATACAATAATAGATTGAGGCCATGACTTATTGTCATCATCATATATATTACCAGCGGGGGCCAATTACAGAAAGAAAAGTAAAAATAGACGGAAACGTAACCGCGAGCACTTATTGTCATCATATATATTACCAGCGGGGGCCAATTACAGAAAGAAAAGTAAAAATAGATGGAAACTTAACCGCGAGCGCACAAACTATGTAAACATGACGACCGTACGCCCGGATACTACATCCTACCCAACCATTAAAAAGGCTATCTCCGCAAAAATACACCAGACCAGACCAGACCCGTCTAGGCCTACCGGTATTTTGATTGCCGTGGAATACAAAAATAGGCCCCTCACCCCACCAAGCTTATTGTTATCATCATATAGGCTAGTACACAGTATATTGTCAAGGGGCAAATAACAAAAAATAGACATCAAAATAGACGGAAACGTAACCGCGAGCCGGGGGTGACCAGTAGCGACATTGGTAGAGCACTCGGTTTCTAACCGGAAGGACCGAGATCGATTCTCAGCCCGGTGTTACGGGCGTACGTCGTGTAACACGTAAGTTGATGTTAACAGTGGGGTCTGGGGCGGCAGCCCCACCCATAGCCTAATACTAGGATAGGTTAGGTAAGGTTGTTAAGTTAGGCTAATGTCCTTTCAAAGGGGTAGCCTATAGACCTAGTAAACACTAGGATAGGCTATAGCCTACCCATTCAGAGGTAGGTGATATGCCCGATAACACAACTCTTGCCATCGTTTGGAGTTGCGATAAAGACATAGGCTATCCCACAGGCCACAACCACTACTGGACTGGACTAGACTGGGCAATCTCCTCACACCCCTTGCCTCTGTTTCGCGGCACTTTCGCCTGACAATAAAATAGGCTACGCAGCAGGGTGAATTGGATTGGATTCTCCGGCCCTTCAACCCATAAAAAAAAAAAAAAAAAAAAAAAAAAAAAAAAAAAACGCGAGCCCACGACTTAGCCTAGCCTATGTAAACATAGGCTACCGATTGTACGCCCAACTCCCGAATAGCCTAGGCTTACTACCGTACATCCTTCCCACCTCTATTACCCTAACATAACCTGAGGTCACCACCGCTAGGATAGGCTACTCTTAAAAATTATGTAGGCCTAGATGATGTCAAATTACTAGGCCTAAACAGCACTGTGGGAGAGTGAAAAGAAACTCCAAGACAGGCTAGGCCGGGGGGTTTATTGGATCGTCGAACTGCTGACTTGTGTTGTGTTAGCGTCGCCTATTTAGATCCACATTTTCTTACAGTTTCTTACAGTAGATCCTCTGGAAAAAGGCAAACTATGCCTGTGTATCCAGCTCAGTACCAGTGCTTGCACTGCTGCGGTCGTTCACGGTGTTGGCGGCGGCGGTAGCAGACGCAACATTTTTACTATTCTGTATTTTTGTTTTATAATCAAACTTCAAATCTTGTCTTCCCCATGCTTTATCAAGATTACTTTCAAACTCCCTTATTGATTCGGAATCGACTACATACTGGGGCAGTGCGTTCCACTCATTTACCACTCTATCACAAAATGAGTTCTTCGCCTTCTCAAGCCTATTTCTTTCTTTGTAAATTTTCTTAGAGTGTCCTCTCGTTCTTGTTCCCTCCCGCATCAAGAAGATACCTTCACACACATCCTCATCGTACTTTCCTGACACTATCTTAAAAGTCTCTATCATATCCCCTCTCTTTCTCCTATATGCCAGTGTCGGAAGTCCCAGTGTCCTCAACCTCTGCTCATAGCCCGCGTTCTTCAACGTTGGTACCAGCTTGCTAGCTCTTCTCTGCACTTTCTCCACTGCTTCTATATCCTTTACCATATATGGAGCCCACACCTGGTTTGCATATTCCAGGTGTGGCCTAACCAGCGCTGTATATAGATTCCTGAAGATTTCTTCGTCAAGTGACACAAATGTCCTCCTTATCAGCCCTACAATTCTATTGGCTTTATTTATCTTTTCCGCTAAATGTTCTGAGAAATTTAACTTATTATCTATCACTACTCCTATATCCTTTTCTGCACTCACTTCCTCCATCGCTTCATACATACTGTATCCTACCTTGTCTATCTTGCTGGTCCCAATCCGCATGTACTTGCATTTTTTTGGATGAAAAGGCATTAACCAATGCTCAGACCATCCCTTCATGCCCTCCACATCTCCTTGAAGCAAACCCATATCTTCCTTACTCCTCACTCTTCTATACAGTTTAGTGTCATCCGCATACAGGTATACCTCACTTCCATTAGTTATAACTTCAGGCAAGTCGTTGATAAATATAACGAACAGCAATGGTCCCAACACAGATCCCTGAGGTACCCCACTTGTAATTTCCCTCCACCCGAGCCTATTCCATTCACCAATACCCTCTGTCTCCGATCTTTCAGGAAGGCTTCTATCCATTTCACACATTTCTCCCCTATATTATAGCTTCTAACTTTCTCTATTAACCTTTTATGTGGGACCTTATCGAAGGCCTTCATAAAATCGCAATATACCACGTCTATTACATCACCATCATCTAGAATTTGCATCCAATCATCTACCACCTTAATTAGCTGTAGTACCGTCGACCTCCCCCGCAAGAATCCGAACTGTCTCCACTGAAAAGTTGGTTTGACTTCATATGATCCATTATTCCTTCTCTAATTACCGTTTCCATTAGTTTACACACAACACTTGTCAAACTGACTGGTCTATAATTCCCTGGGTCATTTCTCTTTCCCTTCTTAAATATAGCTGTTATGTTCGCCTCTCTCCAGTCCATCGGGATTTGTCCTGTATTAAACGATACCTCAAATAACATTTTCAATGGCTCTACTAACATCTCCCCTCCTTCCTTTATGATTCTTGGGTGTATCCCATCCGGTCCCGGTGACTTACTTCTATTCATTTTTTCTATAGCCCTTCTTATTCTAGCATGGGAAAACTACTAGTTCTAGTGCCGGTGCCTGTTTGATGGGAATAGTAGGCACTGCATCCTCCGACTCCACTGTTAGTACCCCCCCAAAGTATTTCCCCAGCACCTCTGCTTTCTCCTTATCAGTCTCCGCTCTACTCCCACCATTCAACCCCCCCACCAGCTCTGGGATCCCTACTCTTCTTGTTAATTTTTCCTGAATGTACTTCCAGAATATTTTTGGATTATCCTTCACATTTCTAGCTATCTCTCTCTCCCTCTCCTTCACCCCCCTCCTTGTTTCCCACCTTATTTTATTGTTTATTTGTCTGCGTTCCAGATCCACTTCCTTAGCCTCTATACTAGACCCCCTGTTCTTTTTTAACAATTTTAATCTTTCCCACAATCGTTTCTTTCTTCTAATCAATATCCAAAGCTTTCTTTTCATTGGCAATTCTGGGTTAGTTCTTTTCCTCAATTTTGTTTTATCCTTATATTCCCTTAATGGTACACTGTTGGATACAGCATTCTCCAGTTTGACTCTAATTTTCCTCCACATTCCTTCAGCGTCTTCACCGTTCAAATATTCCCCCCAGTCAATGTCCAAACACCGTCTCAGCAGCTCATAATCTGCTCTATCATACATGTATATTTTCTATTGCTTTTATTATCCCTCTCCGATTTAATGTTACAACTAAAGCTTATACAGGCATGGTCACTACGACCTATAGGGCTATCCACATTAACATGTTCCACTATATCCTCTTCATTGCTAAAAATCAAATCAAGTACACTCCCCTGCGTCCCATCTCTATATCTTGTCATCTCTACAATATGTTGCGTTAAAAAACAATCTCTCACTTTCTCTATAAACTTATTTCCCAGGCTACCCTGTCCCGCTGGAGTAGTACAATTTGCCCAGTTGATCCTTGGCAAATTGAAATCTCCAATCAAAATTTTATATTTGTTCTCTCTATTATCTATCTCCTCCATTGTTTTCAGTAGGTTATCATCCTCTCCCCTGCTATTATTTGGGCTTCTATATATAGAGGCAATTAGAATTGATCCTCTTACACATTTTACTTCAATACACAAATACTCACAATACTGCTGTCTCATATCCACCTCATTAACCTTGAGCTCTTTTCTTACATAAATAAACAGTCCTCTTCCAACCTCTGCTCTAATAGCATTTCTCTCATATAACTCAAAACCCTCCAACTATATTCCACCAGTTCCCTCTCAATTCTAACATTTTTTGGTCTTACTTCCTGTAGGGCTATGATATCAGGTTTTTCCTCTTCATCCTGCAACCTACATATCAGTTCTCTTTTCTTGTCCTGAGTAAACACATCCACATTACTAAACATAATCCTTAATCCATCTACCATTCCTCCAGCAATTACACCATCCCGCTCCTCCAGTCCGTACCCTACTCCCCTGTTAGCACTACTGGGTCTGACTCTTTGTCTCCTGTCTCTCCCTGTGACACCTCCACCCCGTTCTCCTCCTCCGTCACAACTCTCATCACATTGAGAGTTGAGCTACCATCTCCTTACCCCTGTCCTCTGGTGTTGCCCTAGTGTTTCTTGGGCCACCATGGAGGACATTATTCCAGGTAATGACCTGGAAGAGGGCCAGCATACCACCGAAGTGCGTATGGAGGTGACTCCCCCACCACCGTCTGATCCCACAATGGCGGGCGGGAACTCTGGTAAGAGGAGTTTGGACGACGATGACCCCGGTGGAGGGCACCCCGCCTCTGCGGGTACAGCTAATAGTGCTGGTCCATCCTCAGCCAAGGTCTCCAAGACTGCCTCTTCCCATCCCATAGGCTAGCCCAACCAAAGTATGTCTGACCAAGCTTCCCATCCTAGAGCCTACCTCTAGCCTCATGGACCCAGAGACAGGTAACACTTTGACATCTCTAGTTGCTTACATAATTCATGCTGAGGACGCTCTCCCATTTTAAGAACCCTGCTGCAGTCACTGAAGCCATTAACAACTCGCCCTTTCAAAATATGTCCTGGAAACCGCTGATGGATCACCTGAAGGTTTGGGCAAGGGCCGTACGCTAGTGATACGACTCCGTGCTTGTGATTTGAATAGTATCCATCCCCCATGGAGGAATTGCATACACTAGGGTCCTGGAAGGTTAAATGCCGTGCTCGCTCCCTCGAAGATCCTTCCATTTCTTATGGGATGATAGGACCTGTTAGTGTAGAATACTCCATTACAGAGCTGGTAAGCAAATTAGTTGTCCTCGAGGGTCCCCTCAATGGTGTATCGGGTCAGCTACTTGAAGCAACCCGCCTCCCAGCTGATTATTCAGGCCAAAATGCCCCTCACCTATCTGAGACTGTCCGACTAGAATATCAAGGTGCTCTCCCCCGCCGGGTTACACTGGGCCATGTTTCCTACCCAGTATCTGTTTATTATTTCCCAATTCTCCGTTGTTTTAGGGTCAATTATTAGGTCAATATTAGGGTCTTTTTAGGGTCAATTATTGTGACTGTATTCTAAAATTTGACATCAATAATTTTAATCAAGCATTTTTAACTTGAAGTTTCTTGTATAACCTCTGCTTACTTTTTGTCTGTATTTATTGTTTTTTGTCTGTATTTATTGTTTATCTGTTTCTTTTTCTACAGTATTATTAATATTGATGATTTTTTTAAATTTATTGTTCTTGTTAAAAGAGTACTCTTTGTTTAAATCTGTTGTTAAATCTGTATGTAGTCGATTCCGAATCAATAAGGGAGTTTGAAAGTAATCTTGATAAAGCATGGGGAAGACAAGATTTGAAGTTTGATTATAAAACAAAAATACAGAATAGTAAAAATGTTGCGTCTGCTACCGCCGCCGCCAACACTGTGAACGACCGCAGCAGTGCAAGTACTGGTACTGAGCTGGATACACAGGCATAGTTTGCCTTTTTCCAGAGGATCTACTGTAAGAAACTGTTACTTCATATTTTGCAATTATTTGTCTTTATATTATATGTATTCATTGTCGATAGTATCAATTGCTTACTTTTGCGATTTCCTTAGTTTATTTGTGCTATAAATGTAGGTTATTTGTAGGGTAGTTATTGATAGGGGTCACTTGAGGCATGCTATGCTTACAGGTACCTACCCGATAGCACTATCGTTAGTGAGTGCTGTACTGTATTTTATATATTATTTTGTAATAGTATAGATATCTTATCAATATTGTATTTTACTATTGTTAATGTCTTGTCATGTTGCAAATTTGATTTTAAATAATATTTTGACATTAACATTTAGTTTCTTTTTATTCATGCAGAGTTTAGTAAAATTTGCCAGAAACGGACTTCCCAAACTTGACTACTTCCTTTAACGTGACGATAGTGCGTTGTTATATGTGTGATTAGTTTGCTTGGGAAACAGATTAACTTGCTCATGTAGTAATGTACACCCTATGTGGTGGATTGTGTTCTTTTATTTAATAATTTTCATTTTAGTAAGCGTTGTTTCCACATAGCGATTTTGATAATTTAATTTGACTTTATATTGTCCTTGTCCCAATTTTGGTTTGTTTAGTTTGCAAGTTTTACATTTTAAGTTATGATTGCCACCTCTTCGGCCATGGGGCTGCCACCTGCCGTAACGGAGTCCGCTGTTCAATGTGCAGCGGCCGTCATCACCTTCACCCGGCTGAGGGGTCACGCTGTACGAATGACCCTCACTGTTACCTGTGTGGTGGTTCACACAGGGTAGTCTCCAAAAATGCCCCGTGTATGGTGACGCTATTGCTATCACCGCAGTGTCCGGGATGATGCACTACCCTCAACCGCCAGCTACGACTTACAAGCTCGCCCTCGGGGCCCTGCTCCTACCTCCGTCCCTACCGCGGAGAGTACTCCCACACTGTCTGATCCCCCTCCCCAACCCAGCCACTCAAACGACTCTTCCAGGGGCCCATCTACCAGCTCCCTCCCACTCCCGTCTAACCTACACCTTTCAAACCAATTTCAGTTGCTCGGAGACCATGGAGATACCTTCCCTGATGATCCCCCAGTCCCGCCAGGTCACAATCCTTCTGCTGCCCCTACCTATGCCTCAGTCATGAATGGTGGTCGGCGCCTGAATGGTCCCCGTGCCCCTCGCCTTTTTCACGACGGTCACCGTGCCGATCCCCCTGCAGACAGGATGCCACACCTCGTGGAAAAGGGTAAAAAGCGGAGTGCCTCAAGGATCGGTGTTGGCCCCAATCATGTTTTTGGTTTTCATCAACGACCTTCAAATGGGAATAGGCTCATATATATCTATGTTTGCTGATGATGCAAAATTAATGAAGCATATTACAAGTAGGAGTAGTTGTGAAGAATTACAGAGAGATCTAGATAAGTTATATGAGTGGAGTCAAACTTGGAAAATGGAATTCAACACGAGTAAGTGTCAGGTTCTTGAGATGGGAAAAAGTAAATATAGACCTTCTTGGGGATATAAAATAGGAGATGAAATAATTAGTAAAGCTGTGAAAGCAAAAGACCTAGGGGTAGTTGTGGCAGACAGCTTGTCACCTGAACAGCATATAAATAAAATAACTGGTGAAACCTATGCAGTGTTGACTAACATGAGAATAGCTCTGAATTATTTAGATGAAGAGATGTTAGCAAAAATAATAGGGACAATAATACGACCAAGACTGGAGTATGCAGCAGTGGTGTGGTCTCCACACCTTATAAAACATAATAAAAAACTGGAAAGAGTTCAGAGAGTTGCCACTAAGATGATAGCTAGCCTTAGAGACCTACCTTATGAGGAGAGATTGGAGAGGCTAAAGCTGCCAACGCTGAGGGAGAGGAGAGAGAGAGGTGACATGATCATGATGTTTAAGTGTGTGAAAGGTTTTGAGAAGATCGACAAGGGAGATTTTGTGGTGAGGGACGAGGGAAGAACCAGGGGTCATGATTGTAAGTTGAGGAAAGTTATATGTAAGTCTGATGTAAGAAAGTTCAGCTTCCCGTATAGAAGCATTGAGTGTTGGAATAAGTTGGATGGGGAGGTGGTGGGAGCAAGAAATATCCAAACTTTTAAAGCAAAATTGGATAAATGTAGAGAGAGAGACAGGACAACACGAGCTTAGGCTCAAATCCTGTATACTACAATTAGGTGAGTACAATTAGGTGAGTACTTCAACCCTCCCTCCAATCCCTCTCCCTCAACCCAGACTACGAACCGCCACCCTCCCGCATCCCCATCCCACCCGCCCTTCATTCCTCAGCCTGTGCATCGACGCTCTCACTCTCCTGCTCCACGGGTCATCCCTCAGCGATGTCTGCACTCAACTTCTCCCGCGCTTCATAGCCCTACTCACCACCCAGTAACCTCTTCTTCTCCATCCCCATCCCTCTCTTCATCTCCATCCCCATCCCTCTCTTCATCTTCTCCCCTTTTTCTTCTATGGAACGCCCGCTCCCTCCTCCGTAAGTCTCAAGAGTTCAAAATGTACATAGATGAGCTTGGCCCTGCTGTAATATGTCCATGCGAGATCTGGCTTCGTCCCTCCATTAGGCTCAGTATCAGTGGCTACACCATTTTTCGCGAGGACCGCCTACCTCGTGTAGGAGGGGGTCTCGCAATCATTGTGCGCAATAATGTCCAGTGCTCTCTTTATCCACTCACTCCCTATCAGGGAGGTGTCCTCGAGGTGATGGCGGTACGGGTGGCGCTCTCCGAGTCCTGGACCACAGTCGCGGCCATCTATAACCCATGCCGCGATGTTTCCTTGCCAGAGCTTACTTATATCTTCACTCAGCTCCCAGCCCCGGCCCTCATTTTAGGGGACTTCAACGCCCGCCATCCCAGTTGGGACCCGAGCCTGCCTCGTACTGCACGTAACCCCTCAAGTATCTCTCTCTTTCAATTTTTATTAGACTCCGCCAGATTTTCTCTCATTTCCCCTCCCAGTTTCCATACCCGGATAGATCCCCACACCGGGTCAGGGTCGGTCCTAGACCTCTGCCTCGGGGACCAGGAATTCCTGGATGCGGAATTCACCCTCGGCCCTTATATGGGCAGTGACCACTTGCCAGTTGTCATCCGCCTGTCTAACCCTCCCCAAAAATCTTTTTCCCCAACTCGGCCTAGGTGGAACCTCCACGACGAAGGTTGGGTCACGTTTTCGAAGGCCCTCGAGCAACCTCCACCAGACCACCATGGTTTCCTGGAAGTGGCCGCTGGTTCGTTTTCAGATTGGTTGGTCAGTGCTGGGCGCGTTGCTTTTCACTTGAGCTGTCGAAGAACCCCCCCACGCTGCGGTCTTCCATGGTGGTCGGATGTGTGTCAAGAGGCGGTCCGTGCTAGGCGACGGGCATGCCGCACCTGGCTCCGTTACCCGACTATTCCCAACAAGCTCCGTTATAGGAAATTGGATGCCAAGTGTACACGTATCATTCGTGATGTACAGCGCTCTGCTTGGGCGAACTTTGTATCCACTCTCACTTTCTCCTCCCCCTCTTCACAAACTTGGAGATTCTTCAAGGCAATGAAGGGACGAGCATCCTCATTCTCGTTTCCACTTCGCCAAAATGGGGTTTCCCTCCTGTCAGACCATTCAAAAGCAGTTTATCTTGCAGAATATTTTTCCTCCACTCTAAGCACACCTGCTCCCCTCCCAGACGTCGCCCGACATACAGCCATGTTGGAACGGGCTGTTGTAGCTCCCTCTACGCCTGGACTGTCTTGCCCTTTCACCCCAGATGAGATGTCCTCAGCCATCTCTTCTCTCCCTCCCCGTAAGGCATCCGGCCCAGACCTCATCCCATACGAGTTTCTTCGACACCTCCCCTCCCTCACCTCCTCTCCCTCATAAACACTAGCTGGTCTACTGGAGTTTTCCCTCAAGCTTGGAAACTGTCCACTATTATCCCAATCCCCAAGCCTGGGAAGGATCTATCGCTCCCATCATCTTACCGCCCCATTGCCCTTCTCCCATGTGTCGGTAAGCTCATGGAGCGCCTTGTTGTCAACAGACTCTCCTGGTGGGCTGAATCGGAGCACCTTCTCCTCCCAGAACAAAGTGGCTTTCGTCCAGGTAGAGGAACGCTTGATGTCCTCCACCAATTAGACCATTCTATCCATCAAGCCTATCAAAACAAAGACGTCCTGCTATGCCTGTTCATTGACGTTGCTAGCGCCTTTGATGCGGCACCACACGAGGGTATCCTGTCCCGCCTCTCTACCATGGGGGTCCAGGGTCAGCCGTTATCGTGGTTGCATAGCTTTCTCTCGAAACGCACCTTCTCAGTCTCCGTTGGTGGAGCAACAGCCTTATCACACGATGTTTGCCGGAGCGCTCCCCAAGGTTCAAGTCTCAGTCCCTTCCTCTTTAACGCCCTACTATCCTGTCTCCCTCGCCCTTGTGGCACCTCCCTCCATGTCTATGCTGATGATATCACAATAACCGCCTCGGCCCCCACGGCGGAAGAGGCCCAACGCATTCTACAACAGGGTGCTGATGCCCTACAACAATGGTTCACCACCTGGGGCTTCACAGTTAACCTACAGAAATGTGCCCTCATGTTCTTCACCCAAAAACGCTCCCTCCTTGCCCTCCCCACCATCTCCATCTCAGGTGTACCTGTCCCCTTGCGTAGGCAACACAACTTTCTTGGCCTACGATTCAATGGACCCATCCTGACCTGGCGATCTCACATAGACTACCTTCGTGAATCCTGTTTCAAGAGGCTCAATATCATGAAAAGCCTGGCAGGTATACGGTGGGGAGCTAATAGAGACGTCCTACTCAAGTTCTACAAAACCTACGTGTTGAGCAAATTAGCCTATGGATCTGCATCTAAAACTGTCCTCTCCCGCCTAGATGTCATACACAATATCGCTTTGCGAATTGCTACAGGGGCCTTTTGCACTTCCCCAGTCATCGCCCTCCAGGCGGAGAGTGGCCTTCTCCCGCTTGAATATTGCCGGCATTTACATGCTGGCTCCCTTCTGTATAGGTTTTCCTCCCTACCGTCATTACACCCTCTCTCTATTCTATTCTCTCATACCGCCATTGATACCCATAATCCCTCCTGGCCTGTTAATTCCCGCACACCCTTTCTAGTCAATGCCTTGAAATCACTCCAACTACTCTCAATCCCCCCTCCTACCCCCCCTGTGTCCCCCTCTCCTCTCTTTTTCATCTTTCCTTTCATGTCCCATTCCTCAAATCCAATGACGGATCCCTTGCCCCTCAACTCTTTCTCGAACTCCTCTCTCTTCGATTCCCTGGCTTCCTCAGGGTCTTTACAGACGGCTCCTTCACCCCTCGTTCTCCCTCTACCTCTCCCTGACCCGTACCTGGCGTCTGTCGGCAAGACACTCGGTCTTAGCCGCGGAACTTTTTGCAATATTGATGGCCCTGCAGTTCCTACACGATTTCCTTCCCCCTCAACCAGTAGTCATCTTCTCTGACTCTCTCTCTTCCCTGTACCTCCTTTCCTCACAACATCCTCGCTCCTATCGCCGCTTAGTCTTCCTCTCTTTCACTTGCCTACTCCCTGCACTTCACAGGCTTTACTCTGAGGTTCCAGTGGGTCCCTTCACACACTGGTATTCAAGGCAATGAAATCGCTGATAAAGCCGCCAACCTAGCACACTCCTCTCCCGCCATTGAATCATTCCCCCTAGACCACTCCTCCATCTCCAAGCTCCTCTTCGACACCTGTTGGTCGAACTGGAGTACGTCTTCTTCACAGTCCCTCTCCCACCACTCTTGGGCAGTACCGCACTGATCCCTCACCCCAGCCTTGGGCTCGCTTCCCAGATAGGGCACTCGATGTTGCAATCTTGAGGCTCCGTATAGGCCACGCCGGCCTAGCCCCAGACCTCCATCGAATAAAGCTCCTCCCTGACCCGTACTGCCCGTGGTGCCGTACTGTTGAAGAGACTGTTGATCATTTCTTACTCTACTGTCCTCGCTTTCACTCTCTTCGCCTCCATCTTCGTGAGCGACTTCATGCACAAGGCATCAATAGGCTATCCCTCCCCACGCTCTTGGGGGGAGGCACTCTCTCCCCCCCCAATAGATTTGGCGTGCTCCGGCTGGTGGCTAAATTCATCGCCAAGAGCGGCAGGTTCGCCCGCTAGCCCCGCCTACTAGACCAGACGAAGCGGCAGGCCGGGCAGGGTGAGAAGGGGTCCAGCTAACGGACTCTCCGGCCCTTTGACCCAAGAAAGAAGAAGAAGAAGGCTAGGCCTAGGCCTAGTGCATCATAAGTTCATAACGATAGAAAACGGGAGTTTCGAGGGTAAGCTAGTCTGATTTATCGTCAATGTCCACAAATAATATTTCATAAATTCACCATTTCCATTCCGAATTTCACTATTCTATGGATACCTGATCAGTGATGATGATGATGATGATGATGTTGAGGGATAGCCTTAAGTATCGGCCCCTCGTTGGTCTTCTTACATCTTCCCCAGTTTTCTTTCTTCACTGTAGATGTATTATTTCTTCATCTTCTTACTGGGGTCCTTATTTTCTATAAATTTACATGTTTTCCAAAATAGCCTAGCCTAGGATAGGCTATAGGCCTATTGTCACTTTTTGTTTTTTCTTTTTCTTTTTTCCTAGTTGTTGTTGTTTTTCCCCCAAGCTGCCTGGCCGAACAGCCCCAAGGCCCCGAGCAAGGCCAAGGCCATAACCGAGCGCCCCCACAGAACCCCCCCCCCCCCCCCCCCCCCGCCGACCACAATAAAGCCTGGGTGACCGAAGCCACTCCATGGCGCCGTGGCGGGGAGCTGAGGAGGGTGCGGAAACGCCCGGGAAACCAAAGCCCCACCCAGGGCCCTGTGCCCTCAGCAATTATGAAGAGAAAGTTGGGGGGCAAAGGAAAGATGTGACGCTTTGGCTTCCAATCTTGGTAGATTAGGAGGTCAATCCACGCAAGAGACGTCGTCACTTGAGATCTAGAAAATATACAAGTAAAAGGAACAGTCAGAGTAAGCTATGGGTATGGCAGAGATCGCTCAGTTCTCACTCTGATAGACCAGCCCATCACCACATGACTAGAACCCAATCCTCTCAGCATCAGCTAGGAAAGGCCCTAGAAAGCCGCCTTTGGCGGGGGGATAGCTCCCCTATTTCAACCCTTTTCGGGGTTGGGCACCCGCCCTCTTTTTTCCTAGTAGGCCTAGGCCCTAGGCCCTATTAAAACTTTTCTTGTTAGCCTACACTTTTCTTACTTTCTTTTAAATTTTTGGTAAACCTGACTTTTTGGACCGACAGCGATTTCAGTAAGTTTTATTTTGTTTTTTGTATTTTTTCCTTCAGATATAGCCTAGTGTTGTTTTATACTGAAGAGGAGCGGAAATGAGTATTTGCCCATTATCCAACAATCTAAAAACACGCCCCTATTACACTATTTTTTTTTTTTTTTTAATGTTCTAGGCTATTAGCCTAACCTAACAACCTTACCTAACCTAACCTAGTATATGGGTGAGGGCTGCCGCCCCCACACCCCCGCTGGTTGGGTTACTTTTTTTTTTTTTTTTTTTGTGCCATTAGGCTAGCCTAACTTAACAACCTAACCTAACCTAACCTATGGTGATGGGCTGGTCTATCAGAGTGAGAACTGAGCGATCTCTGCCATACCCATAGCTTACTCCGACTGTTCCTTTTACTTATGTATTTCATAGATCTCAAGTGACGGCGTCTTTTCCGTGGATTGACCTCCCAATCTACCAAGATTGGAAGCCAAAGCGTCACATTTTTCCTTTGCCCCTCAACTTTCTCTTCATAATTGCTGAGGGGCACAGGGCCCTGGGTGGGGCTTTGGTTTCCCGGGCATTTCCGCACCCTCCTCAGCTCCCTGCCATGGAGATGATGGAGTGGCTTCGGTCACCCAGGCTTTGGTCGGCGGGGAGGGTTCTGTGGGGGCGCTCGGTTATGGCCTTGGCCTTGCTCGGCCCTCGGGGCCTTGGGGCTGTTCGGCCAGGCAGCTTGGGGAACAACAACAACAACAACAACAACAACCTAACCTAGTATATGGGTGGGGGCTGCTGCCCCCACACCCCCGCTGGTTGGGTACTGGCTGAAAAATTTATTGTTTTACAGTAGCCTAGGCGTATACATGTATTTTAGCGTTTTTTTTTCTTTCTCCCTTGTAATACATTTCCGCTCTTAATGCCATATATAGCAATGGTGTATATGCTCTACCGGACCTATTAGGCCTAAACAGATCGATGGGCTAACTGTCGGTCCAAAACATCAGTATAACCAATTTTTTTTATAAATCTACAGTTAGGCCTATAGGCCTACTACCCCTATTTTGTCGCTATTCTGTCGGTACTAATGGGTTAATATTATTAGTAGTAGACTTAGTATGGTTTGATGATGCGCGGAAATGTATATTTGACTTCAAATAGATACAGGCCCATTGAAGTATTACAAACCTTCGCGAACCCATAAACAGGGAACGTGAGCTGGGTTTAGACCGTCGCGTACCCATAAACAGGGAACGTGAGCTCGGTTTAGACCGGTCGTGAGACAGGTTAGTTTTCGGTTAAGTTAGGTTAGGTTAGGCTAATGTTAAAAATACTAAAATGCAACAGTCCTCAGTATTAAACAACACTGTAGCCTAGCCTATGTAAAATAAAAAATAAAAAACATCAACAAATTACCTGAAAAACTCTTATCTGGTTGGTGATAATTTTGTTTCAAAATGCGTTTTTTTCCAGTTTCCGCGTCTGCTGAACCATCCAAAAACACGCTAAAAGGCGTGTTTTGAAGGGCGGAGGTGGTGGGGGGTGGTGGGGGGTAGTGGGGAAGGGGTAGTATAGGCTAACTGTAGATTTACCCATTTTTTATAAATTTTTAAGACACTTTAGGCCTAGCTCTCCTAATTTTTCCTGTGTTCTTAATTTTCTGTTCTTTCGTCAAGTTCTTTTATCCTCTTTTCTCTCCTTTTCCAACATCTAGGCCTATGTAAGTATTGTTTTATCTCTTCGTTTCCTTCTTTCTTGAATAGTAACTCTCCTATAAGTTTTTCAGTGTCTTGGATATATGGCCTGTGTAATCTTGTTATTTTTGTCCTAATCCAGGATAAATGTTCAGTTCAGTTCAGTTCAGTTCAGTTGCTGGTCGGGAAGCTATGCCTTTGCAACGGCGCCTCCCTTTTGTCGTGTTTTCTGTTTTTTCTAATTTAACAGTAAAATTTATTATGTGCTATGTGCTGTTTTCTTCTTCTTGCTTGTTTTCCTTCTTGCTTGTTGTTCTTGTTTCTTCTTTCACCTTTATATTTTCTTTGCAGTTTCTTCATGTGTTGTTCCTTTGCTTTTCTGTCTTTTTCCAAAAACTATATATTGCCTTTTTGACCCTACGGCTCTTCCTCAGACTCTGTCCCTGTTTCTTCTGGTGTCCCACAAGGCACCGTTCTTGGCCCTCTTCTTTTCCTTCTTTATATTAATGACCTTCCTCTGTCAACACTTAACTCTTCTACTAGACTATTTGCCGACGATAGTTTGATGTTTAGGCCCATACTGACTAGAGACGACTGTGGACTTATCCAGCAAGACTTAAACGCCCTCGAACATTGGAGAACACCTGGCAGATGTCTTTCCGCCCCGATAAATGTAAACTTCTCCGCTTTACCCGCTCCCGATCACCCATCACTTTCAATTACACATTACACAACCAACCACTAGAATCAGTTCCTTCATACAAATATCTTGGCGTCCACCTCTCCACCAACCTAAGATTCAACACCCACATTCATCACATACAAAGTCAGGCAAACCACACACTAGGGTTCTTGAGGAGGAATTTACACAATTGTACACGAGACAAAACACATAGCTTATAACACCCTTGTTCGCCCAACACTGGAGTACTGCGCCGCAGTATGGGATCCATACACTCAATCTAACATTAACACACTTGACAAAATTAACACAAAAGCAGCCAGGTTCATCACACACAATTACACGCAAACCCCAGGCATCACAACCCGTATCAAAAATCAAATAAGCATGGAAACCCTTAACACACGAAGACTCAGGCACAGACTCACAGTAATGTATAAAATCACACACAATTATATTGACATTAAAAAAACATGAATACCTACACAACTCAAACACCTGCAACACTCGTAACACACATTCTCATAAGTACCAAACATACCACACTAATACTGACTTCTACAAACACTCATTCTTTCCACGAACCATACGGGATTGGAACAGTCTCCCAGAAGATACAATAAATAGCCCTACACTAGACACATTCAAACACAGAATAAACTAACATTTCGCCCACATCACACACACACCATAAACCCTCCACTTAGCTCCCCCCATCCTATATCCTGACTCCCCATCCTCCACCCTAATACCCTTATGTGTGATATGCGCAATTCCAGCGCCCTACACATTATCAATCGAGATCGAGATCGAGACCTGTGCTTTGTGTACTAAACATTAAGCTATCTAGTATATGGGATTCATCTTCTATATATGGTTGTTGGAATAGAGGTTCCAGTCTTCTTTCTTCTGTGTATGCAGGGCACCACAGAATGAAATGCTTAAGGTCCTCTATTCCATCCCCACACATATTACATCTTGTGTTCCTCCTGTGAATCTATTTCTATCATTTAGCTGTAGGTTACTTGTTCTCGCTTTGTATAGGATAACAGAAGCTGGTCTGTTATCATATAATTATTAGTTCTTCTCCCCTTATTTCTTTCTTATACTTTCTATACATATCTAAACTAGTTTTCTTGTTCAGTTCTTCCCTCCACGTTTTAGAATCCCATTCTTTAATTTACCCTTCAACTTATCTATTAAGTCATCGTATGTCAATTTCACTTCTCGGAGGTATTTAGTGGTGGATTCGAACCAGGGATCTGTTGTAAATTCATGCTTTTCTTCAATAATTCTTTTTAGTAAGTGGCATCCCTCGTTTCCCTCTATGTGCTTTAAATATTTTATTTGACCCCCCATAATTCTTGTTTGCATTGATGATGCACCTACTTCACCCCTTAGTGTTTCTACCTGTGCATATTTGGGGGCTCCTAATATTTGCCTGTAAACTTTATTTTCTACTTGCTGCAGCTTATCTATCTCTGTTTTGGTGTATCCTACCATACTAGCTCCGTAAAGAATTGTAGGTAGGGCTACACTCTTCCAAAAGTTTTTCCTATCAATACCTTACTGCAGCTTTGAGCTATCGGGTATGTTAAGTTTGCCATCTGTTCTGCTTTAGCCAAGGATATTTCTTTTGAGATTTAAAACAGTGTCTTTTATCTTCAATTTTTATACCCAATATTTAATATCACTTGTTACCTCATATCTCTTATCTTTTCGGGCTTTTCTTTGACGTTAAACATTAATATTTTACTCTTGTCTTTAGGCCTATTTATTTTTAGGCCACATATTTCCTATATTATTAAATTGTCTATGGCTCTTTCAGCTTTCTCTATATTTTGTGTTAGAATCAGACCGTCATCGGCGAAAAATAGTACGCTTAATTTAAATACCCGATCTTCATACCCCTCCCCAAGTTCTTCCATTTGTTTTATAATATTATATGTTACTAGCTTGAAGAGCGTGGTTGATGCCGTGCATCCTTGCCTTATGCCACTTGTTACATTTATTTCAACCTTTCTATCTTTTCCTATATCTATTTCTGTTTGGTCACCTGTATAAATTTTGGCTACTGTATAAATTAGGTTAGGGTGGATTTTGTAGTCTTTCATCACCTTTATTAGATAGCTTCTTTTTACTGAGTCATACGCCTTGCTGAAATCTATGGATATTACTATTAGTGGTTTTCCTACTATACAAGATTTGTCAATACAATGCTTTAATATGAATAAACTGTTTTCTATTCTTCCCCCTTCCGTGAACCCGCTTTGCACTTCTTTTACCCCATTATTTATTATTAAATGTTCTTCTTAAAATGCCCCAGAACGAGAAGCCCACCACAGAAGCCATGAACGAACACCACACAGAAACACCAAAGGAAAGGTCCACAGAACGAAAGGACCAGCTGACCGAGCCAGCCATTTCAGACAGCCCAAGCCCGCAGGGCTAAACAGCTCCAGGACACACCCATTTACCTTTTCTAAAACTGACCATTTTCCACATCTCACGTACACTAACCCCCTCGTGTCCTACACTTCTAACTACAAAGATGATGAACAGGAATATACATTCATATTAAAAACACCCATGCCTGTCCCGACGTTGAGCCAATGCCAACACATCAGACAGCCATAATTATATCTATGTATGTTCTTGCATCCGAGAAGTAGATGTTATATATCTTAGAAGTTAAAACACCCACGCTGTCCCTAGACCTCGTATATCATTTTCCATGACGAGTATAGATATATGTAACCCGTGCCCAGTCGCCCCTTGCACTGTTCCTCTAGTAACTAAGTATTAATATTAACATTCCCTAACATCTTGTCTTGCCAGACTAAGCTTCTGAAGACCCATCGCCCCATAAATCTATGTATGCAATCCTTAGGTTAAGTATTTTTATCCGCCATTGTGTTCACCTTTTTCCATTTACTTTCCACAATTGTCATACGTCTTCCCCTTGCCTCCTTCGTATCCACAGCCCACACTACGCCAATTTACTTCGTGTCTTACACCTCTTACCCCAACCAGAGATTATATAAGATAACCTGGTTATCAGTATCTGTCATAAGTACCCCGAAACAATAACTAAGTACCCCTACGAACTGCCACTGTGGTTGGTATTTTATATTTAATAGAAAACGCAGTTCCCAGGGCCAACTAATAGTATCCATAACCCTCTGACTGATCACATAACTCTATCTTTTCCAGACTCATATACCACCCCATAGTTGCATTCCCCGGTAGCATTTGGCTAACGTATTCTACTGCCTTTTCAAACTTCCATATCAATTGTAGCCTAATGCCACCCCCACGCCCAGGGACCTTAGGGGCAAAATTTCCCTGTAGCCCTTGAACTCTCCCCCCCCTCTCATTAAGACACCCGCGCTTCTCGACTCTTGTCCGACCTAGCCTCTCTCTCATACCTCTTGAAGATCCTTGAATTGTCCGTTACTAACGCTCTCCAACCTTTTATATATACTCCTATCAAGCCTACCTTCACTTAGTAGGCCAGAACAACATTAGAACTTTACTAGCCCCTTGCATGCCATCTATTCTCTTACAACACATTCACAACCCTGCACCCAATGGTCGTCGGTGCGAGGCTAGCCGCCCCGCCAGTAACTAACTTCTATTGTCATACTTCCAGATAAATGTGGCAGAGTTAGCAACCCAGTCTCCACCATATCCAGCAAACCCTACAATTAACAACCAGCCGAGTAAAACCAGCTAGCTCAGGCACCTTCGGTTTTGGTATTAAAGACACTCACATCTGTCTCATACACAGAGGGTTATTACAAACACTGGTGATATGGCAAGCCCCTAGCCACAGCCGCCGGACGACTATATCAGAGAGGGCGCCCAGCTCCCCCTTTTTGCCCACCCGAGGAGGGAGACCCCCACCCCCGCGGAGGTATACCTGGCCCCTGTTTTGACTTTCGAGTCATTGCCAGGTAGCACAGGAATTCTTCCTATCGATGAACTAACCATAAATGACTAACACCTTTACTAACCTCTATTAACTCACAATAAACCATTTACCTTTCTTGCATGCTCTGATCACTAAATTAGCACCTCAGCTATACCATAGAATGAAGATTGAACAATCTAGAGAGACGCTCCTATCACAGCTGTCCCCATCCTCCTCGCAAAGTAGATCCAGTCTCTCTCCCCTAAATACGTCCAGTATAGCCAAAATAGTACCTCTTACTAAGGCTCAGTTATATGAAAATATAAAGGCTTCCTATCGCCCTGTGCCACAACTGTAAATATCATCTTACCTAGTCCCCATATCTATTGAGAGCTCAATTAAGTCCATAAGACTCGAGATCCCTACTGTCTACAGGGTCCAGAACCGAGCCTATAAATCTAACTCCCGCCCCCAGTCAAATCAGTTGAAAGCTAGACACCAACCAGGGGTCACTACCCTGCAGTTAATTTCTAGCTCTGCCCTTGTGTTGTTCCGGAGTGAGATCCCAGAACCGGCAGACTCCGTGGCAGATTTGGATAGAAGGACCTGCCCACGTATTGAAGAACTTCACACATATGGCCCCCCTGGACGGCCGCGGAACCAGTCGTTAGCCCCCAACATCATGGACGCAAGATAACCAGGACCAGACCCATCAGATACTACCCAAGATTCCCTTTAGCAGTACTACATATTACTGTGCTGTTTTAGATTCACTAATTAATATTTCTACGAAGTGGCTAAGACCTTGCCCAGTGTAATTCATACTTAACCATTCCATTTGGGACGTACTAAGCGATCAGTGCTCTTTAATTAACAGGCGACCTTGACTCTCGTAATTACTTTATTCAGATATTAAAACTCTAGTGATATCTAACGTTCGCCCACTGATTTGCGTTCTATGTATTTCTGAGACAAGGATATAAAACTTAGATCAGTACCCCCTGAGGTAACTAGAATTCCCGTGCTCTAAAAATACGTGTATCTAATCTAGTCTGTGAACTACTACTTGTGCACCAGAGCTACCAGTAATAAATCTAACAGTGAATATGAATCTATAAGTAACATTGATGGTCTTCGGTATATAAACCTGCGAAATCAAAGCCAGTGATCAGAAGATTAATACCTGAACGTTGGAAGTGGGAGACTAGGCTCCATCCAGATCCACTTATGCTAGTGTTGTTCAATTCTATTATATTGTCTTACACAAGTATTCTGCAGTGGTATATCAATAAACGTGATCATGTAACTTGCTACCATGTGTTTCTTTGTGTTCTCTATTCCTCATATCTTGTATTGTGCATGCAGCCTTATATACCCAGTCAATTTAGAACTCACATTACCCAAGTTAAACCTGTAGAAAAACAGGGCATAACATTGGCGGCAGCGGTGGTTCTTGATTCGGATAAAAGGTTGCATTACACTGCAAGTTTGGAACAGTAGAAGCATGGCAACATCGCGAAATCTTCAGCCATTCGCACACATTCCCAAGTATGATATAAACACTTATGATATCACCAGTTACTTAGACATAATAAAGCCAGTGTACGATGTGGTACTTCATAATGACCACGAAAAAATCGCCTGGGCAATTTTGCATATTATACAGTTGGGAGAAGCCGTTTCCCAACTTGTTGATAAGCCTACCTTTCAAGAATTTGTTCACCAAATGGTGACACAGGATACGCCAGAGAGTACCTGGAACCAGTTTCGATCCTTCGTGATCCGGACCTTAGATCCACTTTTGGGTTCCCCCGTCGCCCCCAAAATAATAAAAGTCGACGAGATCAAGTATGAAGGGGATATAAATGTGACCCTCATACAACTCTACAGATACGTGAGGACCACGTATAGCTATGAAGATTACGACCAACAAAATGAACTCTTATTCACCGCTTTGTTAAACATCCTCCCACCCCACATCACCGCCCATCTCGACCCGTATGGCTTATTCGAAGAACATATGCTCGCCATCAGAGAAGAATGCCTACGCAGTTCGATGAATCCCCTATCCAACCTTTTAGCCCCTATCCAAGACTCCGTGCACCCTTCCAAAATGACTTCCGGTGAAAGTCCAACTCCAGTGAACTCTCCCCCCACCAACCCTCAGCAGCCCCCCCAACAAGAGCCGTATTCTAGCTATGCCTACCTATGTAGGCCTACCACAACATATTTTCCACATGACCCCAGAAATGTTCAGCTATCCCCCCACCAACAAAATTTCCCTTGTGACAGTTTACCGACCTCTCCCCCCACCAACCCTCAGCAGCCCCCCAACAAGAGCCGTATTCTAGCTATGCCTACCTATGTAGGCCTACCACAACATATTTTCCACATGACCCCAGAAATGTTCAGCTATCCCCCCACCAACAAAATTTCCCTTGTGACAGTTTTCCGTCGGTAGCTTGTGACAGTTTTCAGTCAGTAGCTCCCTTCCACCCCCACACAATTCACACCCTAGAAAACTTCGAAACCCCACAATTGACTCGCCCTCTCATGTCAAACAAACTCACCAGTCCCAGATAACCTCTAACCAGACCGAGACTGCCACCAAGAAAATTCCCCAAACTCGTCCTGTTAATGTCAAACAAACCCACCAACCCCAGATAACCGCTAACCAGACCGTGACTGCCACCAAGAAGATTCCTAAAATTCGTCCTGTTAACAACCCCAAATCAATAGATCAGTCCTCTACCAATAACCCCTGTTCTACACCTAACTCTTCCCCCATCAACCCGCCGCAGTCCCCCCAACAAATCCCGTTTCCCAACTCGCTCACCTCTCACCACCCTGACCCTCCCACACGCGCCGTTAATCCTCCCCTCACGCGTGACGACCTAAGGACCCAACTATGTTCCCCCCCTTCCCCCAGAAATACTCAGCTATTCCCCCACCAACAAAATCTCCCTTGTGACAGTTTTCCGTCAGTAGCTCCCTTCCACCCCCCCACAATTCACACCCCTAATAAACTTCAAAACCCCACACTTGACTCACCCCCTCATGACAGACAAACCCACCAACCCCAGATAACCTCTAAGCAAACCGTCACTGCCACCGACACACCCCACCACTCGGATCCTCCCACACGCGCCGTTAATCCCCCCCTCATGCGTGACCCCCACCAAAGTGATTTCCCCCCCTCATGCGTACCGAACACCTGCTCACCAGTCGGTCCCCCACCATCATGAGCCCAGCTAAACTTTCAACCTCTCCCTCTTCACCGTTACCCCACCCGCCCCAAATTCCCCCCCCAAAGATCCCGCTCGACGAAATACCACTCCCATCCCAATCCAACCACAAAACTTTTTCCACCTTGGCTAAACCCCAAAATACTCTCTCTCTCGCCCCAAACAACATAATCAACCTCTCAACTTCAACCACTCCTCGAAATCCCATCCATGTCTCTCCCGGAAATAAAATCAGTCTAAATTCAACCCCTCTCAAACCACAACCCTGCCTGCCCAGACCCCCCCCACCATCTCCCTATCAAATCCCCACACCCCAAACCTCCAAACCACCCGATCATAGTAAACTCTCAACCTTCAGCCTTACTCACCCCTCCCCAAACCCACTCACGACCACAACTCTCTACACAATTCAACCCCTCCCCAGCACCAACCTCTTCCGCAACAACAACCCCGACTCGACCTGCCCGTTTCATCATTAAAACCCCCCTATCACTACCCCCGACCGAAACCACTTAGACCCCCCCTCCAAAACTGGCCCCGGGCCAGCTCGCCCCCAGACCCACATTCCTAACGACAAAAACTAACGGTATATCCACCCCGCCCTTCCAAAGTGAAAGTGAACCACCACCCCCTATTACCAGACCGTCACCCAGACTAACGGCGACCCTAAATACCCCCCCCCCCCCTGATGATGATGAGGATATTATTGTACTAAATTGTTTCGAATGTTTTCAATTCCTAAGCGATTGGGCATGATTCTATACATTTACATGTTTTCCATATACTGTATATATTATTTGTTTTCCTTAGTCATACTACTTTTCTTGTTACCTACACTTTTCTGACTATCTTTTAAATTTGCTTTATACATTGTTAAACACTTTACCTCTTCTTAATTTCCTGTGTTCTTAAGTATCTGTCCTTTCTTAAATTTACATGTTTTCCATATACTGTATATATTATTTTTTTCCCTTAGTCATACTACTTTTCTTGTTAACCTACACTTTTCTGACTATACTTCTTTTTACTTCACCCTTGAGGCTCGAGGACGAGCCTATAATGAAGGAGAGGGAAGTAAAATGCCCCAGAACGAGAAGCCCACCACAGAAGCCATGAACGAACACCACACAGAAACACCAAAGGAAAGGTCCACAGAACGAAAGGACCAGCTGACCGAGCCAGCCATTTCAGACAGCCCAAGCCCGCAGGGCTAAACAGCTCCAGGACACACCCATTTACCTTTTCTAAAACTGACCATTTTCCACATCTCACGTACACTAACCCCCTCGTGTCCTACACTTCTAACTACAAAGATGATGAACAGGAATATACATTCATATTAAAAACACCCATGCCTGTCCCGACGTTGAGCCAATGCCAACACATCAGACAGCCATAATTATATCTATGTATGTTCTTGCATCCGAGAAGTAGATGTTATATATCTTAGAAGTTAAAACACCCACGCTGTCCCTAGACCTCGTATATCATTTTCCATGACGAGTATAGATATATGTAACCCGTGCCCAGTCGCCCCTTGCACTGTTCCTCTAGTAACTAAGTATTAATATTAACATTCCCTAACATCTTGTCTTGCCAGACTAAGCTTCTGAAGACCCATCGCCCCATAAATCTATGTATGCAATCCTTAGGTTAAGTATTTTTATCCGCCATTGTGTTCACCTTTTTCCATTTACTTTCCACAATTGTCATACGTCTTCCCCTTGCCTCCTTCGTATCCACAGCCCACACTACGCCAATTTACTTCGTGTCTTACACCTCTTACCCCAACCAGAGATTATATAAGATAACCTGGTTATCAGTATCTGTCATAAGTACCCCGAAACAATAACTAAGTACCCCTACGAACTGCCACTGTGGTTGGTATTTTATATTTAATAGAAAACGCAGTTCCCAGGGCCAACTAATAGTATCCATAACCCTCTGACTGATCACATAACTCTATCTTTTCCAGACTCATATACCACCCCATAGTTGCATTCCCCGGTAGCATTTGGCTAACGTATTCTACTGCCTTTTCAAACTTCCATATCAATTGTAGCCTAATGCCACCCCCACGCCCAGGGACCTTAGGGGCAAAATTTCCCTGTAGCCCTTGAACTCTCCCCCCCCCTCTCATTAAGACACCCGCGCTTCTCGACTCTTGTCCGACCTAGCCTCTCTCTCATACCTCTTGAAGATCCTTGAATTGTCCGTTACTAACGCTCTCCAACCTTTTATATATACTCCTATCAAGCCTACCTTCACTTAGTAGGCCAGAACAACATTAGAACTTTACTAGCCCCTTGCATGCCATCTATTCTCTTACAACACATTCACAACCCTGCACCCAATGGTCGTCGGTGCGAGGCTAGCCGCCCCGCCAGTAACTAACTTCTATTGTCATACTTCCAGATAAATGTGGCAGAGTTAGCAACCCAGTCTCCACCATATCCAGCAAACCCTACAATTAACAACCAGCCGAGTAAAACCAGCTAGCTCAGGCACCTTCGGTTTTGGTATTAAAGACACTCACATCTGTCTCATACACAGAGGGTTATTACAAACACTGGTGATATGGCAAGCCCCTAGCCACAGCCGCCGGACGACTATATCAGAGAGGGCGCCCAGCTCCCCCTTTTTGCCCACCCGAGGAGGGAGACCCCCACCCCCGCGGAGGTATACCTGGCCCCTGTTTTGACTTTCGAGTCATTGCCAGGTAGCACAGGAATTCTTCCTATCGATGAACTAACCATAAATGACTAACACCTTTACTAACCTCTATTAACTCACAATAAACCATTTACCTTTCTTGCATGCTCTGATCACTAAATTAGCACCTCAGCTATACCATAGAATGAAGATTGAACAATCTAGAGAGACGCTCCTATCACAGCTGTCCCCATCCTCCTCGCAAAGTAGATCCAGTCTCTCTCCCCTAAATACGTCCAGTATAGCCAAAATAGTACCTCTTACTAAGGCTCAGTTATATGAAAATATAAAGGCTTCCTATCGCCCTGTGCCACAACTGTAAATATCATCTTACCTAGTCCCCATATCTATTGAGAGCTCAATTAAGTCCATAAGACTCGAGATCCCTACTGTCTACAGGGTCCAGAACCGAGCCTATAAATCTAACTCCCGCCCCCAGTCAAATCAGTTGAAAGCTAGACACCAACCAGGGGTCACTACCCTGCAGTTAATTTCTAGCTCTGCCCTTGTGTTGTTCCGGAGTGAGATCCCAGAACCGGCAGACTCCGTGGCAGATTTGGATAGAAGGACCTGCCCACGTATTGAAGAACTTCACACATATGGCCCCCCTGGACGGCCGCGGAACCAGTCGTTAGCCCCCAACATCATGGACGCAAGATAACCAGGACCAGACCCATCAGATACTACCCAAGATTCCCTTTAGCAGTACTACATATTACTGTGCTGTTTTAGATTCACTAATTAATATTTCTACGAAGTGGCTAAGACCTTGCCCAGTGTAATTCATACTTAACCATTCCATTTGGGACGTACTAAGCGATCAGTGCTCTTTAATTAACAGGCGACCTTGACTCTCGTAATTACTTTATTCAGATATTAAAACTCTAGTGATATCTAACGTTCGCCCACTGATTTGCGTTCTATGTATTTCTGAGACAAGGATATAAAACTTAGATCAGTACCCCCTGAGGTAACTAGAATTCCCGTGCTCTAAAAATACGTGTATCTAATCTAGTCTGTGAACTACTACTTGTGCACCAGAGCTACCAGTAATAAATCTAACAGTGAATATGAATCTATAAGTAACATTGATGGTCTTCGGTATATAAACCTGCGAAATCAAAGCCAGTGATCAGAAGATTAATACCTGAACGTTGGAAGTGGGAGACTAGGCTCCATCCAGATCCACTTATGCTAGTGTTGTTCAATTCTATTATATTGTCTTACACAAGTATTCTGCAGTGGTATATCAATAAACGTGATCATGTAACTTGCTACCATGTGTTTCTTTGTGTTCTCTATTCCTCATATCTTGTATTGTGCATGCAGCCTTATATACCCAGTCAATTTAGAACTCACATTACCCAAGTTAAACCTGTAGAAAAACAGGGCATAACACTTCTATTTTGTTTTTTACTGTTAGGGACATAAAAAATCTTATATGATATATTAGCAAGTGCTATTGGTCTTAAGTCTTTAGCGCATGGTTTGTTCTTCTTTGGGAGCATAACTGTTCTTGATTTTTTCCACTCCTCTGGTACTACTGTTTCTAGTATAATTTTATTAAAACATCTTACCATCTCCTCCATACATTTATCACTGCTTAGCAATGCTTTATATAGTTCAGGTTTCAGCTGGTCAGGGCCCGCTGCTTTTTTTTTTCTTTAATTTCTTGACTTTTAATTCTGATTTATATATTTTAGGCATTTTCATGTGCGCTAAGCTCTTACTAGTTTTGCCTATCATTTCCATATGTTCTTGAAGTACTTCAGGTATTATTATCTGATTTTCAGGGGGTATATCTACTACTATGTTGCTAGGCCTTTCTCTTTCCTCCTCCGCTGTGTTACTATAGCTTTGCTCATCTTCCCTGCTCCATACTTCATTTATGTCGTTGTTATGCTTTTTATAAATACTACTCCAGTATGTTATTAGTTCTTCTTTTGCCTCCCTATCTGTCAGTTTCATTCCTTCTTCATTGTACAGTGTTATTTCATTTTTGTCTTTACTCTCCCTTTTTCTTAGTTTACCTATATATGCCCATCTTTTTTTACTTACATTCCCCCCCCCCCCCCTCCCTTATTTCTTTACTTAATTTCTGTTCATGTTCATAAATCACTTCATTTATCATGATCTGTGTTATTTCCTTTTGTTCTATATATAGTGCTTTGTATCCCTCTTCTTCTATTTCTGACCTAGCATTTCTTCTCTGCCTGTTGAGTTTCTTCCTTCGCTTGATTCCCTCCCTAATTTCATTATTCACCCACGGTTGTTCCTTCTTGAATTTACGTTTACCTATTCTTCTTTTGTTGGGCGGGAAGCTTGGCCTTTACAACGGCGCCTCCCTTTTGTCGTGCTCTTTTTGCTCTTTTTACTTTTGTTTATGTTCGGGTATTTTGTGCTTTACGTTTCTTCTTTCATTTTGGTTGTTCTTCTTTCTTCTTGGTTGTTCTTCTTTCTTCTTGGTTCTTCATTCTTCTTCGTCTTCTTTCGTTTGCTGGTTCTTTTAATTGTTGTTTGTGTGATTTTCTCTTAACCTCCAAAATTTATATGTTTTCTTCTTTACCCTATCTATGTTCTGTCTATCAAATAGCAAATGTCCTAACAATTTATCTTCTTCTTCTATGTATGGTTGCTGGAATAGAGCTTCCTTTCTTCTTTCTTCTGTGTATGCTGTAGGCCTACACCACAGAATGCAATGTTTTAGGTCCTCTATCCTATTCCCATACATTTCACACACTGTATCCCCTTCTACAAATCTATTTCTATCATTTAGATTTAGGTTATTAGTTCTAGCTTTGTATAGAATGACTGACGCTGGCCTATTATCATACATTAGTTCTTCTCCTTCTAGGCTATTCCTTTTTTCCATTTTCTATAAATGGTTAGACTTAATTAATTGTTTTCCTATTCATTTCTTCTTTCCAAGTTTTAGTATCCCAATCATTTAACTTTTTCTTTATCTCTACTTTACTAATTTCTATTAGTTCCTCATCTTTGACTTTTACTTCTCGGAGGTAGGCCTACTTAGTAGTTGATTCGAACCAGGGGTCATATGCGAATTCTAGTTTTTCTTGTACGATTCTTTGTAATAGTTCACATCCGTAATTTTCTTCTATATATTTTAAATATTTTATTTGTCCTCCCATGATTCTTGTTATCATTGACAATGCACCTATATTTCCCCTCTTAATGTTTCAACCTGGGCTTCGTCAACTTCAGCTGCAGGCTTGTAGATCATCGAATTTACGATCCAATAAGCCCTATCTATCTAAATTTTGTGTGATAGGTCTACTTCAATCCTCAAAGGGGTTCACCACGAACAAAATGTTTTTAGGCAACTTGCTGGCTGAGTGGTTAAAGTATGCTGTACATTGGCCGAGCGAAGGAGGGCAGACAATCGAACCCCCTCTGGGCGGATTAGCTTTGTGGGGTCGTTACCTACGTCAGTCTGCAATCAAAATCAAGCTAAAGTGCTAAACCACACCACTAGAAGTGGCCAGGTGGTGAGTGCTGACTCGGTTGAAAAGTTCGAGTCTAGGCTCGACAAATTTTGGAAAAATCAGGACCAGAAATATTATTACAAAGCACAAATTAACACCACACGCAGCCAACAAACAATTAGTGTTCAGGCTGTCATACTGGAGCCACAGGCCCGGAGGCCCCCTAGGGCCTCATCCAGGGAATCTACTGTGAGTTACTGTGAGTGAGTAGCTAGGCTACTACCACTATAATTTCTATAAAGGCCGGTATTCTTTTTTTACCTGTACCATTTTCCTTACATTAATTAAGTAATGTAAATGCTACCGTTACTTTTCTGGTGGTAATGGCTCAGGTTACTTGGACAAGAAGCAATCAGATCAGATCAGATGATGGTCGAGGGAATATATACTTTCGCTGCAGTTTCCCTCTTGTATGGGAAGAGTTTTTCTTGCCCATATGTTTCCTGGTTTCTTGGAGATTCCAGCAATGCCTCCCATCAATTATGAAGTTGACATGAAGTTGTAGGATGAAGTTGAGTTTAAGTTAATGATGAGAGCTAGATGAAACCGGAACCAGGATCGCGGCGAACTAAAGAGTGGAGTTGTTGCTAGGACGATGTATAAAAGTGCTCTAACTCGGTGCGCCACAATCCAAGACGTCATCGTCTTACGCTACGATTCTAGGGGCTACTGCTAAGTTAGTAGCGGATATCTAGCGGTAAATATCGCACCGCTTTCATAATATTATGGCATGATTTATATGATAAATCATATATGCCTTCCTAAAGACACTTAAATACCCGGTACTATACTTTCGTATAATAGGCCTTATTTAACTTATTAAACTTACACACTGTACAAACTGTATCTAGGGTATTATACATAGAAAATGTAGGCTATACCACTGACTATCGTGAATCCACGATACACTCCCCCCCCCAAACACAATACCTGAACCCCACCTTATATCTAGAGTTGCCCAGAAGCAATCTTGTGCCACCACATATCGACGGCGCCACTAGCTGCGCGTCTGGGTCTAGTCCCGATCCGAGGTGGATCCCCAACGGGTTGTGGTGGATCAGCTAAGTCAGCCTCCTCGGATCCAGCATCATCAGGTGGAGCTTCTTGTGGAGAAGAGCCAAGCTCGACCATAGCGTACAATCGTGCGACTGGACGAACAGTAGTCCCAGTAGCTGTTTTGAGCAGCGCAACTCGCCCTACCGAGCCCTCGCCCTCGTACACTTCCACTACGCAGCCCAACTTCCAGTACAATCTAGGACTATCATCATGGATGAACACTATCTCACTTACAGAGGGTGCCGATGACTGACCAGCAGTCTTAGATGCCCTCTCACGTAGTGTCAATAAGTAGTCATTCATCCATCTCTTTTTAAAATCACCTATAACCCTAGAAATATACTGATACCGTCGTGACACTGCAGTCTCGGTGAACATCGAAGGGTCCTCTAAATCTGCCTGTGACTGCAAGTCACAGTCAATGGCTTGCCGTAGAGCAAATACGCTGGTGTTAGTGGCAGTGGTTCTTGCAGGTCGGTATATACGTAAGTGAGAGGACGATCGTTAACAACTGCCTCGACTTCAGTGATCACAGTTACTAGTTCGCTCCTTTTTAACAAGGCACGTCCTGCAACCGCCCGTAAGCCTGACTTCACGATGCCTACACACCGTTCCCACATTCCACCAAACCACGGCGCTTTGATTGGTATAAACTTCCACTCGCACCTTCACTCTCCCAAGTAAGCAACAACTGTTGGATCGTCGCTCATATCTATCAAGTACCTGGAAGCTTGAAGAAAAGTTGGAGCATTGTCGCTAAGAATCAAATGAGGGAAGGAACGACGTGCACAAAATCTCCTGAATGCCAGCATAAACTCTTCACAAGACATATTGTCACAGAGTTCTAAATGTATTGCACGTGAAGTGGCACAAGTAAATAGCAACACATAAACCTTGTCCAGTTCCCTAGTTCTCAGTGCGCCGGTATAGTCTAGTCCTGTAACTCTGAAGGGTTCTAGATGATTAACGCAACATTCTGGCAAGGGTGGAGCAGGTCCAGTCGTAAATGGTCTACCTTTTAGTCTACGGCACACCACATACCTTTTGACTACTCGTCGAACTCTGGGTATCCACCAGTTGAGACGCAATTTAGAAATAACGTGGTAGACCCCGTAGTGCATTACTTCCTCGTGTGTGCGTTGTACCAGTAGATCGGTGACATGGTGTGTTGCAGGCATCAGGATAGGATTGTTGGCACAGTTGTCTACTTTAGACGTCCCTCACATCTAATAATGTCATTCTTCAGGTGTAGCCTTAGTTGACGCACAATGTTAGGCATTTTAATCTTACCAGAACTTCTCATGGACTCTAATTCCTGACTAAAGGATTCCCTTTGAACCCATCTAATTAGTGTTACCTCAGCTGCTTTTATTTCTACTGCATTTAAGCTTTGACCCAGATTGCAGAGTCGTCCTTGTAGCCTGGCCTTTATGTTGGTGATATAATGCAACACCCAAGCTACTACCCTGACTAATTTATTGTACCCACCGATCCTTACCCACTCTAACATAGGACTCGGTGTTGATGTCGGTTGAATGACAGCTGTCACCGTTTCTAAAGGCAAAGCTAACTCAACCTCGGCATTCCATACAGCCCAATCCCCTTCGTGGAGCAGCCATTTTGGGCCTTGCCACCACAGGTCGGACTTAATCAATTTGGACGCCGTTACTCCCCTACTTATTAACACCTAACGAGCAGCCTAGGCGGTAATTTATATGTACCGCCCAGCGGGGTGTTTTTACCCTAAATAGGGTTGTTTACGTGATCATTTTCATGCCTAAATAAGACCCAGAGCGTAAAACAAGTATCTATCCCTGAAAGGGCATAAACAGAGCTTTCCAATGACACCCCAACCATCCTTGTACGACCTCTAGTTTTCTTGCAACAATCGCGCAACACGAGTGCAAAAACCATGTAATTAGGTACTTTCCCTACATAATTCCCTGTGTAGCGAGTGCGTGAGGGTGGGGGAGGGTGGGATTCATGTCAGTTGGCCCACCGCGGTGGTGTGCGACGGCCATAGCCTTACTACGCTCCTCACAACGCTCAGCTCTCTCTCTCTGCAACATTACGTGCTGAAAATGGCACACAACATAAGTTGTGAACCGCCACTTAGTCCAAATTTCTTTCACACAACATACGTTGCGCGCCGCCAATAAAGGGTTAGGTCACTGGGGTTGTCCTTGGTTGGTACATAATAATAGAAGGCGTTTGGTAGTAGGGATCGTATTTCATCCACCCTATTGCGCACATAGACGGGCAATGTCCTTTGACTATGCACCCAGCTTAGTGCAATTTGGCTATCGCACCATACGTGTACCGCCCTTAGTTGCAGTTCCTTATCGTATGAAGTGCATGATTAACCAAACGTCCCAATAGCAGCATGGCAGTTAGTTCCAATTTGGGAATCGTGACCCCCTTTTACCGGTGCAACCTTAGCCAGGGCGGTGAGTAAATTAATCCCAAACGAGGTAACACAATAAATAGCTACTCCATACGCTGTGGCACTCGCATCACAGAATGCATGTAAAGACATGGGTCCAAATGCGGCCACTTGGCGCAGTAACTCTAATGTGCATAGGGTGTTATAATCTTCTAGTAAGGACCTACCCTGTTCAATAAGATCATCGGGTAAATTTTCGTCCCACCCAATGTTGCGTCTCCATATTTCTTGTATTAGAATCCTAGCTCTGATGGTAACAGGTAATGCTAAACCTAAAGGATAAAAAAATTGCGCGACTTTACTTAACAGACTACGTTTTGTGTGCGTCCCTGTCTGTCTGTTTAGTATATTCTCTGTTCAGTATGTCTTTCCCTGGTTGCCATATCATCCCCAAGATTCTGGCATATTCTTGGTTATCAGAAGCTACGCCATCTATTATGAGACTATCCCGAAGCAAAACAGAATTTGAAACCCACTCGCGGAGGAACAGATGAGCCTCTGTGAACAACCTACTAGCCTGCCTATAGTTTGCGACTAGTTCCTTTTCACTATCACAAGACCCCTGTAAATTGTCTATATATAATCCGCGAGCGAGTTCAGTCGTGTCCTCTTCAGAATCCTCAAGATGTTTTTTTAATGGTCGCGTTTAATAGAAATTGTGAACATGTCGCGCCAAACAAGACTACCTTAAACCGATAGGTTAGTATGGGACTCTCGGGGTCGTCGATGTTTTCGAACCAGAGGAACCGGGTGACGTCTCTATCCCCCTTCTGCAGTTTCACCATCAAGAAGGCCTTTTCTATATCGCTGGTGAATGCGTATCGTCCCAGTCTAAATCTCAGTAATTGCTGAGATAGATCCGACACCATTGAAGGGCCGGTCAATAGACAGTCATTTAGAATGGGACTATGGCCTAGGTGGGCTGAGCAGTCATATACCACTCAGATGGGAGTGGTAACACTATCCTTCTTTACCCCATGATGTGCGTGGTAATGGACCTTCCCGGCACTCCCCGGCTCATCCACATCGACGACCTCGATAAACCCTTGGTCGAGATAAGTTTTAAAAACCTCGTCATAAGCCTTGTAGGTGCTAGGTTCTTGGGTTAGTTTCCGCTGCAAGGCGCGTAACCTACCCAACGCTAAACCATAATTAGTGGGCAAACTGATATAATCATGTTTCCAGGGTAAACAAACTTCGTATTGTTTTTCCGTGGTCAAGTAACGCACAGATTCCGAGAACTTCTCTATCGCGAAATTTGATTCCTGGTCATTCTCCACAGTTTTAATTCCTATGTGGTCTAGTTTCCACAGTCTTTCTTGATTGAACTCGGCAGCTAACTTTGGGTCCTCAATGTGAGTATCATCATCGGTGAACTCTTCTGCCGCAGTCGTGCTCATCCTTAACACGGATACCGTGTCAACCAGAACATTTGACTGGGTAGTTTGGACTATACCGCTCATGCAGTAGCCAAACTTAGTGGGGATCAAGATTACTCCACTCTCTCTTTTTAAACCCGGGTGTACTACATCATAATAATAATCTGCTCCTAACAGTATGTGCACCTCCTTCAAGTCACCCACGGGATCAGACAGGTAAATATCTTTCCTACGAAGTGCATGCTCTACTTTGTGAATTCCTACAGATTGATAGTCTGGGAGTTCATCTACCACTACACACTGGAAGAAGTGTTTCTTCTTACGGTAGATGTAAGCAACTTCAACAACTTCGTAGTCTCTACTGTCGGTCACTCCTGTAAAACCTTGCAACCTAAGGGTCTCACTACCTACTACACAGTGTTTTAGACCGTCCAGCACCGATCTCTTTATAAAGGATCGTTGTGAGCCCTGGTCCAGGAGTAGCTGACAGACTTGTATCCTGCCATAACCCTCTATGGGTATCTTGATTGTGGGTAAGATGGTGGTGTCCTTCCTACTGCCTAGCATTAGTGTTGCAGTACCCCCTACCTTTTCATCCTTGACTAGACTACCTGTGGGGCATAACTTGTCAAAGTGATGACCCTCACAGTTGCGACAGGGCCTCAAATAGGAAGCAGTACATTTACCCTGCATACCATGGTCCTTACTCAGACAACCCTTGCACAATTTTAGCTTCCTTGCTTGAGCTAATTTGGCTTCATTAGTTTGATATTTGATACAGCTTAGCCATTTATGCTTGGGATTGTTGCATAGCCTACATGACATTTGTGGTTTCTTTCGTGATTCTTCAACCTTCCCTTTAGAACCTACCATCATATTAATTGAACCCCTTGCTGTTGTCCCTTCTGACCCACCCACCGTCCTACCATTGTTCAATTGTATGTTGCTAATCTCCTTGCTAAATGCCTCTATGAACTCCTCCAAGTTAAAGGTACGAACCTTATCTAGAGCAGCTAGAGGTAATTTCTGTCTCAAAATTATGACTAGCATTTTGTGTGAAGTTACACCTAACGCATCTAATGACCTTGTATGACACTCCATATCGGCCCTGAACTTTGTCAGTTCATCGACCCTGTACCTAGGCTGTGCTAGGTTCAACAGGGCGTTCACGTGGGCTACCTTGAGCTGGTCAGTGTCTCCATACGTCGCCTGTAATAACCCCACAACACTATCATAATTTTCACCTACGACGGAAAAACCTTCTACCAAATGTAAAACTTCATCCTCGAGTTGGCCTTTCAGATAATGGAACTTTCGTACATCGTCAAGTTTTGAATCATGCACTGTTGATTTAAACACGTCCCAAAATGCTAACCACTCGGTCAAGTTTCTCCTGAACTTCGGTAAATTTAATTTGGGCAAGTTGACTTCACGACGGGGATCTGTCTGCTTGGCAGCGCTGCCAGTCGAGGTTATCTCTACCTTCTTCACCGCCCTTCGCAGTAAATGAATTGCCTCTAAATGGGCGATATCATGGACAGCGCGCTGCTCGTACTCCGCCTGAATATCTGACTCTTCCTCCAAACCTGATACTATACTTTCATTCAGGGTAGCTATCCGATCATAGGTAGTCTGTAGGTATTCTAACTTAGCCTCTAGCTGTTCAGGAGTTACACTAGCTACAAAGTCTTCCAAATCGGACGTTAGCCTAGTGATGAGACCCCTCAAACCCCCTCTCTGGTTTTTCATAACTGTGATAGACATAATTATGTTTTTTTTTATCCTCTGGTTTACTAGCCATTAAACTAATTACATGAATTAGCCTAACCCTTCGTCAGCCAATACGGACCTCTATAATAAGTCTCAATCGTGAAATATAAGCCTACCCTTTTGTTAATTGTCATATGAAATTACATTTTAGTCCTCATATGCAATATTATATACCCTTCATAGATTAATGTAATTAAAGTAAAGAGGTAGAAATGACTATATAAACCGCTTACCTTACACAATACAGTACCACGAGAGATTGGGATATGAGTAAACAATGAAGGAAATATGAGATGGTAGGTCAGTCATGAGTCAAAGAAAATAGTAAATAATAATGAAATTAGGGAAACAAATGCAGGGTTAACAAAAAATAAAGAAAAGAAAAAAGAAAAAAGGATAATTTACTGGGGCAAGGTGATGGGCGGGATGCAGAACTTAGGGAGTCGCAGGCTTATCACTCCGGCATCACGCTCTAGCCATCGTTTAGTCATGACCGTGATCTTGTTAGTGTCGAGGTCTAGATGGACACCGTCGATGTCAAGATCCTGCGGTTTAGACGAGACCGACAAATATCGATGTCGCGTCACGTCTAGCCTAGAGCGCAATGACCGGTTAACAGAATTCCTGATTTTATTATACTGCTCTGCTGGCATTCCCCTTACTCTAGAGAGGTATTCTAGGGAAAGCAGGATACATTTCCCTCCCGTGTCCCTCTCGACAGCCAGAGCCAGGTCCCCTAATGCCGCAGCCAGAGCACGGGGTTCGCTGTCGGGGGTTATGTCGTTGCCCCCATGAGTAAATAGGTGTAGAGGGGCCGGTATAATACCAGCCTACCCCACTCATCGGAGGACTTAAGACTTGTGATATTAGCCCCCGGTCGCTCCCCTGTAGTCAACAGGGCCCTGGTCTGCTGCCCTCAGTCGGGTTGCGTATGAGTGGCCGAAGATTGCTATGCGATCTACCTCGGCCACTACTTGCACCGGTTTATACCCCAGACCTACACCCCCCGGACCCTTTGATCTACAACCTCCCTGAACATTGCCCTTGCTCATGCTTAACTTAGGAAATTTAACTGTGGGCCAAAGTCCCGGGTCTGGGCACCAATATGGCGGATTTAAGGAGGATAAGTTTACTCTAGGCTACCTAAGACTGAAAAGGTCCGCTCATACAATGTAAATAAATAATACCGTACTACCGAGAGTGTAACTCACTATTAAAATCACCATAGAATACAGTTAGGCAAGGTGGAAATGCTGATGGAGGTGCTGATAGATGGTAGGCAAATGGCTGCTGTTCGAACACCATTGGATGTTTACCTTAAGGTGACCACGAGGATGCACCTGAACAAATATTGAATAAATGAGGTTAAAGAAAGTTAAATCATGATAATAAGGCTTAGCTGTCAGTCGGTCTGTCTGTAGGATGAAGTTGAGTTTAAGTTAATGATGAGAGCTAGATGAAACCAGAACCAGGATCGCGGCGAACTAAAGAGTGGAGTTGTTGCTAGGACGATGTATAAAAGTGCTCTGAGCCTCTGACGCGGTGCGCCACAATCCAAGACGTCATCGTCTTACGCTACGATTCTAGCGGTTACTGCTAAGTTAGTAGCGGATATCTAGCGGTAAATATCGCACCGCTTTCATAATATTACGGCATGATTTATATGATTAATCATATATGCCTTCCTAAAGACACTTAAATACTATACTTTCGTATAATAGGCCTTATTTAATTTATTAAACTTACATACTGTACAAACTGTATCTAGGGTATTATAAATAGAAAATGTAAGTTATACCACTGACTATTGTGAATCCACGATATCTAGTACTGGTCTAGTGATCAGGATCTTTTGTAGTCCACTGGTTTAGAGCACTGTACAAAAGGCAGTGCAAGTCACTTAACCTGTTTAGGTTTGAGTCCCGATCGCCCAGTAGGGCCTACCCACGGGAAAAAAAAAAAAAAATCCAAGCTTTTCCCTCAGTCCCCCCTTTACAAGGGAAGTCCTGGAAATTCAGTTCTTAATAGGCCATTGCAAATCTTATACGTTTTTTATGAGGTCATAACACAGCAGTCTACATTAATTCTAGTGTTGACAATAAATGTACTCTCCTGCAGTAGGCCTACATATGTCTCCATATACAGTACAGTAAGCCCTATCCTTCCTTATTCCTTAGGCTATTCATTCTCTGCATCCTTGTATCATCTGCAGTGCTTTCTTTTGGATATGGACTACTGTTTGTAGCGCCACAGTCCACTATTTCCAGGAACATCTAGGGTGCGTTTGTAGACAGCGACCAAAGAGCCCAAAATTTCGGTCGGTGACCAGTCTCTCACAAACCACAGTGACCGGTCCGCCAGTGGCTTGTAAACAAATCTGCCTTGTTACCATGGTAACAAGGCAGCTGAAGCATTTCCACGGATAATGGCGTATCAAACACCATTGGAGGGTTATCTTGCTGCACAAGGTGTCTTAGGCCTTGAATTACTTGATGATGAATTGATGATCCGGAATTGGAGGCTGCTGCAGTTATTGCACACTGGAATCAAGAGATGCAAAGGGATGAGGACCCCATTCAGGCTAGACGGCGTGAACCAAGAAGGGTGCCGAATTATGTTGAAATAATTGTGCCTCTCTACAGCGACCAAGAATTTAAGTCCCATTTCAGAATGCAAAGGGGAACCTTTGAGATGGATTATACAGGAGTATAGTATAAGGATTCCATATACCTAAATTGTCCCTAATAAATTATGTATAAGGCGACGAGCCTATTCTCTATAATTATTGAAAACAATAATACCATTATAGTAAAATGGCCCTGAAACACACTTTTCATATATTGGAAAAATATAGAATGTATTTGCGAAACTCATATCCTAAACTGCACTCACAATACACCTACTATATAACGGTAGCAATCTATTGACCCTAAATATATATTCCCAAATATATAGTGAATTAACCCCTTCTGTAGTCTGTACCGACGACACTTGTGTATTTTATTATAGCTACATTAGACGATTTTGTGAATATTCAGGAGTATCTGTGGTAGTATTAAGGGTTAAGGGAGATAGTTCAAAGCCTGTTAATTATTGTAGACCCATTCTAATCTGAATAAAATCGTCTAATAGTAGCCAGAATGAAGTACAAATGACGTTGCTGGTACAGAAGGGGTTAAAGCGGGAAGTGTTAGTGCTAATATTACCTTATTACTTTCTTTGTTCATTGTATGTTACATTAGTGGAAGCTAGGTTGTGATAGTATACAGTAGGTTAGGTCATTGCATTAAATATAATTATATATTAAGGCCAGGTTGGGTCGATTTTGTTCCCTTAATGATTATGGGATATTTATAGCTCAAACCGACGTGAGTGCGATGGTTTTATAGGATAATTTATTAAACTTACCAGTGCACCTTAATTATAGGTGCTCACTAGCCACATCATAATTATAGGTGCTCACTAGCCACATCATAATAATTGAAAAAGGTATTACATTTCGAGCAACTGTACACTTGTTGATGTTGAGCGTCCATCTTTGTTTATACTGTGACGTCACAAGAGACCGGAGTGACCAAAGCGCCCCACCTCCCGAGGTGAGGCGCTTTGGTAGCCGACCGGGACGGATCAGGTTTCTGGTCACTGCCGTTTGTGAGAGACCGGTCTCTTTGGTCCGTCCCGGTCGCTGTCTACAAACGCACCCCTGGTCCGGGAATGGAGTGACCACCCGGACATAATAATAATAATAATAATAATAATAATAATGTATGTATGTATGTATATGCTCAGGCCCAATCCCCACCTTTCCCACCTCTACTTTCATTTTCTATTTTACTCTATTTTACCATTTTCCTGTTTTCATTCTCTTGGGGGTTAGCATTTTAAAATGGCACCACATAATATGTTACAAATATGACATGTACCAGCCTTGCATAATTCCAACTAAGGGTAGCCCAATAAGGCCGTTAGGCGTATTTCCATTGGGGTTCTTGTGGGATTAGGTTAGCTGGGGAAAAAGGGGAGGATAACAAAAAGTAGATACTTTAGATAAAGTATTTCTAGAGGGTTATTTTAAGATACCTTACATCCTATAGTAATTATCAGTAATCAGTAATCAGTAATCATTTCAGTTTGTTTTGCCTATCTCTTATGTCGTATTTAGTAGTAGACATAAGCTTGGTGCTCCCTTCTCGCAGCTGTCCGGTTCAGGTGCTCCTTCAAGCTACGTCTGAAGGACCGGTACCAATATATTTTCCTAATATACCCTGTTCCTAATAAGTGGTCCCAAACTCTTGAACATTAACCTCTATAGCTCACAAACGACTAGAGTAATCGAGCTAATATTTCAACCATTTGGGAAGGGTCTGCCAGGGATTAGGTGTGCCAATTTATAGAGCATTTTCTCTAGCCCTTTTTGAGCTAGGTCTACAGAGGTTAGGGTTCACTATTTCTGGACTACCTACTTGGAACAGGGTATAGGAGCCGCCAGTTAAACACCTTGGTACGGTCTTATTACCATCTAGGTTCCTATTGACCAATACTTAAGGTAAAAGGTTAATATTTATTTAGTACGGCTTTATACGTAAAGTAAATTAGTTACCCCAGAAAAACAAATAAAAGAAAACCTATTACAAGCCTATAGAAAATAGATATTAACGGGGTAACTTAGTAATTTATATTACGTGGCACTTGCGCGGCACTACACTCGCAAAGCGCACAAGTACAATTATACGCTTACACGGAAACACACAGTAACAAATGTACACCCCTTTATCAACAACTTTCCCAGAGTGTTGGGGCATGTACCGAAGTTGAATAGATAAAATAAAGTTAATTAAATTAGATTAGATTAGACTAGATTTACAAAAATAGGAAAAAAACGCCACATGCAAAACGATCACAATCGCGTACACAAGCCTAAACTCTAACGAATACACACCCTTTCATGAAAACAACGTCCCACAAGGAGTTAGAGTATACAAGAGGGAATGCAATGGCAAATGTGAAGGTAGGGGATAAGTTAAGTGAAAGTTTTGAGGTCAATGTAGGTGTAAGACAGGGATGTGTCATGTCAGCTTGGTTGTTCAATATATACATGGATGGAGTGATTAGGGAATGTAGGGTTGTATCAATGGGTGTGGGGGCTAGACTGGAATCAGAGGGAAGACCATGGAAGATTTTAACATGCCTATATGCGGACGATGCAGTCCTGTTGGCGGAAAATGCTGAAGAACTTCAGAGAGTGGTCACTGACTTTGACGGTATGTGAAAAGAGAAAGTTAAAGGTCAATGTAGGGAAATGTAAGGTAATGGTGTTTGAGAGAAGAATGCATGAAACTATAGATTTTAAGGAAAAATATAGAATCAAGAAAGAACACAAGAAAAGTTGTAAAATAAATTTGAAAAATGAAGTACTAGAAGAGGTTGAAAGTTTCAAGTATTTGGGAGCTGTACTATGCAAATATGGTAAAATGGAGAGTGAGATAAAAGAGAGAAAAATGCAAGGGAGAAAAGTGATTGGAGAACTTGATAGTATTCTCAAAGGAAGAATGGTTAGCCAGGAAGTCAAAAAGTCACTGAGAAACAGTGTGCTGCTCCCAACACTCTCGTATGGAAGCGAGACATGGACGGCAAGTGACGAGGACCTCTTCAAACTAAGAGCTGTGGAGATGAGCTTTTTCAGAATGGCAGCTGGCATGAATAGGCTAGATGGGCCAAGTAATAGGGAAGTGTACGAGTCCTTTGGAATGGAAGAGAAGGCTTTGGGCATTGATTGTGGTGTGGTTGAGTGGATAAAGAGAAGTACTTTGAGGTGGTATGGTCATGTTCAGAGAATGGATGAAGACAGAATGCCAAGAAAGATATATGGGAGTCAGGTGAGTGGAACCGCTAGTAGTGGAAGACCACCTATGGTATGGGAAAAGAAAGTGGAAAAATATATTGAGGAAAAACTTCCACGTAGTGGAAGGGGCATTGTGGCACGGGCAAAGGAGGCATGTCTTGACAAAGTAGCTTGGAGACGTTTCTGTCATGGCCATCCTCTAGTGGGGGTTTCCCAGGGGGAAGCAAGGCGTCGGAGATGATGATGATGATGAGACTCCAGGATTTTTCCTAACTCAGCTTAAATTTCTAATGTTTCTGTTTTTGTTCTATAATGCTTCTTTCAACATAGGAGAATAGCAGAGGAAGGAACAAAAAAAAACATGTCACATCCATAACCCCCCGGGCCGGGGGTTCGACCTCGACCCCCGATTTTTTTTTTTTTTTTTTCTGCCACCCAAATTTTTTTTTGGTGTCTGTAGTCTAAAGGGCTGCTGTAAGCAATATAAATGATCATATGAGGGCATAAACACCCATAGGATATCCCTAGGGACCCCAAAAATCATGGTTTTTGGCAAAATTTAACTTATAAATAATAATACAAAATACTTTAGTCCCCCAAATAATAAAGTTTTCTTTGCCAGCGGGTGGCACTACACGAGACGAACCTATAATAGGGGTAACTGAAGGAAAATGTCTCGCGGGCTCAGACTGGAAAACGTTATAGTTACGAGTAAATTTCAATCTCTATTCATGAATAGTGCATGTTTATTCACCTTATATGATGATGAGTCAGACATTTACTGTCCGATTGTCTCCAATTTCTCCACATAATTAGAACAAGTATACATAGCAACTCCCTCGGAAGCTTTTTGAGTTTGGGAAATATTTTCCATACTCAAATGATTTATTTAGGATAGGAAATTGGCCCAATTATTTATATTGATAATTTACCTGCGGTTTTCAACATTATCACGTATCAACTTGGCAATATGCTTCCGAGGAGTTGTAGACAGTCTATATAAGGTACCTCATACACAATATAAAACAATTTTGCAAAGTGTTTTTTGGATCACCAGAAATTTAGTAACAAAAAACTAAAAATGCGCTCACGCGCGCACGCGCGGACATTGAACGATGAAAATTTCAGCGAGTCACCGTTATACCATTAGCATATACATGGCAAAAGGCCAGCAATGAGTCTCTTATAGAAGTTGAGTAAAGAATAAATCCTAGAGTCTCTCCTAAGTATATCTAACAAGCACAACATTCCACAATACACACACTCGCACACAATCTTCATTATCAAAGAGCCCATGAATATTCTTTCTTATTCTGAGAGAGAGAGAGAGAGAGAGAGAGAGAGAGAGAGAGAGAGAGAGAGTCAGTCAAAGTGACTGTGAGAGAGAGAGAGAGAGAGAGAGAATGAGAGTGCGAGAGAGAGGGTAAAACAGGATTGGCCCACAAAATGAAAAAGAAGAGATCGGGGCCGGTACTCGCATTAAAATACCATGAATGAAAAATGATGAGATACTGACACACTGCAACAAAAGTGGGGTTTAAACTCTTGCAGGATCATGACGTACGTTTTGGCATAATTGTATTTCGGATTATCATTAGACGATTTTAGACAGCTTGCGATGGATCTGTGGGAATTTGAAGGGTATAAAGACCTGTCTCAATTCAACTCTCTGACCTCCACATCCGTTTCCGAATCTGAATAAAACCGTCTAATAATAGCCAGAACACATAACAGAACTGCATAATAGGATCTTGAATGGGTTAACATAGATTTTTACATTTTATTCTGGCTATCATTATACCACAAGAATAAGAGAATAAAGAGATCTAGATAATACAGAGAGAGAATAAGAGGGAGGGAGTGGAAGAGAAAGCTAAAGGCCAAACAACGGGAGAATGTCAACATAAACAACAACAACAACTACAACCACTACAATTACTACTTACTACTACTGCTACTACTACTACAATTACTACTACTACACAAATACTACTGCTACTACTATTACTACTACAATTACTACTACTGCTACTACTATTACTACAACAATATCTACTACTACTGCTACACAACTACTACTACTGCTACTACCAATACTACAACAATATATACTACTACTACTACTACAATTACTACTACTACACAACTACTGCTACTATTATGTCCATCGAACCACTACTACTATTTCTACTACAGCACACTTGAACTCGTGACTGCTACTACTATTACTACAAAACAATAGTCATCTACTACTACTACAACAACAAAAAACTACTAATACTGCTACTAGCCTACATAAAACTACTACTATTACTACAACTATCTACTATTTTTTTACTTACTACTAATTACTAGTACACAACAACTACTACGTGCAAATACCATTACTACAATATATACTATTACTACTACAACAACAAAACTACTCAACTTACGACTGTTACTACTAGTACTACCAGCAATAATCATCCACTGTAACTACTATTTACTATTATTATTTACTAAATCGCTATGGTCTACAGCCTCAAACTTCTTAATAGGCTTGGAAACTCACAAGGCGTACGTTAAACCTAGCGCAATAGCCTACCATTATTTACTGTATAATATAATGATTTTACCAAAGTATACACTTAAAAATAAAACAACAACACAAGCAATGAACGACGCCTGACTCATAATAGGGAAAATGTATGCCGTTACCAAGAAAATTTGTTGAAAAGTATAGTAAAAACAAAAAAGGACAGTTTACAACACAGTCCAGAGGTAGGCTAATTCACATACAAACACCTAACTTGCCTTGCGGCCAAAATTCGGGCGTAAATTAAGGAGTGGTGAGGAGAAGGGAGTTGAAGATGAGGGAATAAAGCCGCATTTTCCTTTACCATCATTATCTCCGATAGACTGGAAATGGTGTCGTATTTCACAACCCAAATGCCATAAAAGGGTGTCCAATATCAAGCCAACTCAACCCTGCTCCTACACAGGGTCGAAACTCAACCCCCGATTCAGACTTTTGGAGCTTGATAACAGTTTTAAGACTTTGTGTATATATCCATATACAAATAATCGATTTGGATGTGATAATTATAAATGTACCTAGCTATATCCTCAGAATATCCGAAAGAAGCGTCATAATCGTATGAAAGGGTGATAACCTATATTAGACTTTGTATACATATACTCAAATTTAAGCAATTATATTTATGCATAGGCCTACCCATCACAATGTTGTACAAATTCAAGTAGATCAAAATAATCCCAAAATACGGACTCAAATAATAATCTTAACATGTTAAATTATTTTGTTTAGAAATGTCGGAACATAGCCGCAGCCGTGATGCCGCTACATTCGTGTTTACAATCAGTAATCATGATTATATTTTGATGTATTGTACTTGATTTTATTGGATTAGGTTACTTATTATTGGTTAGTTTAGTCAATACAATAAAGCCAAGTTAAATACATTGAATTAATCGTGATTAGGCACGAATGTAGATCGGGCATAGCGGCTGCTTTACCATTGAGGTAAATATATGCCAAGCACGCCAGTATAGCTGGGAGGTGGACTGAGTTTCGGGATAGCCCTTGTACCGGCTGCATGGTAGTGTTCGTCACCTACAATATTCCGCCACTCATACTCAGAATTATTGAAATGTTAACCTAAGCAATTATTTATTACTCTAATGTTACAAAGAGAAATGTTTTGTATAATTCCACCTCATGTATGATGTCACAAATAATCTTCAATTGTATATATTCTAAGTTATTGCCGATATGTCTATATGTCGATCATTGCAGTTCCTGAAATACCTCGTAATATTTATTATATTACGATGTTTCATCTGTATTATATTCTTGGTTTTACTTTGTAGTGGTCATTTTGTAATATATATTTACATTCATGTTCAACAATAGTAAGCAAATGTTGTATATATTATATAGGCCTATACATTTTGAAGGCAGGCTCGTAAAATGTGTACATTTTGTGGCACATAATGAAACATAATGAGAGTGGGTTATCAGACTTTGGGGTAACAGAAAACGCAGCTTTTACTGCCGCTACGGTACGAAAACCACTACAAGTAAACAGGACTTCCTAATTTCGCCATTCCCTTACCCTTTATTACTATATCACGAGAAGCATGAATATATTTTCATCTAAATAGTATGCTCTAATAATTGATGCTATGTATTATTATAATAAGGTAAGTTTTTAAAAGAAATCATAGAAGTTCTGGAAAATTTAGTAAGCTGTCGACATACTTTTTGGAAACGAAAATGACTGAGTTGCTCGCGTGTGTGAGTTTGTTTGTGGGGAGAGGGATGAGGGAGAAGCTGTATCCTACGTCGGGCAGTGATGAGGTGTTTCCATATTCTCATCTATTTCTGCATCTATTTTCAGTGAGTTTTAGCAATAGTTAAACTTACTGACAGTAGCTTATTCCACTGTAAATAATTCTACTATAACATGTGTTTATTATATATACTATTTCTATAATGATTTGGTGATTAACAAGTTTACATTCCTACTTTGCAAGCAATTTATGGATTTTCAATTTTGTTTTGTTTTCGCCATGTGTAATGATTATAGGGTTATAGTTGATACATACAGTATATTAATTTAATTGTGTGTGCACAAATAGATATGTTACTACCAAAAAAATACCATTTGTGAATGGAGTGTCTTTTAAACGAAGCTAGTTATATTGTTGAGTTGCCAAGTAAATTACCACTTGTCCTAGAGTCCTATGACAATGCGACAATTTTCCGACTGGTGGTCGTCACAAGAAGCTTGTGTGTGGGGCTTCTAATTCAACGGCCTCGGACCAATTCGACCGTCTCAGACCAGTTTGACCAGTCAGCCTAATTTAACCAGACTGCTAAACTAAATTCAACTGGACTGTTTGGTCCAATTCAACCGTTTGGATCATTTGGACCCCTTGCTTAAATTTGATTTTACCCAATTCAACTGTGACAATTCATTCTTATTTTGCCCAAATCGACAGGCCAAAAGAATTTGCATGAACATAGATGACATTTCTGCTTCAGGTTTGCTAGCATGAAAATATACGTCCTCTATTAAGCACTCTTGTTTTGAGTGTATCTGTTGGTGTTGATGGCCTTATTGTAAGTGGTAAAAGTCTGTAAACCACACATTATATATCAATAATACCTACCCTAATTGTATAGGGGTTCGTCTCGTGACTTCGGGGTTAATCTGGCAGCAACAAGTAGATTCATTGGTAAATTGTATCGAAGTCTGGATTCCGCAGTAATTTATCTTATATTTTAAGGGATTTGTGTTAGACTATTCAACATTAGCAGCAACTGAATTTAAAGTAATGTTATAATCGAGATAAATCGTGCGAAACACTAGACTGCACTCTAGTATGTTATTGAATCTTGGTTTGATATCGCTCGCCAAGAAAAAATATAAACCCAAATGGCACAAAAAGTTTTAATATTGACGAAGGGGCGAAAGATCTTAAAATCGGGAAACAATGGTGTGAACGTCTTACAATTTCAAAACTAATAGGGTTAAACATGAGGGAGAAGGGGGTCCAAAAAAAAAATCCAAACTGAAGCCAACGCCACCCGAACACTCCACCGGCGACTGTATCGGATTCACGGTATCGGAGTCAATACACGATACTGTATTGTAGTCACAGTATCGGAGTCAATACATAATACTGTATTGGAGTCACAGTATCGAAGTAAATACATAATACTGTATTGGAGTCACAGTATCGGAGTCAATACATAATACTGTATTGGAGTCACAGTATCGGAGTCAATACATAATACTGTATTGGAGTCACAGTATCGGAGTCAATACATAATACTGTATTGGAGTCACAGTATCGGAGTCAATACATAATACTGTATTGGCGTCACAGTATCGGGAGTCAATACATAATACTGTATTGGAGTCACAGTATCAGAGTCAATATATAATACTGTATTGAAGTCACAGTATCGGAGTCAATACATAATACTGTATCGGAGTCACAGTATCCGAGTCAATACATGATCAATTTAATCTACTTTCTGATATTTTCCTCTTCACGGTATACTGTTTCTTATAGGGCTTAATGTGAACAAATCCTATACAGTACACTCGGATGCCATAGTCTCTAGCCCACCCATAACAATTCGTGGATCCCCTATGTTTTTATTTATGTATCTGGATTGATTTTTGGATACTTAACTTGCTTTTCAAAAAATAGTAGAAATAGTTTTGTAGTAGATGTATAGACAAATGTATTCATAAATAGTTTTATAGTAGATGTATAGACAAATGTATTCATAAATAGTTTTATAGTAGATGTATAGACAAATGTATTCATAAATAGTTTTGTAGTAGATGTATAGACAAATGTATTCATAAATAGTTTTGTAGTAGATGTATAGACAAATGTATTCATAAATAGTTTTATAGTAGATGTATAGACAAATGTATTCATAAATAGTTTTATAGTAGATGTATAGACAAATGTATTCATAAATAGTTTTGTAGTAGATGTATAGACAAATGTATTCATAAATAGTTTTGTAGTAGATGTATAAACAAATGTATTCATAAATTCGATTTTGGAGATATATTTCCATAATTAGAAATAGGTGAAGTCCACAAATATCTATGAGTGGGCTCCAGACAATGGCATTTGAGTGTACAAGAATAGATTACTCTAGTTACTGTTCAACATTTCCCTCTTCCATTATGACGGTATACTGTGGCATTCAGCGCATAATGTGGACAAATCGTATACTGTACAAGGATAAACGACACAAATCACTCATAATAATAGATATCTTTTATCGGACACCAGACTCGAACACAATACCTGGATAATACAGCTCGAGTGACGCCGAAAACAGTAACGACAATAACCGGAGCAGTCTATAGTCGGTTTCATTCCAACTGACGGCAAATTTAATCCCTTCGCAGCTAATTTATCAATACTTAATGACAACATATGAAACCACTATGTCTCTGCATCATATTAAGACCAAGTGTATACAATTAGTACCATATTTCACTACAAAATCTTACAAATATCCTAAAAATCTTGATGGGAACTTTACAATTTACCGTCAGTTGAAAAGAAACAGAGTATAGTATAGTGTACCCTTTTACTCTTCTACTTCGCTCTTCCTTTCCTCTTTTACTTCTCTCTAATTCTTGGAGATCTATCACCGCCCCAACTGTTCTATCCCCCTCAACTTTAACTTTAAGCAAAGCTTATATAGCTGTAATCTTCCATGGTGGAGGGACGTTCCTCAATGGGGATATCGAAGCCACATAATATATTGAATTATTTGATAATATAATTCCCAAATTGATTATATAAATATAATTCTATATTCTATATAAATAATATTGTATGACAAATAACCAAACAAACTAATTTAAAATATGTAATATATAATTATATAGTTACTTCTAAAAAGATCAATCCCTCAATCTATGTTCACAAGTATGTTATAGGCTATCCAGTAAGTGTATTAACATATAGCTAGAGGTATATAAACTGGTTGCGTACCAGGTGTTATATCCAGTAAGTGTATTAACCTATAGCTAGAGGTATATAAACTGGTTGCGTACCAGGTGTTATATCCAGTAAGTGTATTAACCTATAGCTAGAGGTATATAAACTGGTTGCGTACCAGGTGTTATATCCAGTAAGTGTATTAACATATAGCTAGAGGTATATAAACTGGTTGCGTACCAGGTGTTATATCCAGTAAGTGTATTAACATATAGCTAGAGGTATATAAACTGGTTGCGTACCAGGTGTTATATCCAGTAAGTGTATTAACATATAGCTAGAGGTATATAAACTGGTTGCGTACCAGGTGTTATATCCAGTAAGTGTATTAACATAGCTAGAGGTATATAAACTGGTTGCGTACCAGGTGTTATATCCAGTAAGTGTATTAACATATAGCTAGAGGTATATAAACTGGTTGCGTACCAGGTGTTATATCCAGTAAGTGTATTAACATATAGCTAGAGGTATATAAACTGGTTGCGTACCAGGTGTTATATCCAGTAAGTGTATTAACATATAGCTAGAGGTATATAAACTGGTTGCGTACCAGGTGTTATATCCAGTAAGTGTATTAACATATAGCTAGAGGTATATAAACTGGTTGCGTACCAGGTGTTATATCCAGTAAGTGTATTAACATATAGCTAGAGGTATATAAACTGGTTGCGTACCAGGTGTTATATCCAGTAAGTGTATTAACATATAGCTAGAGGTATATAAACTGGTTGCGTACCAGGTGTTATATCCAGTAAGTGTATTAACCTATAGCTTATAAACTGGTTGCGTACCAGGTGTTATATCCAGTAAGTGTATTAACATATAGCTAGAGGTATATAAACTGGTTGCGTACCAGGTGTTATATCCAGTAAGTGTATTAACATATAGCTAGAGGTATATAAACTGGTTGCGTACCAGGTGTTATATCCAGTAAGTGTATTAACATATAGCTAGAGGTATATAAACTGGTTGCGTACCAGGTGTTATATCCAGTAAGTGTATTAACATATAGCTAGAGGTATATAAACTGGTTGCGTACCAGGTGTTATATCCAGTAAGTGTATTAACATATAGCTAGAGGTATATAAACTGGTTGCGTACCAGGTGTTATATCCAGTAAGTGTATTAACATATAGCTAGAGGTATATAAACTGGTTGCGTACCAGGTGTTATATCCAGTAAGTGTATTAACATATAGCTAGAGGTATATAAACTGGTTGCGTACCAGGTGTTATATCCAGTAAGTGTATTAACATATAGCTAGAGGTATATAAACTGGTTGCGTACCAGGTGTTATATCCAGTAAGTGTATTAACATATAGCTAGAGGTATATAAACTGGTTGCGTACCAGGTGTTATATCCAGTAAGTGTATTAACATATAGCTAGAGGTATATAAACTGGTTGCGTACCAGGTGTTATATCCAGTAAGTGTATTAACATATAGCTAGAGGTATATAAACTGGTTGCGTACCAGGTGTTATATCCAGTAAGTGTATTAACATATAGCTAGAGGTATATAAACTGGTTGCGTACCAGGTGTTATATCCAGTAAGTGTATTAACATATAGCTAGAGGTATATAAACTGGTTGCGTACCAGGTGTTATATCCAGTAAGTGTATTAACATATAGCTAGAGGTATATAAACTGGTTGCGTACCAGGTGTTATATCCAGTAAGTGTATTAACATATAGCTAGAGGTATATAAACTGGTTGCGTACCAGGTGTTATATCCAGTAAGTGTACTAACATATAGCTAGAGGTATATAAACTGGTTGCGTACCAGGTGTTATATCCAGTAAGTGTACTAACATATAGCTAGAGGTATATAAACTGGTTGCGTACCAGGTGTTATATCCAGTAAGTGTACTAACATATAGCTAGAGGTATATAAACTGGTTGCGTACCAGGTGTTATATCCAGTAAGTGTATTAACATATAGCTAGAGGTATATAAACTGGTTGCGTACCAGGTGTTATATCCAGTAAGTGTATTAACATATAGCTAGAGGTATATAAACTGGTTGCGTACCAGGTGTTATATCCAGTAAGTGTATTAACATATAGCTAGAGGTATATAAACTGGTTGCGTACCAGGTGTTATATCCAGTAAGTGTATTAACATATAGCTAGAGGTATATAAACTGGTTGCGTACCAGGTGTTATATCCAGTAAGTGTATTAACATATAGCTAGAGGTATATAAACTGGTTGCGTACCAGGTGTTATATCCAGTAAGTGTATTAACATATAGCTAGAGGTATATAAACTGGTTGCGTACCAGGTGTTATATCCAGTAAGTGTATTAACATATAGCTAGAGGTATATAAACTGGTTGCGTACCAGGTGTTATATCCAGTAAGTGTATTAACATATAGCTAGAGGTATATAAACTGGTTGCGTACCAGGTGTTATATCCAGTAAGTGTATTAACATATAGCTAGAGGTATATAAACTGGTTGCGTACCAGGTGTTATATCCAGTAAGTGTATTAACATATAGCTAGAGGTATATAAACTGGTTGCGTACCAGGTGTTATATCCAGTAAGTGTATTAACATATAGCTAGAGGTATATAAACTGGTTGCGTACCAGGTGTTATATCCAGTAAGTGTATTAACATATAGCTAGAGGTATATAAACTGGTTGCGTACCAGGTGTTATATCCAGTAAGTGTATTAACATATAGCTAGAGGTATATAAACTGGTTGCGTACCAGGTGTTATATCCAGTAAGTGTATTAACATATAGCTAGAGGTATATAAACTGGTTGCGTACCAGGTGTTATATCCAGTAAGTGTATTAACATATAGCTAGAGGTATATAAACTGGTTGCGTACCAGGTGTTATATCCAGTAAGTGTATTAACATATAGCTAGAGGTATATAAACTGGTTGCGTACCAGGTGTTATATCCAGTAAGTGTATTAACATATAGCTAGAGGTATATAAACTGGTTGCGTACCAGGTGTTATATCCAGTAAGTGTATTAACATATAGCTAGAGGTATATAAACTGGTTGCGTACCAGGTGTTATATCCAGTAAGTGTATTAACATATAGCTAGAGGTATATAAACTGGTTGCGTACCAGGTGTTATATCCAGTAAGTGTATTAACATATAGCTAGAGGTATATAAACTGGTTGCGTACCAGGTGTTATATCCAGTAAGTGTATTAACATATAGCTAGAGGTATATAAACTGGTTGCGTACCAGGTGTTATATCCAGTAAGTGTATTACATATAGCTAGAGGTATATAAACTGGTTGCGTACCAGGTGTTATATCCAGTAAGTGTATTAACATATAGCTAGAGTATATAAACTGGTTTCGTACCAGTTGTTATATCTATTAAGTTTATTAACCTATAGCTAGAGGTATATAAACTGGTTGCGTACCAGTGTTATATCCAGTAAGTGTATAACATATAGCTAGAGGTATATAAAATGGTTGCGTACCAGGTGTTATATCCAGTAAGTGTTAACATATAGCTAGAGGTATATAAACTGGTTGCGTACCAGGTGTTATATCCAGTAAGTGTATTAACATAGCTAGAGGTATAAAACTGGTTGCGTACCAGGTGTTATATCCAGTCAGTGTATTACATATAGCTAGAGGTATATAACTGTTTCCAGGTGTTATATCCAGTAAGTGTATTAACATATAGCTAGAGGTATATAAACTGGTTGCGTACCAGGTGTTATATCCAGTAAGTGTATTAACATATAGCTACATATATAATTAGAAGTGTATAACATATAGATAGATAATAAACATTTGCGTACCAGGTGTTATATCCAGTAAGTGTATTAACATATAGCTAGAGGTATATAAACTGGTTGCGTACCAGGTGTTATCAGTTAATATACACATTACATAAATTAACTAATATGATAGATAGATAGATAGATAGATAGATAGATAGATAGATAGATAGATAGATAGATAGATAGATAGATAGATAGATAGATATATAGATAGAGAGATAGATAGATAGATAGATAAAGATAGATAGAGATAGATAGATAGATAGATAGATAGATAGATAGATAGATAGAGAGAGAGAGAGAGAGAGAGAGAGAGAGAGAGAGAGAGAGAGAGAGGGGGGTAGACTCATTATAGAACAGTGGGAGTAGTGACGCTTGTCTCACTGATATTCAAACCACTCTATTGTTCACACGCTTTAGTTCACATATCTCTCTCTCTCTCTCTCTCTCTCTCTCTCTCTCTCTCTCTCTTCCATATGCGTTTCCAAGTTTATCGTCTTTCATATTCTTTGCCCCACTTTTATTCCCTCAATTTTCCCTTCCATTCTTTCTTTTTTCCCCTTTCTATTCTACCCGATTTCTCTTCCTTCCTTCTTTCTTTCTCTCTCTCTCTTGTTTTACACAAATCAACGGTCGAATCCGTATTATTCTAATTTTTCCCTTCAGTTATCAAATAATATCACCCACTCTTCCTTCTACCCTCTCCTTCCTTTTATTAGGTACGGTCGCGCTAATAAGTCATGTCCCAGCTGTTATTATGTTTGGCTTGCTCAGTGCTGTATTTATGTCTGTCAGATGTTGAATAGGGTGGGTAAGTGTAGGAATAGGTTTGTATATTTCACTCGATATGAAGAAATGAAGCTTAGATATTGCTGATACCATATATAGATCTAAACATACTTGGTGCCGAGACATCACTTATTAGCGCGACTGTACATAAAGTATTGTCCTTGCTTCCTTCCCTTCCTAAATATCTTCTTCCCTTCCTCTTTTATTTGTTGTCGAATAATTGTGCACGTCCTTCTTTTCTATTGTTAACCCCATCTGTACCGGTGTCCTCCTTTTAACTTTACTCTGGCTACGACTAGACAATTTTATTCAGTTTAAAAATGGCCTCCAGCAATTAAGTCTTAGAACTATCTCAATTAACCCTTTTAGCTACCACAGATCCTTCTTAAAGTATGCACAATCGTTTAAATAAAGCTAGAACAAAATTAACCCTCTCCGACATATGACGCGATTTTGAGCCTATTGGGGATACTTTAAAGCCTTTGATACCATCAGGGGTATTTAGAAACCTTTAGTTTAGTTACTTCAACCTCTGCAGTTGTCTTTGAGTTAGCTGTGGGCAGAAAACTAATTTGGGAGAGATAATTATAAGAGTGAGATCACTATTTCTTATTGCTAATCTGGTAACCTCTGCGTCATAAATGCGTGAAAGGGTTAAGATGATGTCGCCGGTACAGAAGGGGTTAACTGTTTACATAGAATGTATATCTTTCTTACTCCTATGTTGTATCTATCATTAATTTTACTCTTCCTCTCTTCCTCCCTCTATCGAATAATTCCACTCTTCCTTCCTGTATTTGGTACTTCATTCCTTCTTTCCTTCCTTACTTTCTCGATCGATTATTTCCTTCTTTACTTCCTTCCTGCAGCCCTACATCAAATATTTCCAAATTTCCTTTCTTTCATTATTACTTCCTTCCTTCCTTCCTTCTTCTATCGAATACTTCCACCCATTCTCCTTTACTTCCTTCCTTCCTTCTGCCCTTCATCAATTATTTCCACATTTACTTTCCTTCTTTAGTATTTCCTTTCTTCCTTCCTTCTTCTATCGAAGACTTCCACCCTTTCTCCATTACTTCCTTCCTTCCTTTTTTCCTTCCTTCCTCTATCTAATACTTCCACCCTTTCTCCATTACTTCCTTCCTTCCTTCTTTCCTCCCTCTATCATATACTCTCACACTTCCTTCCTTCCTTCCTTCCTCGATCGAATACTTTCACACTTCCTTCCTTCCTTCCTTCTCTCCCTACCTCCCTGGAATGCCTCCCTCCATCTTCATCTCCTTAAACAGACTGTAAGTGGTGATCCGTGAAGGAGGAGGGAGGGAGAGAAGGAGGAGGAGGAGGGAGGGGGGGGGGGGAGGGAGGGAGGAATGATATAGAGGTTGCTAAGGCCAAATGAAAATGTAGGTGAGAGAGAGAGAGAGAGAGAGAGAGAGAGAGAGAGAGAGAGAGAGAGAGAGAGAGAGAGAGAGAGAGAGAGAGAGAGAGAAGGGGAGGTGCAATAAGCTACGTTTATATTAACAAGATATGGAAGAGATCAGTAGATATAGGCAAAAATAAGAAACACGAGATTCCTCAGTAGCTTAATGAAATATTGATTGTGATGTCGGCCAATATTAACACTTTCGCGCACGGCTGGAACATATTTCTCCCTAAAAATGTACAAGTTTATATCGTAGGGGGGTCTTTGAGATTATTTTGTAAAGGTTGACAGAGGTTTCGGAAGCAAACTAAAATTCATATATATATATATATACTGTATATACTGGTAATAATAGAAAATACATATATATATACTGTATATACTGGTAATAATAGAATACATATATATATACTGTATATACTGGTAATAATAGAATACATATATATATACTGTATATACTGGTAATAATAGAAAATACATATATATATACTGTATATACTGGTAATAATAGAAAATACATATATATATACTGTATATACTGGTAATAATAGAAAATACATATATATATATATATATATATATACTGTATATACTGGTAATAATAGAAAATACATATATATATACTGTATATACTGGTAATAATAGAAAATACATATATATATATACTGTATATACTAGTAATAATAGAAAATACATATATATATACTGTATATACTGGTAATAATAGAAAATACATATATATATACTGTATATACTGGTAATAATAGAATACATATATATATACTGTATATACTGGTAATAATAGAAAATACATATATATATACTGTATATACTGGTAATAATAGAAAATACATATATATATACTGTATATACTGGTAATAATAGAATACTATATATATACTGTATATACTGGTAATAATAGAAAATACATATATATATATACTGTATATACTGGTAATAATAGAAAATACATATATATATATACTGTATATACTGGTAATAATAGAAAATACATATATAAATAATAATAACGTCCCCTTAAGGCAGGTGTTTATATATCGGCGTAACTCGTTGATCCAATTATATATACAGTATGTTTAGTAACTATGATAAACCATGTACCTTAATACGAAAAAGAATATATATATATATATATATATATATATAAACTATGTGTGTGTGTGTGTGTGTGTGTGCTTCACTGGGGTGGGTTATAGTTTGGTCATCATATTGGCGTATTTAATTGTATTCCAGCTTCCTTGCTAATTTTATTAAAAGTTAAGTTGCGCGCACAATAATATAAATATGTAAATAATTACATAAGTATAATATCCTTAGGCTGAATGAGGCCTTAGCATAAATTCCTAGTAAAAACAAAGAGTGAATTAAACAAACGAGCTGAGAACGTTATTATAGGCTTCTAAATCGATGACAACGGTCCAATGATTATAATTAGCTATTATCGGAGCTGCCACTTTGGGAACTTGGTAATATTCAAATAGGCAAAGGAAATATGGAATGGCAGTAGGTGAGAAAGATGAGAATACGTGAGAAATAATAAATTAAAAGAAGAATACGTGAGAAATAATGAATGAACAGAAGAATACGTGAGAAATTATGAATGAAAAGAAGAATACGTGAGAAATAATGAATGAAAAGAAGAATACGTGAGAAATAGTGAATGAAAAGAGGAATACGTGAGAAATAATGAATGGAAAGAAGAATACGTGAGAAATAATGAATGAAATAAAGAATACGTGAGAAATAATGAATGAAAAGTGAGGTACGGCGTGAAATAAGTGTGAGGGAAGGAATAAATTAATTGATAGGAAAGGGGTGTGATAGAGGTGTGTGTGTGTGTGTGTTTTTTTTTGTTTTGTATTAGGAAAAACAAAAAGGGGCTAGACAAATCATGGAAGATGTGTAAGAAGAAGAAAAACAGAAAGATGAAGAAAAAGAAGAATAGCAGTTCATTTAGAAATTCAACGAGAGAGAGAGAGAGAGAGAGAGAGAAGGGGGGTATGTAGGAAGGGGGAGAGGGGGGTGGGTGCAGCAGGACTCATCATAAAGGGATCAATAGGAATTATCAACTTCAGCTTCCAGGTCGTCTGCTGCTGCTGCTGTTGTTGTTGTTGTTGTTGTTGTTGTTGTTGTTGTTGTTGCTCTAACTACCTGCTATACACACCAATACATACACCGGTGAATAATGCATACATAATACCACACCATTATACAGTACACCAATCAATAATTATGTTTGGAACAGTGTGTGAAAAACGGAGTCTGAAGGTAAATGTGGGGAAGAGCAAGGTTATGGTCTTTGAAAGAGGTGCAGTCACAGAGTGTGAGGTGAGGTTGAATGGTCAGGCTATGAAGAATGTCAGCTCATTTAAGTATTTGGGCAGAGTGTTGAGTAAAGAAGGGAGTATGGATGAAGAAGTGCGAGAGAGGGTGCAACAGGGGAAGAGGGTTGTAGGAACGCTGAGTTGAGTAACAAGAAATAGGGTGGTTGGCATGGAAGTAAAGGAATCCTTCCATGATAGTGTGGTAATCCCAACATTGACGTATGGGAATGAATCATGGAAATTTTTGGAGACACACAAGCCAAGAGTGAGAGAGGTGAGATGGTTTGGCCATATGGAAGCGAGAGAATGACTAAGAGAGTGTACGAAAGTGAAGTGGAAGGACAATGAGAGAGAGGTGGAAGGATGATGTGAAGAAGTATATGCATAAAAGCAGTGCTGGATGGGAGGAGGGGAATCAACTAACTGTGGACAAATGTACATGGGAGCGATTCGTTCATGGCCAACCCTTCGGGGATCACGGCGTCCGGCAATAGATAGATGGACAGAATCAATACTGCACATGAAATTAAAAGCACATGGAATACAAGGCGGCGTTTTACAGTGGACAGAAAATTGGCTTAGCGAAAGGAAACAACAGAGTAATTATTAATGGGGAAGCATCAACATGGACCAATACATACATACATACATACATAACATTTTAAGACTGAGTGCTCCACACAAACGTGCAGTTTCAGTCTCTTGTCCTAATAGTGGCGTTCCAGACAACCCTGTTAAGGGCTGCTTCACTTATCAAGATTTTGGATTTGAGATCGGCACGTATAGTCCGATCCCAGGTCTTCCTCGTCCACCCCTTGGTGCAGCTCCCTCTACAATCACAGACCTGCATTTGTTCACCCAATTTTGTTCATCCATTTGTGACGTCTACCAGCGTTGGCAGAATCGCCTCTCGTTAGCCACTAGCGCTCGCCAGGGACATCGAAATGGGCTACAGTTATCCGAGAATGTTGTTCTTTCTTTCCCAGTAATCGCATTGCCACAGACAGTCCAGTGATGTTCTTTGTTTTCGTCTGTGACAACGGGTTATATTTTATATCAACAGTAGTGATAATAGTATCAGCGTGGGAATGAGAAAGACTTTCAGAGCGAGAAGGTAGTGAGTGTCTGAGTCACGGGTGCATTCCTGCCTCTCGCTCGCCATTGGCCGGCGTGTCTGGCTGTGTCACGTGACACCTGCTGTCTTGTGACGTATCGGCCCGTGATTGGTCGACCATCGCGCCTTTGCGGGCTCCTGTGTAACTTACCTCCTCCATGAGGGTCCACAGGAGCTGTCCTCGTCAGGACAGGCTTGGCGCGCGTGCTTCTAACATCCCCTTGCATATCCTCTCCCAATCACCCCCTTTACCACTATTTCTCTCACTCGATTCTCTCTTTCCATACTCTAACCTTTATTAACTGCACAACACTCCCCTTGGGTTCTGCATACGGTTTCCATAGCCGGCCCATTGTATTGCATGCGCCGTCCTCAGAGATATTTACATGTACTTAGAATAGGTTTGAGGGTTCTTAGTTAGTATAGGTTAAGAACTTTGTGTCTCCATTATTGATTTAGTGTTTCTGCTCTTTTATTTAATGCTAGACTGGGATAGGGTAACTGTAGTAATTGTCTCCGATGTGTGGACGGTTTGCCTATACCGACACGACTTCGACCGGTCCTGTGGTAGTCTGGGTTGTCTTTTCGGTTGTGTCCTTTGCGAGTGCAGCATTGTGTTGACTGAAGGTTTTGGCCTGTTCCAGTTCCACACTTTGCTGCCTCTTTGTTTGTCTTTAGAGGGTCGCCAGGATAGAACCAGATACTTGTGATCTGGATCTATCAAGAGAGCCTCCTTGTCAATTAACGTAACTTAAAGGATGCAGTCTTAAGGACATCGCTAGGCTACGAGCCTGTCTTGCTCAACCCCAGTTCCTTACCTAGAGTATCCCAGCTAGACATTATTAATCGAGTAGACACTGGTTAGTATTTAATATAAGCTCTTTGATATGTACGCATTATTATTCACAGCATTTATTAGTCTAGGTTGTTGTTGAGCCGCACAACCATAGCAGACTGTTTCGTTGATGAGGAAGTACTTCTTTTAGTGTCAAGCGTTGCTACCGTTGCGCATTTATAGTATTCTCGTGTCAGTTAACATTATATGTCCTATCTTTTAGTGTATTCGATTTACACGTGTGGTGTCCTGCCTCCTGCCTTTATATAGTTCCAGATTAGTACGAGCATCTTATGAGCATCAGACTTTCTTCAGAAGTTTCCAGGTCTATGCTGTAGGACTATACTTCACTTTCTTTCAGATAGGACTGAAGAGTTTATTGTTGTTTAGAATAACTGTATTAATGCATCTTTTTATTGTATTAAATCTTGCAGTGATTTAATTGATCTTTCCATAGATTCCTTTTTATGCATTTTAACGTAACTTGCATATTGTTTGTTATCAGGCTATACCAGTGCCGGTTAGCCTGAAGTAGAGTACATTTATGCCCAGTTAAGGATACCCTACTATCGCAGATTAACTCTGGAGGGTATAGGTGTTTTGTTCGCCGGCATATAAGTTCGAGGGTTTGGATCTAGCGTACCGTTGTTGCATAGTGCCCTATTACTAGTCCAATCATTAAGTGCCCTTGTTTTATTCGTAGTCCCGGTCGTAACAAATGGCGACTTTGCCTAGTATCTTATCTTAGTCGTCATAACAAATGGCGACCTTGCCTAGTATCTTATCTTAGTCGTCATAACAAATAGCGACCTTAGTCTAGGATTTAGTGAACTAAGAAATAATTGCAGAATTTTTGGACATTTATTTTTGAGGAATATTTTGGACATGTTGGAATTTTATTTTTGGCAACGTAGTATAGCACTTGAGTTGTCTTCAAGCATTTTTTTGAGTGAATAGTGCTACATGAGAGTTTAGGTACTTTTTTTTTTTTATAAACGCTGAGGATATCCGGTGGACACTATGTCGAACGACGGATCAGTGCACAGTGAGGACACAGTACGGGAAGCAGGCGAGGAGATGGAGAAGGTGGAGTTGTCTAGGGGCGCTCGGGTGGTGAACAGTGAGGAGGATGCTCAAATTTTTTTTGGAGGAGCCTGTGTCGGCTGTTACGAACTGGCACTCGGGTACACAAGGGCTCTCAATCAGGACTCGAATACGGCTCGCTGCCACAACGGAAACACACGATCCCAACCCCTGAGTACTGCCAGCCGAACAAAAAACACCAATACCCTCCAGAGTTCAATCTGCTATAACGGGGTATACAAGAACTCGGTACTAGTGTTCAACAACAGACTAATAAAGAGACAGGAATTATCTAGTCTGGTCAACAATCAAACAATGAAGTAAGAAACAACAACACCAAAGAATAGTGTTGGCCGAAGCCGAAGTAATCCACCCTTGACTATGAACTTAAGAAGTCCACCACCCTCTACTTCGGATCGGCACTATTACGTTACGTTAATTAATAGTCCTTAAGCATCGAGCAAGGAATCTTCTGAAAAAAGTTAGATGCTTCTCGGATGCTCGTAAGAAGTACGTATCGGATTTTGAACAGTAATTCAATAAGCAAAAACACTGGCAATTAAATACTATTAAAGGCTTAAATTGGCATAAGAATAATTAAAAGAATATGCAATAGTTTTGGCAAACATTAAAAGGAAGTAGGCCTACTCCGCAAATGCAACGGCAATAGCCTACTCGGATTGTGCTCGTGGGCCACTAATCACTAAAGTAGCCAAGCTTGCAACACATGAAATCAATAGTGCATAAACAATATCATACATAAGGAAAGCTTCAATACTATTCTGTATCTACTAATCGAGTAAAGTCTAGCTGGGGTACTGTGGGCAAAAGGTAGCAGTGACTGAGCAAAAACGGCTCGTAGCCTAGCGAAGTCCTCACGACTGTTTAAAGTATTACGTTAAAACTAACAAGTGCACTTTGAGAAATCCAGATCCCTTGTATCTGGTTTTCTCCAGGCTCCTTGACAAAGTAAAAACAAACTGTTAATAAAATACAGGGTGGTTAGGCTCTTGCCCTCACGCACTGTAAATTATTAACTCAACACAGTCAGCCGCGAAGACAACCTAGGCTTCACTGAACCGAAACGAGTATGCAGGTTTATCGCTTAACCACTGCATCAAACAACAACTCGTAACACAGAAAAGCCTTACCCCAGTCTAGCATTACCTAGACCAGCAGAAAACAGGAATAATAATAATAACACACAGGGAAATGCATATACAAGTGCAACAAACATAAATCAATCCTATTCTAAGTCAACCCTTCCAAAATAGGCTATCTAATAGGCAAGTATCTCATGAGAACTCAAGCGATAATACGTTGGCTGACTAGCTCTGCACCAACGGGACCATGGAAGTTAAACAGGGCAGGGAAAAGAGGAAAAAAGAATGTAAGGTAGTAGAGAAAGTTCCCATCAGTCAGAAGAATATAAATAGTTAGCAAGGGAAATGAGAAGTCGCTCTGCCTAATGAGTTCTGATGAAAAAATGGCTAGACTTCCCTTTTATACCCGGCCCTCTAGTGAGCCCAAAGTGAACTACTAAGGACCGCCCACTGACAACCATTACGTAATTTCTCTCTCTCCTCTGGGATACACAAAGGCTCCCCTAGCACTGAGGGAGGGAGGAGTGCTAGTGAGTTAGTCCTACCTCCTGCCTGGTGTACCCACTGACACCTAACTGTGGCTGTTTCTCTTCCCATCATTACAAATAAGTTTTACACACAATACTTATAACTAATGATATAAAATAGAACTCGTTGACTCAGATGAAAACAAAATACATATTCATAATACTTATAGTACAACGGCTCACACGAACTAAGTTAGGAAACTCTACATAGACTACAGCCAAAGTTCCTGCCCTGACGATCCTAGCGAGAGTGGGGCATGACTAGGCGTTCTGTAGAGCATGCTCACACGTGGACATGCGTCACACGGCAGATCGGGTGTCGGGGCTAGACCGGTACGGACTGCAGTGTGTAGCCACTGTCTTAGGGTTTCCCGGTACTAGCGGTTTGTCGAGAAGTGAGCTGCTTACCTGTGTGCTCGGTGGGGTGCGTGGGGCTTCGGGTGGAGCGGGAGCTGGGGCAGCTTCAGCCCAGCCCCCATTCCACTCGACTCCTACCATGGCGCCCCCTCGGGCTCCGGATCCGGGTACGTTCCTGCAGGCCGATGCCCGCTGGCGGTTAGGTATGCCTCCAGGTGATTCACGGGGTGGGTCTCCAATAGTAGCACCCCCTCCTCAGGGTTTGTCTACCGAGATGTTGTTTCGGCTCGAGCTCGCCAAACTTGAGCTCGAGCAGCGGCAGCGAGAGGCTGAGCTCAGGATTCAGGCTGAAGAGAGAAAGGCCATGTACTGTGCAGACATAGAGCTTGAGAAGTCTCGGGTGGAGTCGACAGGGCAGCGTCTCGGTTCCGGGAATCGAGGTCTTGATCAGTCTTTATCGCACCTTCTTAAGTTAGTCCCTGCATTTGACGAGTCGGGTGTCACCGAGATTTTCCTGCGTTTTGAGAAGAAGTGCCGGGAGCACCAATGGCCCGAGGTTAAGTGGGCAGCCCTTGTTTCCTCTAGGTTGGTTGGCAAAGGACTCAAGGCATACGATGCGTTGCCCTTGGAGTCTTGCATTGATTATGAGGTATTGAAGGAAGCTGTTCTGCGGGCATACAAGTTACAACCAAAGACATATAGGTTGAAGTTTCGGGGTGTTACGAAGGGTCGTGAGTGCACTTTTCTAGAACATGCCCGGGAACTGTCTGATGCTTTGAGAAATTGGCTGAGGTCAGAGAAGGTGACGACGTTCGAAGAGCTTGAGCAGTTAGTCCTTCTAGAGCAATTTTTTAAATGCACAGGCGGCGACCTGACTTTGAACCTCAAAGAAAAACAACCTAAAACTCTACAAAAGGCAGCTGAGTTGGCTGACCTGAGATTATCGCTGATTCATGGGTGCGGGTCTGCACAACGGACCGATGCAGTTAACAAGGGGCGCAACACTCCACCCCCCTGAGTCAGTGATGCAACATTTAATAACAAAAGTGAGAGCAATGATACTAATTTTGATCACAAACCAAAAACCGTCCCGTTTAAGAAAGGTCAGGGCCCTTCCCCACCTCAGGGGAAGTCCAAGGGTGAAGTAGAGTGTTTTAAGTGTCATAACAAGGGGCATTTTGCACGTTCCTGCCCTAGTAACTAACCTACAGCAGTCGTGTCTTTGGCTAGCAACATTGGGGTGTCTCTGAGGTCTTCTGCGTTTACCCGGGGTGATATGTCAGATGCGGGGGCACAGCCAGTGAAGGAGTGTCCGGAAGGCTCGAAACCTATCCGCGATGCTTTTTGCGACCATAGAGGGCGTGGCTGCGTGAGTTGGGCTGGTTGCAAGCATGGGTTGGAGTTATTGCGTGATACAGGTGCATCCCAGACTCTGATGAAAAACTTTACAGGCCAACCTATAAACACGGCACGGGTAGTTGTGGTGCAGGGTATTAACGCTACACGGTCATACCCGTTGGTTCGAGTGGAGCTGGAGGTTGATGGTGTGACACGAGAGATAGATGTTGGAATCGTAGAGAAACTGCCAGTAGAGGGCGTCGACCTTCTTCTCGGCAACGACTTTGCGGTGCCTACTTCTGAGATTCCACCCTTAGTCACTGCCGAGAGGGCGGCCGACGTGCGTAGGGAGGGGCAGAAGTTGGTCGAGAGGTGTCAATTACAGCAGATGGCGTGTGTTGACACCCGATCTCGTGCATCTAAGGTGTCACAGCCTATTCCTCAGTCTCTAGACCAGCGGAGGAACGGTCGGAAGGAGAAAGCTAAAGTTGGGAGAAGTTTTATGAGTTTTGATCCAGCGGCTCTTCTTGGCGACTCAGTATTAGCACCAAAGATGAGCTCCGGAGTGGCCCCAGAACCTGTCCCCCCTAGGGACATGGTAGAGCGGAATGGCACTCCGCGACAGAGTAGTTCCCGGGTGGAGGAGAGTTGTGGGAACGGGGCTATTGATCTCGAGGACGGGGAGGCATGTCATGTGAACCTGTTAAAGGAGTTTGTGAGGCAACCACCTGAGCAGCCTACTGTCCCTATGTTGGTCTGCAGCGGCCAAGGTACAAAGGAGTACAAAGGAAATCAAGCAACAACAGATCTAGTGACCCTTCTAGGTTGCTTGTCCTCCAAAGCATTGAGGATCAAGTGTCCAAACAGTGGTTTAGAGTGGGTAAGGGAACATTGGAAAGGGAACTAATGCCCTGGAACTAATGTCCGTGGCAGGATTTGGAAGTTAGTAGAGGACAGATGGGTTAGTAACTGAGGGGGGGATAAAATAAAGTTATTCATTTACAAACGCAATCAGTCGCGGGTTTGATGCAAGATATTTGTCTAGGCGGAGTTTAAATGAATCAACGGTGATGCAGTCTATAATGTTTCGGGAAGCCCATTCCACAAGTTGACAACTCGATTGAAGAAGAAATTCTTAGATTTGTGTGAGTTAAAAGATTTACCAATAATTTTGCAACCGTTTCCTCACGTGTAATTAGATTGGTCGATAGTGAAGTACTTACTACAGTTCATATTGTCGATGCCTTTGATGATTTTGAACACTTGAATTAAGTCACCTCTTAATCTGCGCTGGGTTAAAGGAAATAGATTTAATTCTCTAAGACGCTCTTCGTATGGTTTGTTCTTTAGGCTAGGTATCATTTTGGTAACTCTACGTTGAACTCGTTCTAGCTTGTTTATATCTTTTTGGTAATAAGGGCACCAGGATTGAACGCAGTATTCCAGAAGAGGGCGAACTAAGGAATTGTAAAGGGTTAGGATAACTTCTTTGGATTTATGCTCAAATGACCTGCCTATAAAGCCAATTATTTTATTATTAGGTGGAGAAGGAGAGGGGGGCAGTGGGGCTCAGGTGGAGGAGAGTTGGGATTGTCATGTCTCGGTGGAGCAGTGGGCGGGGGACACGAGCCAGGTGGCTGTGGAAGCGCTAGAGCACCTGCCTGAGCAGCAGTGTGCAGCGCTCCAGCCCCTGCTCGGTTCATACCCCACTGTTTGTGCCGAGCACCCAGGCCTCACAACTCATGCGGTGCACGAGGTTCCGCTGGCAGGTCGCAGATTGGCGAGGTTGGCTGTGGAGTGGATGCGCCCGGTCGTCGCATAGCCTCCCAATGCTGCTCTAGTAATATGCAACAGCCCTACCATAGACCGACTGTATCTGGCCATGTCGCTGAAGGCGGTGATGCTGCGCAGGCAGATGTAGTCGCAAGGAATGCGGGGGTGCGCATGTACGGTATCGGCAGGGAAGCCTTAGCAATTATGAACTATGGGGGTGACTACACAGGTGGTACAGATTGTCCCTCTCATGACCTGGCTGTTCTAGGGACAAAGGTGGAGAAGGAGGGAGGCTATAGTGTAGAAACTGCGGTCTCGGCTGGGTTGTGGGAGGGCAATGAGCATGTTGTTTTTCGAGATAAGTTGCAACCTCTTGTTCCTAAGCGTCAAGAGAAGTTGTTTACTAGGCTGTGGCAGTACGTCCGCATGTTTGTAGCTTCTCCAGGCCTGATGTACGGGGTAGAATCCGTCATGGAGGCTGGAGACAGTGCATGGCTCAAGTTAATCCCCTACCGTATAAATCCTGCTCGACAGCCTGTTGTGAAAGCAGAGCTAGACTACATATGGAAAAAGGGTCTGAGGGATAAGGGATATCGTGAGTGGTCGTTGCCAGTGAGTTTGCAACCTGAGTTGAGTGGCAAGATCCGTGTGTATGTTGATTGCAAGAGTGTGGGTGCATTATCCCTGACAGACGCCTATCCATTACCCAGAGTTGACGACACCATAGACCGCATCGGGGCTGCCTCATTTATCACGAAGGTAGAACTAGTGAAAGGTTATTGGCAGGTCCCGTTGCCGGAGAGAGCGAAGAGAAGCACCAGTCTTGTGATGAACTGGGCAGTTTATCAGTGCCAGGTGTTGTTTTGCTGCCGGAACACAAGTTGGATGTGTGGCATGTTAAGGGCACTGATAATGTTTTGGCTGATTGTTTGTCACAGGAGGGTATTTTTGCAGGAGAACCCTCGCCGTTCAGTCAGTGTGTGTTTGAGAATGGAGAAAAAACCAGGCTTGCCCCTGTAGAGCAGCCGTCAAAAACAACATTAAAATTAAATCAAAAATCACATAAAAACTCTTTCTTTTTTATAGTTAATTGTAAGTTGCCAATGTTATAGCTAAAGTCCTAAGTTGAACCTGTCTTTCACTTAGTAGGCTGGGTTCTGTGAAGCTCGCTCAGGGAGCATAGCAGGCTAAATTATACTATTGTGTTTGGGAGGGGTTGTAAGATTTTCTTTATGTTAATATGTTGTTTTGTGCAAGAATGGAGCTTTGCATTTCATTTCTGGTGGAGTGGCTATGTGTGGCGGATCTTGTCGGCATTCTGCCTTGTCAGATATGGTGCTCGCCTAATGTTGAGCGTCCCATATCTTGGGCGGGGTGTGACGTCTACCAGCATTGGCAGAATCGCCTCTCGTTAGCCACTAGCGCTCGCCAGGGACATCGAAATGGGCTACAGTTATCCGAGAATGTTGTTCTTTCTTTCCCAGTAATCGCATTGTCACAGACAGTCCAGTGGTGGTCTTTGTTTTCGTCTGTGACAACGGGTTATATTTTATATCAACAGTAGTGATAATAGTACCAGCGTGGGAATGAGAAAGACTTTCAGAGCGAGAAGGTAGTGAGTGTCTGAGTCACGGGTGCATTCCTGCCTCTCGCTCGCCATTGGCCGGCGTGTCTGGCTGTGTCACGTGACACCTGCTGTCTTGTGACGTATCGGCCCGTGATTGGCCGACCATCGCGGCTTTGCGGGCTCCTGTGTAACTTACCTCCTCCATGAGGGTCCACAGGAGCTGTCCTCGTCAGGATAGGCTTGGCGCGTGTGCTTCTAACATCCCCTTGCATACTCTCTCCCGATCACCCCCTTTACCACTGTTTCTCTCACTCTATTCTCTCTTTCCATACTCTAACCTTTATTAACTGCACAACACTCCCCTTGGGTTCTGCATACGGTTTCCATAGCCGGCCCATTGTATTGCATGCGCCGTCCTCAGAGATATTTACATGTACTTAGAATAGGTTTGAGGGTTCTTAGTTAGTATAGGTTAAGAACTTTGTGTGTCTCCATTATTGATTTAGTGTTTCTGCTCTTTTATTTAATGCTAGACAGGGATAGGGTAACTGTAGTCATTGTCTCCGATGTGTGTACGGTTTACCTATACCTACACGACTTCGACCGGTCCTGTGGTAGTCTGGGTTGTCTTTTCGGTTGCGTCCTTTGCGAGTGCAGCATTGTGTTGACTGAGGGTTTTGGCCTGTTCCAGTTCCACACTTTGCTGCCTCTTTGCTTGTCTTTAGAGGGTCGCCAGGATAGAACCAGATACTTGTGATCTGGATCTATCAAGAGAGCCCCCTTGTCAATTAACGTAACTTAAAGGATGCAGTCTTAAGGACATCGCTAGGCTACGAGCCTGTCTTGCTCAACCCCAGTTCCTTACCTAGAGTATCCCAGCTAGACATTATTAATCGAGTAGACACTTGTTAGTATTTAATATAAGCTCTTTGATATGTACTCATTATTATTCACAGCATTTATTAGTCTAGGTTGTTGTTGAGCCGCACAACCATAGCAGACTGTTTCGTTGATGAGGAAGTACTTCTTTTAGTGTCGAGCATTGCTACCGTTGCGCATTTATAGTATTCTCGTGTCCGTTAACATTATATGTCCTATCTTTTAGTGTATTCGATTTACATGTGTGGTGTCCTGCCTCCTGCCTTTATATAGTTCAAGATTAGTACGAGCATCTTATGAGCATTAGACTTTCTTCAGAAGTTTCCAGGTCTATGCTGTAGGACTATACTTCACTTTCTTTCAAATAGGAGTGAAGAGTTTATTGTTGGTTAGAGTAACTGTATTAAAGTATCTTTTTATTGTATTAAATCTTGCAGTGATTTAATTGATCTTTCCATAGATTCCTTTTTATGCATTTTAACGTAACTTGCATCTTGTTTGTTATCAGGCTATACCAGTGCCGGTTAGCCTGAATTAGAGTACATTTATGCCCAGTTAAGGATACCCCGCTATCACAGATTAACTCTGGAGGGTATAGGTGTTTTGTTCGCCAGCATATAAGTTCAAGGGTTTGGATCTAGCGTACCGTTGTTGCATAGTGCCCTATTACTAGTCCAATCATTAAGTGACCTTGTTTTATTCGTAGTCCCGGTCGTAACACATTCTCTCCACATGTCCATACCATTCCAGTCTACTTGTATGCATCACCTCACTAATACTCTTTATACCTAAACGTCTCCTCAACTCATCATTTGTTATTCTATCCTGCAGCCTGGCCCCACATATCCATCTAACCATTCTCATCTTATTGCGTTCCATTCTGTTGACATCCTCTACCTTAACGGCCCATGTTTCTGAGGCATACGTCATTGCACACCTAACACTTGAGGCATACAACTTTCCCTTCAGTTGGAGAGGCATTCTTTTCATGGTCAGAATTGGCAGCAGTTCTCTGAACTTCCCCCAGCTACATCTAATTCTAGCAACAGTGGTAGCCTCGGCCCCACCACCGGCAGAGATGGTACCTCCTAGGTAACATAACTTGTCCACCAGCTCCAATGACTCATTTCATCAATTCACAGTCACAGTAATGTAACTAGTGGTGTACCTCAAGGATCAGTGCTGGGGCCAGTCCTTTTCCTAATTTACATTGACGACATAGATGAGGGGTCTCACCTGTACAATCTCAAAGTTTGCAGATGGCACAAAAATCGCAAATACCGTACCGGTACTGGCAAATTAACATGAAGATATGCAAAACAATCTAAACAAACTTTCACAATGGGCTAATATCTGGCAAATGTGCTTCAATGAAGAAAAGTGTAAAGTATTTCATATCAGATACCGCAATGAAAAAGCAGACTACTCGATGAATGGCACCCAGCTAAAGAGTGTAGACAGAGAAACTGATTTAGGAGTAACAATATCCAGTAACTTAATAAACAAGTCAACATTGTGCTGAAGTTGTTAATGGCAAAACAAATTATAGGTTTCATAGGTAGTTAATTTGAACATAAATCAAAAGACGTTATCCTCACCCTTTACAATTCATTAGTCCGCCCACTTTTGGAATACTAAGTTCAGTTCTGGTGCCCTTACTATCAAAAAGATATAGACAAATTGGAACAAGTTTAATGTAGAGTTACCAAGATGATACCCTGTCTTCGGGAAAAAAATATACGAGGAACGTCTTAAAGAACTAAATTTATATCCATTAACCAAGTGCAGATTGAGAGGTGACATTATTCAAGTTTTCAAGATCATTACAAGCATCGACAACATGAACTGTAGTGAATATTTTACGATTAACCGATCAAACTACACACGGGGAAATGGCTGCAAAATCATTGGTAAATCATTCAACTCTAACGAATCCAAGAACTTCTTCAATCCAGTCGTCAACTTATGGAATGGGCTTCCCCGAGATGTCATAGACTGCAACACCTTCAAAGTTCGCCTAGACAAGCACCTTGCCCTGAACCCAAAGTTGACTGCATTTGTAATTGAATAAATAATATCTTTAATAGTGTTCGTTCAATAGCCTAATAGATCTTAATATACAGTAATTTCTTTTGCCATGGACTAAGCCCCAAGGCAGCACTTTCTTCTCACATATTTTCCAAATTATCTCCGAAATACTATTGCAACACTTGGAACAGCAGTGTTTTGGAGGGCAAGTAGCCTTGAGGGGTCGCATGATCTGTTTTTGCTGGTTTTTCTTTGTACTCCGTTTTACTCTGTTGTATACAGTAAACAAGGCCCCTTCGTACATGTGTCAGAATGCTCTCCTTAGACGAGAATGCACTAATAATAGCTCTCCACTGCTTCATAGCATCATCAACGTGCTTCAAAACTCTTGGGTGAATTCATAGTATATAGCACGCAGGTATGCACGTGGATTCAACAGCTGAAAGACAAGCTAGATAAGACACTATGCCAATTGAAGATGACTACGCTATAGCTTAAGGGGGGATGGACTTATATATTTATTCATTTATATATTTGTTTATCATTTGTTTTAGTGTCCTCCCTAGACCTCCATCAAACTTAAACAAAACACCCCCCAACACCCTCCTTCAAAATAAATTTGTACATTTTTCGATACAAAAATTTCCCGGCCAAAGGCCGGTTCGTCCTCAATTACAGGCTCGCTATTGCCAGGAAAAAATCGACACCTAAATGACACGAAAAGTCATAATATTGACAAAGAATTGGGCAAAAGGTCATACAATCGCCAAACTAATGGGCCGGACGTCATAAGATCTCAAAACTAATGGGGTTAAACATAAGGGAGAAGGGGGACTAGAAAAATTAACCATCTCCCCTTCACATACGTCAGCTGTTACCAGGTATCATATGGTATTTATCTTTCGCACTTTGTTTTCGTTCCTCATAATGTCTGGCATAAATTGATTTCCTCTGGAATTTGCATGATATACAGTATTTTCAAGGTTAATGTCGTACTTTTGAATGCAGGTGCATCAGTGATTCTCGTTCCCAATACGTCCTCGTTTTATCGCCATGTTATTTTTCTGTAACGCATAATAATGATGTAGTTTAGATGTATTGTTCTAGGTAATAGCAGGGGATTTATGCTACTATGCTGCTTAGGAGAAAAAGCTACTCTCGAAATTAAGGATTGATCATAACCTAGAAATAGGTCATCGTACAGGAGTAGCTGATGACTTGCTGCAGGTGGATAATGTAGCAGTTATTGTAGGTTACTGAAGTCTTTCAATGTTAAGTTACGTGAAAGATTTTAGGTGTATTTTATATGAATCATTATAACACATATATGGGGCTTTTAAACACATATATGGGGCTTTTAAACACATATATGGGGCTTTTAAACACATATATGGGGCTTTTAAACACATATATGGGGCTTTTAACTATGGTTGATTATATGACTATTTCCACGTCTACCATGACTATATTTTGAAACAGGCAGTACAAAACCTTTAGTTATCATGTATAATTCAAATTTAGAGTGCACTCAATAGAGGTGCCATCCCACGCCTTGTGCGTACAGTGAAAGGGGTTCGAATCCCACTGGTACTTAAGATGGATGTGAGTGAGAATTTGTGTGTGTGTGTGTGTGTGTGTGTGTGTGTGTGTGTGTGTGTGTGTGTGTGTGTGTGTGTGTGTGTGTGGCTGTCTGTGTTTGTGTGTGAGAGTTAGGGTAAGTGAGTGAGTGAGTGTGTGTGTGTGGGGGGGGGGGGGGGTAGATATATAAGTTAACATTAAAACTATACAAAATCACACACACATATTATATACCGTAGAGATATATATATTTAATTATATTATATATATATATATTATAGACTATATATATATATATATACCGGTATATATATATATATATATATATATATATATATATATATATATATATATATATAGTATTATTAGTATTATATGAGATGCCGAAGTCTCCAACCAGGGTGCAGAAACACCAGCAAGATGAATCCACACAAAACACCCGGAGGCACTGGAGAGAGACTACGCAGCTTAGGAAAAAAACAAAAACAAAACATATACTGTATACTGTACTGTATATATACATATATTAAACACATAGCATATTATGCAGTGGAGGATATCAAGTATAAATATAATACAATAAAATATAATAAAATAAGTTTAAAAATTAGAATTAATGCTGCAAAAAAGCATTAACTCTTGACTTACAAATGGAGATATGAGCTGAATTGACTAGCTCATTTGGTAACTTATTCCACAAGTCAACCATGGCCGGCACAAAACACCGTTAAAACTGTGTAGTAGAATAATTAACACGGCTCATGGCAAGATTATTAAGATTGCTTGTGAATCTAGTTGCACGAGCCCTGACATAGGGCCCAGGCAGAACCCCATGTAAGGGATGCTGAGGGTTGTTAAACACTTTAAATAAAAGACTAAGGGAACCAAATTTACGTCGATGACACAGATCAAGAGACAAATGAGGTAGAATACAACTGGTATAATTTAGTGACCTGTCAAGCAACTTGAGGTGGCAGTCAGCTGCTGACAACCAGACAGGTGAGCAGTACTCGAATTGTGGCAAAATAAAAGCATAAAAAGACTTGATAACTGTGGCGTTACAAGCAAATGTTTTATAATATAATATATATTATATATATACTATATATATATATAACAACGCTATCATTATTACAATTATTTTCTCAGCCATCATCCCTATCACCGGTCACCACAAATAGAAACATTAGTACCATCACCATTACAAATACCACACCATATAAGTAGCCTGTATCTCATAAAATACCATATACAGTATATTAACTTGCATATTTATCTCATGTGTTACCATACAAGGACTAGTCAGAGAGCTAAGGTCATTCAATAACATATACACATTTCTGGTCAAAAATACTAAATAAATAGATACACGAACAAAATGCAACTACACCATGTAAAAGCTATATATCTAAATAAATACATGCACAATAATACACAGAGAAATACATAAATATATAATACAAGTAAATTACTAAAATATGCCCACACATTTGAGTAATCACACGAATTTCAAGTCAGAAGGGAAATGATTTAGTAGTCAGGAAATTATTGACGAAAATGTTCAACTCTCAACAAAAACACGTATCAAACTTGTTGTGGTCTGGTCCCAGCTGGCCCACCAATCACGTGACACATAGAGAGAGAGAACGCATAACTAAATACAAAAGTAAATATGCGTGACAGTAGTACTAAAGGAGGATATGTTAACAGAAATATAATTATAATCCTGAATATGATTAGTGATGTGAGAAATAAGAACACTCACACATACAATAGATTACACAGACAAGAAAATACACGCTCACTAAATTATGTAAGTACCATAAGGACAGGCTTTCCATGCCCGCACACACGCGCACACACACACACACACACACACATAAATGATCTAATTAACACAATCAGTACAACCAACCTAGTCACATACGCACACACACAGGTACAAACACACACCATTATGCTGATTGGAAGAGGTCGTCAGTGTCAATGGTCAAATACATACACAAATTTCAACACGGATATACTCCACATAGTATACATACGCACACTATATAACGCAAATAAATACATACACACAAACACATGCTACTATAGTTATTGGTCAGGATATTACAGCAATTATACTATAAAGCTATACTGTATAGGATTCTTAGGATTCTTTAGATTATTATTTTTTTTTTTTTTTTTTTTTTTTTTTTTAGCTGATTGAGTGGATACGGTGAGCAAATCGCAGAAAAATACCTGCAGTGAGTGGGGTTCGAATCCTGGTCAGGATACCTTTCCCCCCACCGCAATAACCCCTCATAACGTCGAAACAACCAAGGTTATTAAGAGGACCCACCTAATTTTTTCTTTATCTCTGGGTTGTATCCATTCAGCCCCATTCAGCCTACTATTTTTAGACGTTTATCCCCATCCGAGTGTCAACTTTTTCCTGGCGAGTGGTAGCGAGCCATCATATTTAAAAAAAAAAAAAAATTGACAGCAGGCTAAATTTGTACAGTTGGTCAAAGTTCCAGCTGACCCACTCTCGCTCTGGGGCTCGCAGAATTATCTGGCAATACTGGTGTAGGAAGGAGGTGTGTCTTACAAAGATTGGGATTGGTAGATCTAATTTCGGCTATATCATTGTTAGAACATAATCTAAACAAGGGAAAGCAAGCCTATCTGAAATACAAATGCATACATCGCTATGTATGATCCCGAACATTCACTCAAAGTTCGTAGATTTGCTTAAATATTAAAGTTATTATATCCACTGATTGGCAACGCATATACCTGCTGGCTGCCACAACATACTTTACTCGATTTTATAAGAATACATATTTCTGTTTTATTGGTGGGTGCTTAATGAAGGAGCATTTAGTCTTCACAACGTGAACATTACATAGCCTAATTTGCAATAATATACAGGACAGACACAGGTAACACATTAATGGCAAGTGGTATCCCTGCACCACTACACCAGTATTGCCAGCTAATTCTGCGAGCCCCAGAGCGAGGGTGGGTCAGCTGGAACTTTGACCAACTGTACATTTTTCGATAGAAAAAAATTCCGTCGAAGCCGGATTTCTTCATACAAAGGTGGCTCGCTATCTTTCGCCAGGAATAAATTGACACCTGGATGGGGATAAACGTCTTAAGAAAGTAGGCTGAATGGGGCGAATGGATACAAGCCAAAGAAAGAGAGAAAAGGAGAGAAAAAGAGCAAGTAATCCCCTTAAATACATGAGGGAAGGCTTTAGCGGGAGCCGTACACATAATACCGGCTCATTGTGTCCGAGTCTGCCTTATCAAAAATAATCCATTCTATCATATAAACTGAACTATAAAAAATACGCGATACTATTAAATAAACGGTACTATAAAAAATGAATCATATAATATCAAATTTACGGTACTATAAAAATAAACTATATCATCAAATAAACGGTACTATCAAAAGTAAAACATACTATTAAATAGACGGTACAATAAAACATTAGTAATACTATGAAATAAACGGTACCATGAAAAATAAATCATACTATAACAAATAAACGATACTATCAAATAATCGGTACTATCAAAATACGCGATACTATCAAATATACGGTACTATCAAAAATAAGTCATACTATCAAATAAACAGTACTATACTATCAAATAAATGGTACTATACAAACTATGTCATACTATCAAATAAACGGTACTATACAAAATAAACTATATCATCAAATAAACGGTACTATCAAAAGTAAAACATATCGGTACTATTAAATAGATGGTACAATACAAAATAAGTCAAGCTATCAAATAAACGGTACTATACAAATATACAATACGTATCAAATAAACGGTACTATAAAAATAAACGATACTATCAAATAAATGGTACCGGTTCTATAAAATATATCATACTATCAAAAATAAACGATACTATCAAATAAACGGTACTATAAAAACAAACCGTACTATCAACAATAAACGATACTATTAAAGATAAACGGTACTATACAAAATAATCTATACTATCAAGTAAATGTTACTATACAAAATAAACGGTACCATAAAAAATGGTACCATCCAAATAAACGGTACTATTGTAAAAGGTACAATATACAATATATAATTAAGATAAAGTAAACAAAATCACTGGGAATAGTGAATGTGATTTACCTTTCTATTCTTATATTAGATGAGTTTATGACTACCAATATACCGCTACAACTGCCTACAGGAGTATATTTTTTATGGACACATTAGCTACCCCTTTAATACTGTCATGCCCTATATATTTTGCTGTGTGGAATCCGCCGCATGATATTAGATATTATTTTTAAGAATTTGTTATTTAATTTGCCTATTGAATATTATTATACTCTATACCGTATACGTCTGTATTTACCCATTAGTGTGACGATTTTAAGATGATTCGCAATGATTAGGTGTCGACTGGCGAGTGAAAGCGAGCCTGCAAGAAACATTCAAAATAATGACTTCTTAAATCTTTCTATTCTCGTTAAACTTAGACGATGTTATTAAATTTAAGACAAAATTGTGGGTTCAAAGGATAATAGAAGTGGGATAGTGTGTAGCCCTTGGATTCCTAAAGATATTTCTTATTAAATCAGGTTTTAGTCTCGTGAAGGCCATGCTTTCATTCACGTGGTGAGTTTAATAAAAACTTTCCACCATGACTATTTTACACTTCCCCAAACGTCAACTCAATATGGCTCTGTGGTTCAGGGAATTTTCTGGCACAAGGCAACACAACATCCTTCTTTGACAAGACTAGTCCCATTGCCTCTACACCTCAGACAACACTTTATAGGGTTCGTTGTAATGGGTGCACTACATGTAGCTGCTACCTGATCACGTTCTGTTACTGCTACCAGTGCAATGCCAAGTGAGAAGAAAGTTTCACCTCCTAGGGTATAGCCAGGAATTGAACCTGGGTCACTAGCCTACCAATCTCCTGTTTTACCGATCGAGTCACGCTCAGACGTACAATAAGGAAGCAACCATGGCTTGTTGTCTATGAACCAGGTGGTAGTCTCGTGGAGGATATGCCTTCATGCATGTGACAAGTTTATTAAACTTTCCACCATTCCTATTTTACACTTCCCCAGACGTCAACTCGGCTTGGCTCTGTGGTTCAGGGAAACACAGATGAACACACATAACAGTTACGGCGGAGAGGATAGTCTCCGTAAGAACGCCAGCCAGAGTAAAGGAAAAGAGAGAAGTCTACCATCCACCATTTTCTATGGAGCAAGACAGGAATTCTATCCTGAGGAAACCTGCATCCCGGAAACGGTCACCTGCAACACTTGCCGCAACAATGACAGAATTAACATGGTCATCACTAACGACATCAACGACAAGAAAAACAAATTGCCTCTAGATGCTGGGAAAAGAACAGCAAGATAGGACAGTCCACCCTACGCACATCCTTGGAAGTTATTCGAAACCACTTACCTAAAAGCAGTGCAAGACTGCATACCATCGAAAATACGAAAATACGGCGTCCAGGCCATAATAATAAGCCCAAATGGTGGAATAAAGATATTTCAAACTGCCTGCTTGCTAAAAAATTTGCTAATGATAGATTAAAATCCTCACAAAATGACGAAGAACGGCTGAAATTTGTAGAGCTACGACGCAAAGCCAAAAAGTTAATTAAGCAAAGTAAAAAGACCCTAGAGTTACATATTGCGAATCAAAGTAAAACAAACCTGAAAGAATTTTATAGTTATATCAGAAAGAAAAAAGTAGTTACTTCAACTGTTAGCGGGTGCCCAACCCCGAAAGGGGTTGAAATAGGGGAGCTATCCCCCCGCCAAAGGCGGCTTTCTAGGGCCTTTCCTAGCTGATGCTGAGAGGATTGGGTTCTAGTCATGTGGTGATGGGCTGGTCTATCAGAGTGAGAGCTGAGCAATCTCTGCCATACCCATAGCTTACTCTGACTTTTTCTTTAACTTATATATTTTCTAGATCTCAAGTGACGGCGTCACCTCCGTGGATTGACCTCCCAATCTACCAAGATTGGAAGCCAAAGCGTCACATTTTTCCCTTGCCCCTCAACTTTCTCTTCATAATTGCTGAGGGGCACAGGGCCCTGGGTGGGGCTTTGGTTTCCCGGGCGTTTCCTCACCCTCCACAGCCCCCCGCCATGGAGTGGCTTCGGTCACCCAGGCTTTATTGTGGTCGGCGGGGAGGGTTCTGTGGGGGCACTCGGTTATGGCCTTGGAATTGCTCGGGGCCTTGGGGCTGTTCGGCCAGACAGCTTGGGGAACAACAACAACAACAACAACTGTTGGACCGTTAGTCGATGAAAATGGAGAATACACCAAAGACGAAGTACAAATGAGTAATGCCCTCAATACCTTCTTTGCATCAGTTTTTACAACAGAAGACCTCAGTGATATCCTTACACCATCGCCGATTCAGATTCATAATTCAGATGTTCTAAGCAATATCACCGTTACAGAGAGAGAAGTATTGAATTGTTTAGAAAAACTCAAGGTAAATAAAACGCCTGGACCTGATACAATCTCCCCTAGAGTTCTAAAGGAAGCTAAAGATGAGCTCTCCAAACCACTGACATTACTATTCAATAAATTCTTGCAGTCTGGAACTATGCCTGATCAGTGGAAGATAGCCAACGTAACACCGATATTCAAAAAAGCCAGCAAATCCCTACCCAGTAACTATCGTCCAATTAGCTTAACCTCAGTTGTATGTAAAATGCTAGAAACGGTCATAAGAGACAGACTCGTAAATCACTTAGAGGAAAATAACATACTTAAAGATACTCAACACGGCTTTCGTAAAAAACGTTCCTGTTTAACAAACCTCTTAGACTTCTTCCACGATATCCTCAACCTCTACGATGAGAGTAAAGCTGTAGATATTATATACCTTGATTTTCAAAAGGCCTTTGACAAAGTTCCCCACAAACGTTTACTGCTAAAACTAAAAGCGCATGGAATACAAGACGGTGTGTTGAAATGGATAGAAAATTGGCTCAGCGACAGAAAGCAAAGAGTAGTCATAAACGGTAAGGCATCTAAATGGACCAATATAAGTAGCGGGGTACCCCAGGGATCGGTACTAGGACCAATTATCTTTCTAATTTACATCAACGACATAGATGAGGGTCTCACCTGTACAATCTCAAAATTTGCTGACGATACAAAAATTGCAAATAGCATACTCTCAAAAGATCAAGTTGACGATATGCAACACAATCTAGATAAATTGTCACATTGGGCCCAAATTTGGCAAATGAGTTTCAATGCGGATAAATGTAAAGTACTACATATCGGATACCTAAATGAGAAAGCAAACTATTCGATGAATGGCACTCAGCTTAAGAATGTAAACAGAGAAACCGATCTGGGAGTAACAATATCGAGTAACCTAAAACCGAGTTAAAAAATTTCAGAAGTTGTTAAGAAGGCAAACAAAATAATTGGCTTTATAGGCAGGTCATTTGAGCATAAATCCAAAGACGTTATCCTAACCCTTTACAATTCCTTAGTCCGCCCTCTTCTGGAATACTGCGTTCAATGCTGGTGCCCTTATTACCAAAAAGACATATACAAGCTAGAACGAGTTCAATGTCGAGTTACCAAAATTATACCTAGCCTAAAGAACAAACCATACGAAGAGCGTCTTAGAGAATTAAATCTATTTCCTTTAACCCAGCGCATATTTAGAGGTGACTTAATTCAAGTGTTCAAAATCATCAAAGGCATCGACAATATGAACTGTAGTAAGTACTTCACTATCGACCAATCTAATTACACGCAGGGAAACGGTTGCAAAATTATTGGTAAATCTTTTAACTCACACGAATCTAAGAATTTCTTCTTCAATCGAGTTGTCAACTTGTGGAATGGGCTTCCCCGAGACGTTATAGACTGCAGCACCGTTGATTCATTTAAATTCCGCCTAGACAAATATCTCGCATCAAACCCGCGACTGACTGCGTTTGTAAATGAATAACTTTATTTTATCCTCCCCTCAGTTACTAACCCATATGTCCCCTACTAACTTCCTAGTCCTGCCACGGACATTAGTTCCAGGGCAGTAGTTCCCTTTCCAATGTTCCCTTACCCACTCTAAACCACTGTTTGGACACTTGATCCTCAGTGTTTTGGAGGACAAGCAGCCTAGAAGGGTCACTAGATCTGTTGTTGCTTGATTTCCTTTGTACTCCTTTGTAATCCTTTGTACCCAAAAGCCATAGAGCTCCACCAAGCATGACGTCCCAAGCTCCGCCCTTGTGACGTCACGCCACCTAGGCTACCTGCCAGCCAACCCCAGGTAACCTCTTCAAAGGAACCCACAATTTTCGGGCACAGAGCAACAGGATGGACTTTTATCTCCGCATAGATACTGGTCTATTAGCATTTCAGTGGTCGCCAAGGGTTGGTTGCTGGCCCTTTACCCTATCAATCTGATGTCCTTTTTTTATAGTTATCTCCCGAAGAGTGTATTCCACTTAGGAATTACCTATAACGAGTTTGAGAGTTATGTAAGACATGCTCACAAGTTAATATTCCTACTAGAGATTCTTCCTAAGTTGACCCAAATCAGCTGGCGGTACCCTTAGTAAAGTTAAAAAAAAAAAAAATCATATGATTAAAGGTGCTAAGGGATATGCAAGCCATTAATTACACGGTAGCTATTGTCCTATATCCTGTTTTTCAGCCAACGGTAAATTGCCATATCCTCATATTACTTTTTTATTTTTTTATTTATTTTTTGCTAAGATTTGCAGTGAAATATGCTGTTAATTTCGAAAACCTGGCCTTAATATGATGCAGAGACATACCGGTAGTGGTTTCATAGATTTCCATTAACCCATAAACGGCGGCAAAGCTCTTAAGAGGTTTTACTGGGCGACGGCGGAAAAGCTCTTAAGAGGGAGGCCTAAAAATACCATTTAAACAGCACTAATTTTTTTTTTTTTTTTCCCCTATACCTCATTATCACTCCTCCACATCCCCTCCCCCTTCAATGATCACCTATTTTCCCTGTTATCCCCTAATTTGTTGGTATATTTTTGTGCTAACATTAGCAAACTGTGTGGGGGATGTGCTCACGTGCCTAGCAGGTGTGTTACACAAGCGAGTGTGTGTATGAGTAGGCTCAGTGTGGCTTGAGGCCTCGTGGAGCGAGTGGTTGCCTCAATTTTCTCCAAAATTCATGAATGGGCTGGTTCATCTATATTCACAATTTTGACCAGAAAAATTATATTTTCACTGGTTTGATTGTTGTTACAGGTTACTATCTTCATAGTGAAGGTAAAATAGGCTCATATGAATAGGTAATAACGATATTTATCGTAAAATGATGATTATAGGCCTGAATGGAGCCCATAATGCTTGCCCATGGGGAGCTAGTTCATTACCCCCCCCCTCTCCGTTCCCGGGTTAACCCAAGAACGGTGAGCATCTTCTTGAGAGGTTTTACTGGTGGACGGCGCGAGCGTCCTCTCGAGAACCAACACATAAAAAATAACCTTTCAAAACACCCTACTGGTACTCAAAACAAAGCAATATGTGACTTGGTGATCAGTTAATTCCTCTCCAGTACATCCTATCACTCCTCCACATGTGTCCCAAACCCACCCCTTCCCCCCCTCTTCCCCTCTCCTCAATTATCAGGTAGCCTAATTTCTCTATTATTCTCGATATTTATCGAGTATTGTCGCCCAAGGATGACTGGGAGAGAAGGGGGAGTCTTTCTCCAACCTTCTAGCTAGCACGAGATGGTGGAGAGGGTAGATGCAAGTCTCTCGCCGGTCCGCCTTAGATTACGACCGCTGGGATAAATTGTACATTTTTTACCAGCCAATTGCTGTTACCACTTCTTTTATTGATTTTCAATATTCATATTGAAAGTAAAATAGGCGCATATGGAGAAGTAATAATGCTATTTATGGTAAATATGACTATTCCCGTCAGAATTGAAGCCAATATCTTTGCCTGGCGGACACTTTGAACTGCCATAGCTTCGCGCTTCTCGAGTTAAGTATCAAGATAACAGCGGCTAAGGGAGTATATTTTCGGCCCGGTAAAATAATAATATAGTATATTAAGAATTCCTGCAGATATTTGGTCTCGTACACAACATTTTCATTATATTCAGGTTAACCATAGAACTGAGAAACTCCTGTAACTGGGAAAAACATCGAGAAGTGGGGTACAGCATACCCCTAGGATAAATTTATTTGTAAAGAATATACAGTATATAGTAGTTATATTAAGCCTTCAATGGTACTAAAATAATCTTTGGCTTTCTGGCCATCATCTGAAGCATATTTGAGCAAGTTTCCATGAGTAGTATAATTAGCAGGCAGTTTGGTATGAAATTTTCTAAATTAAAAAAGTTACCTAGATATAAAAATGTATAAAGCCAAAATAATTACTGACCAATCTAGTTGAAACACTAGAGGCTGATTTGGCCTGATAATGGGGGAACCCACTGTGCACCCCAGAACACTCAGAACATCCATGCTTACCTGTTGAAAAGTAGAGAAATGCAATGTATTAGAAACATTTGTACAAAAAGGTAAATACTGTCAAATCACTATAAATCAACCATAAAATTATAGGAGATTTATCGATGCACAATATGATGGTTATACAGTCACAACAGGTGCATCAGAATTTGGGCATTTAAATGACAAGTTAAAAATTTAATTTCGGAGTAACATACATCCAAAGTGAGAAATGGGGTGTGAGATACCCCAAGGGAGCTGTAGAGTGTGGAGGGAGGGAGCTAGCTGAGCAACACCTCCTTCCTCCACCAGAGCTTGACTCAGACTGACTTTTGCACTGACTGATTGACTTGTGATGAGGGTACCAAGCAGCTGGCTGCTGACGTCATGCGCGAACACCAAAACAACGTGCTTTGCATACCTTTCCGGGTTATCAGACACCATATTTGTGGGTTCTAGGGTTAACACTAGATAATGTTAATAAAGTCATAAATACCACTGTGAATAGTGAGTGTATAAACTAACTCCACTAATTCTAAGACTCTCATAGGATCTTCTAAGTCAAGTACGACCGTGAATAATAGTCAGAATATACAGTATATAATTATACAGTATATATATTATAATCAGAAACATACATAAAATATAATATATTGAACTAGGTGGCGTATTATTCCATCAAGTTTACAAGGGGGTGTGATAAAACAAAAAATATCAATACTTTCTTTCGTCAAACCCCCAACAGTTAACGCTAACTAAAACAAACCCCCAACAGTTAACGCTAACTAAAACAAACCCCCAACAGTTAACGCTAACTAAAACAAACCCCCAACAGTTAACGCTAACTAAACCAAACCCCCAACAGTTAACGCTAACTAAAACAAACCCCCAACAGTTAACGCTAACTAAAACAAAAGTAAACAAAAACAACCACAGGCACTACAGCTAAACCACACACACACACACACAATGGTCAATACTACAAAAAACAACTCTCTCTCTCTCTCTCTCTCTCTCTCTCTCTCTCTCTCTCTCTCTCTCTCTCTCACACACACACACACACGAGTGATTCACAAATTATCAGGAGTAGTTGTGATCTTTCTAATTATAGCCTGATTAATTTTGATGAAGGGAGGGTAGACAGTTAATTCGAAATAGGGGGAGAATTTTGAGGGGAGTTGGAGGAGAAAGAGAGAGAGAGAGAGAATATATAAACATTGATTAATATGATATCAAAGCAATAACACCACTAGTTTACGAGTATCCGTCTTTGCTTTATGGCATACATTTTCCTTAACCCTTTGTCGCTGGTACCAGCGACGTGTGCTATCTTTTAGTCCAGCTATATTTAGACGATATTATGCAGCTTAGGAAGGATCTGCGGTAGTCAAAAGGATTGGTTGAGATAGTTTGCAGCCTTATTATTGCTAGAGGTGCTTCCTAATCTGAATAAAATCGTCTTATAGTTGCCACAATACAATGAAAAAGACGTCACCGGTACTGTATGAGTTAAGGGCAGAAAGACGTCACCGGTACTGTATGAGTTAAGGGGAGAAAGACGTCACCGGTACTGTATGAGTTAAGGGCAGAAAGACGTCACCGGTACTGTATGAGTTAAGGGCAGAAAGACGTCACCGGTACTGTATGAGTTAAGGGGACAAAGACGTCACCGGTACTGTATGAGTTAAGGGGAGAAAGACGTCACCGGTACTGTATGTTATAGACTGCATCACCGTTGATTCATTTAAACTCCGCTTAGACAAATATCTCGCATCAAACCCGCGACTGACTGCGTTTGTAAATGAATAACTTTATTTTATCCCCCCCTCAGTTACTAACCCATCTGTCCCCTACTAACTTCCTAATCCTGCCACGGACATTAGTTCCAGGGCAGTAATTCCCTTTCCAATGTTCCCTTACCCACTCTAAACCACTGTTTGGACACTTGATCCTCAGTGTTTTGGAGGACAAGCAACCTAGAAGGGTCACTAGATCTGTTGTTGCTTGATTTCCTTTGTACTCCTTTGTACTCCTTTGTATGAGTTAAGGGGAGAAAGACGTCACCGGTACTGTATGAGTTAAGAGGAGAAAGACGTCACCGGTACTGTATGAGTTAAGGGGAGAAAGACGTCACCGGTACTGTATGAGTTAAGGGCAGAAAGACGTCACCGGTACTGTATGAGTTAAGGGGAGAAAGACGTCACCGGTACTGTATGAGTTAAGGGGAGAAAGACGTCACCGGTACTGTATGAGTTAAGGGGAGAAAGACGTCACCGGTACTGTATGAGTTAAGGGCAGAAAGACGTCACCGGTACTGTATGAGTTAAGGGGAGAAAGACGTCACCGGTACTGTATGAGTTAAGGGGAGAGAAAGACGTCACCGGTACTGTATGAGTTAAGGGCAGAAAGACGTCACCGGTACTGTATGAGTTAAGGGCAGAAAGACGTCACCGGTACTGTATGAGTTAAGGGCAGAAAGACGTCACCGGTACTGTATGAGTTAAGGGGAGAAAGACGTCACCGGTACTGTATGAGTTAAGGGCAGAAAGACGTCACCGGTACTGTATGAGTTAAGGGCAGAAAGACGTCACCGGTACTGTATGAGTTAAGGGCAGAAATTCGACTTAAGATTTTTTTATTTTCCGGACCCCCATCTCCCACATGTTTAGTTCCCGATTGTTTTGAGATATTAATACGTTCGCCCGAGTAGTTTGGCGATTTTAAGACCTTTTGCGCCATTGTTGTTAGTTTTAAAACATTTCGTGCCATTTATGTGTCGATTATTTCATGGCGAGCGATATCGAGTCTGTAATTTAGGAGGAACCGACCTTCGGCCGGGACATTTTTCTACCGAAAAATGTAAAAATGCATCTTGTCGTGAGGGTATTTTATTTAGCTTTATGGAAGTCTAGGGAACAAACTAAAAGCTTCCCCTTAAAACTTGCATACAATATTCCGCGGGGTTATATAATGCAAATAACAATATATGAATAAACAAACAACATAGTCTAGTTGGGCCTTTGAATCCAAACAATTATATTCTTCGGCAAAATACAAAATTAACAGTCATTTTGTGTTCTCTACGATGACATGACATCTCTCTCTCTCTCTCTCTCTCTCTCTCTCTCTCTCTCTCTCTCTCTCTCTCTCTCTCTCTCTCTCTCTCTCTCTCTCTCTCTCTCTCTCTCTCTCTCTCTCTCTCTCTCTCTCTCTCTCTCTCTTCTGGCAAACATTTGATTCTCTTATTCAGATTATGAAAATATGGTCTCATAGTGAAGAGGGTTAACCCTTTGAGTACCAGCAACGTGTGTTATATTGTATTCTGACTTTATTTAGACGATATTGTGCAGCTTAGGAAGGATCGGTGGTAGTTCAAAAGGTTGGTCGAGATATTTTGAAACTTTATTATTCCTAGAGGTCCTTCCTAAGTTGAAAAATATTGTCTAATAGTTGCCAGAATAGGACAAAAGGGACGTCCCTCGTATTCAACCTGTCCCAAAGAAAGGTGACCGTTTTCAAACCTCCAAATATCATCCAATTTATCTCATTACTGGCATCTCTAAAGTTTGTTAAACTATTCTTAATTCGAAATTTCTTAAGCATTTATCTTCTCATAATCTACTTTCAGAACGCCAGTATGGTTTCGTTAAGGGTAGCTCTACTGGTGATCTGCTTACTTATCTTACTAACTCACTGTCATATCCTCCCTTCGAGATTTCAGTGCCCTAGACATATCCAAGGCCTTCGATAGATTCTGGCACAAATCTCTAATTTCCAAACTACCTTCCTTCGGTTTCCATGCCACCATCTGCGCCTTTGTTTTGTTTTTTTGTATTTTTCTGACAGTTCCATAGTTGCAGTTGTGGACGGCCACCGCACACTTCCTCAACATATCAACTCTGGTGTTCCTCAGGGTTCTGTCCTGTCTCCAGTTATCTTTCTAATATTCATTTATGATCTCCTCAACTGTACCTCTAGTCCTATTCACTCATATGCCCTACACCATTCAACAAATTATTCACAACCCAGCAAGCAATCACTCCAAAGGTCACATAACGAGTCCATAGAATGCCTATTCTCTGATCTATCAATTATTTCTGATTGGGGCATAGAAAATCTTGTTACTTTCATTGCTTCCAAGACCCATTTTCTCCATTTAACTAACTGTCGCAATCTTCCACAAGACTATCTATTATTCCTCAACAATAGCCTACACAAATCAATCCTTCATCTTCTCTCAATATTCTTGGTGTATCTTTTTTATTCAACCTTTCATGGAAAAATTATATTAGCACTCTTGCTAACTTCCCACAAGTTAGGTGTGCTCAACCGTCTCCGTGGGTTCTTCACCCCTGCACAGCTTCTTGCTCTGTACAGGGGCATGGTGTGTTCATGTATCGAGTATTGTTCATATGTGTGGGAAGGTTCCACCCATACCGCACTTCTCAAAAGAGTAGAGTCAAAAGTTTTTCGCCTTATCAACTCGCTTCCTCTTACTAGTTCCCTACAATCTCTTCCTACACGCTGCAATATTGCATCTCTTTCACTCTGCTATCGCTATTACAACAATCAGTGTTCTTCAGAGCTCTCTCAGTGCATAATTATCACCTCCATTGCGGCGAGTGAGAGGCACCCACCTTTCAACACAATCCTACCCCAATTCTGTCCAGCTCTCCAACCCAAGAATTGACAAATTTTCTCAGTCTTTCTTCTACTCAACAAGTGAACTCTGGAACTCTCTCCCTCAATCAATCTTTCCTTCATCTTATGACTTAGACTGCTTTAAACTTTGTGTGTCCAGGCAGTTTGACCAAAATGTCCTTTGAATTTGATGGTCTGTCACTCTTTTGGCTTTGGGGCACACACTCGTTACAGGCAGCCTGCCTGTTGTCTCCTTCATACACATACACAACAAAACAGTCAATATAATTTCTATAGCAATGTCAATCATTTCAGTGAATTTGGTGAAATTTTAATGAACCATAAAGAAGTAAAAATATTGACCTTAACATTTGACCTTTTCTATGACCTTGACCTTTTAGTAGTATTCTATGTTTTACTTGCTGACCTTTGTATAGGTGTTTTAGATATATCTGCAATGTTTGGCAAAACATTATCCATTAGTTTAGAAGTAATACTAATATATCTGAGGTTGACCTTTGATCTTGACCTCTGACCTTAACCTTAGGTATATTTAGCTGAAGTTTGGTCAGTAGGTTTGTCATACACATTGTATCTAGTATTGTGAATATGGTGAAAGTTGAATAAGTAGTTAAAAAGTTGGAAAATTTACCTTTATCTTTGACCCTTATTAGTGACCTCAAACTTTGAGTAAGATCAATTTCCTTTTTTGATTGACATCTGCACGGACCATGTGAATTCATGTATCATCATTTGGAAAGCATCTATAAATAACCCTAGGCAAAGATATTGGATGGACAGACAGAAAGACAGACGATAGACAAGCCGAGTAACCTTGGTCCAGTATGCGGGGAATTGATACGGCTATACCAAAACCTAAAGAAGCTAATTATTTATATTCCAGTTGCCAATTAAAACTCGCACACGCTATCCTTAACGCTAATTCTTCCACTATAGTTATATTGTCACACGTCTGTCTAACCTCTAGGTTGTCAGGCCACTGCGTAACTATAGGGGACAAGTTCTGCCACACATGCATACGCCTATACTAAATTCCATCTAGGGATTTCCCCACACACACTGAGTCTAACTAGGAGTCACTCTCATTATTACGTCTCCTAAGTACAGTATGTGTTATATTGTACAAATCCGGTGTATCCTTATGTATCTATGAATATTTACTATGGTACTATTGCTTTCAAGATTAATGATTAATGTCTTCATGCATTACCATTGTATAATTCAAACCACTAATGCAATCATATTAACCTACCATTAAAAAAATATAACTTGTACACCTGGTTCTTGTGTTCTCTCAACACCTCCCCCTCGGTAAAACGGAACCCATGACAGACAGAAAGAATTTGCGGTAGTTGGCATCTTAGATACCAATCTGCTAAAGCAGAAATAAGTCCTGCCTGCTTCCTATAGACGGTTATGTTTAACAGACACGGATAAGAGTGAGGGTTGACGGGAGGGAAGAGTAGGGTGGTCTAGAAGTGATTGATAGAGTGTACCCAGGGGCAACATGGTGATATGGCAGGTCTGGGAAATACAAGATCTTATAGACAGGACAATACAAAACAATGATCCTACTAGTGATTATTATAACCTTACCAGTTAGTTTGTAAATCATCTTTCTTCATATACTATAACAAAACTATGGCTCAAAAGAAAGTATGAAAAGGATGAGTAGAGTGGCCCTAATAATATACCCTCATAAATGTATATAGTTATATAAAACACTTTAAGTTTAACCCTTGGAGTACCAGAGACGTGTTATATTTTAGTGTAGCTATTAGACGATATTATACAGCTTAGAAAGGATCTATGGTAGTTAACTAAAAGGGTTGGTTGAGATAGTTTGAAGCCTTGTTATTGCTAGAGGTCCTTCCTAAGCTGAATACAATAATCTAACAGTTGCCAGAATATGATGAAAAAGGACGTCCCTTGTACTGAATGGGTTAATCAAAGACAGGCAAATCAATATAAATATTTCCAGCGATTATATATAATGTTGTATACACCAAGTGTTATATAATGTTGTATACACCAAGTGTTATATAATGTTGTATACACCAAGTGTTATATAATGTTGTATACACCAAGTGTTATATAATGTTGTATACATCAAGTGTTATATAATGTTGTATACACCAAGTGTTATATAATGTTGTATACACCAAGTGTTATAATGTTGTATACAGCAAGTGTTATATAATGTTGTATACACCAAGTGTTATATAATGTTGTATACACCAAGTGTTATATAATGTTGTATACAGCAAGTGTTATATAATGTTGTATACACCAAGTGTTATATAATGTTGTATACAGCAAGTGTTATATAATGTTGTATACACCAAGTGTTATATAATGTTGTATACACCAAGTGTTATATAATGTTGTATACATCAAGTGTTATATAATGTTGTATACACCAAGTGTTATATAATGTTGTATACACCAAGTGTTATATAATGTTGTATACAGCAAGTGTTATATAATGTTGTATACATCAAGTGTTATATAATGTTGTATACATCAAGTGTTATATAATGTTGTATACATCAAGTGTTATATAATGTTGTATACATCAAGTGTTATATAATGTTGTATACACCAAGTGTTATATAATGTTGTATACACCAAGTGTTATATAATGTTGTATACATCAAGTGTTATATAATGTTGTATACACCAAGTGTTATATAATGTTGTATACATCAAGTGTTATATAATGTTGTATACACCAAGTGTTATATAATGTTGTATACATCAAGTGTTATATAATGTTGTATACAGCAAGTGTTATATAATGTTGTATACATCAAGTGTTATATAATGTTGTATACATCAAGTGTTATATAATGTTGTATACATCAAGTGTATATAATGTTGTATACATCAAGTGTTATATAATGTTGTATACACCAAGTGTTATATAATGTTGTATACACCAAGTGTTATATAATGTTGTATACATCAAGTGTTATATAATGTTGTATACACCAAGTGTTATATGTTGTATACATCAAGTGTTATATAATGTTGTATACAGCAAGTGTTATATAATGTTGTATACAGCAAGTGTTATATAATGTTGTATACACCAAGTGTTATATAATGTTGTATACATCAAGTGTTATATAATGTTGTATACACCAAGTGTTATATAATGTTGTATACACCAAGTGTTATATAATGTTGTATACACCAAGTGTTATATAATGTTGTATACACCAAGTGTTATATAATGTTGTATACACCAAGTGTTATATAATGTTGTATACACCAAGTGTTATATAATGTTGTATACACCAAGTGTTATATAATGTTGTATACACCAAGTGTTATATAATGTTGTATACACCAAGTGTATACACCAAGTGTTATATAATGTTGTATACACCAAGTGTTATATAATGTTGTATACACCAAGTGTTATATAATGTTGTATACACCAAGTGTTATATAATGTTGTATACACCAAGTGTTATATAATGTTGTATACATCAAGTGTTATATAATGTTGTATACACCAAGTGTTATATAATGTTGTATACACCAAGTGTTATATAATGTTGTATACATCAAGTGTTATATAATGTTGTATACATCAAGTGTTATATAATGTTGTATACATCAAGTGTTATATAATGTTGTATACATCAAGTGTTATATAATGTTGTATACATCAAGTGTTATATAATGTTGTATACACCAAGTGTTATATAATGTTGTATACATCAAGTGTTATATAATGTTGTATACATCAAGTGTTATATAATGTTGTATACATCAAGTGTTATATAATGTTGTATACACCAAGTGTTTATAATGTTGTATACATCAAGTGTTATATAATGTTGTATACATCAAGTGTTATATAATGTTGTATACATCAAGTGTTATATAATGTTGTATACACCAAGTGTTATATAATGTTGTATACATCAAGTGTTATATAATGTTGTATACATCAAGTGTTATATAATGTTGTATACATCAAGTGTTATATAATGTTGTATACACCAAGTGTTTATATAATGTTGTATACATCAAGTGTTATATAATGTTGTATACACCAAGTGTTATATAATGTTGTATACACCAAGTGTTATATAATGTTGTATACACCAAGTGTTATATAATGTTGTATACATCAAGTGTTATATAATGTTGTATACATCAAGTGTTATATAATGTTGTATACATCAAGTGTTATATAATGTTGTATACATCAAGTGTTATTAATGTTGTATACATCAAGTGTTATATAATGTTGTATACATCAAGTGTTATAATGTTGTATACATCAAGTGTTATATAATGTTGTATACACCAAGTGTTATATAATGTTGTATACACCAAGTGTTATATAATGTTGTATACACCAAGTGTTATATAATGTTGTATACATCAAGTGTTATATAATGTTGTATACATCAAGTGTTATATAATGTTGTATACACCAAGTGTTATATAATGTTGTATACATCAAGTGTTATATAATGTTGTATACACCAAGTGTTATATAATGTTGTATACATCAAGTGTTATATAATGTTGTATACAGCAAGTGTTATATAATGTTGTATACATCAAGTGTTATATAATGTTGTATACATCAAGTGTTATATAATGTTGTATACATCAAGTGTTATATAATGTTGTATACATCAAGTGTTATATAATGTTGTATACACCAAGTGTTATATAATGTTGTATACACCAAGTGTTATATAATGTTGTATACAGCAAGTGTTATATAATGTTGTATACACCAAGTGTTATATAATGTTGTATACACCAAGTGTTATATAATGTTGTATACACCAAGTGTTATAATGTTGTATACAGCAAGTGTTTATAATGTTGTATACACCAAGTGTTATATAATGTTGTATACATCAAGTGTTATATAATGTTGTATACACCAAGTGTTATATAATGTTGTATACACCAAGTGTTATATAATGTTGTATACACCAAGTGTTATATAATGTTGTATACACCAAGTGTTATATAATGTTGTATACACCAAGTGTTATATAATGTTGTATACACCAAGTGTTATATAATGTTGTATACACCAAGTGTTATATAATGTTGTATACACCAAGTGTTATATAATGTTGTATACACCAAGTGTTATATAATGTTGTATACACCAAGTGTTATATATGTTGTATACACCAAGTGTTATATAATGTTGTATACACCAAGTGTTATATAATGTTGTATACACCAAGTGTTATAATGTTGTATACACCAAGTGTTATATAATGTTGTATACACCAAGTGTTATATAATGTTGTATACACCAAGTGTTATATAATGTTGTATACACCAAGTGTTATATAATGTTGTATACACCAAGTGTTATATAATGTTGTATACACCAAGTGTTATATAATGTTGTATACACCAAGTGTTATATAATGTTGTATACACCAAGTGTTATATAATGTTGTATACACCAAGTGTTATATAATGTTGTATACACCAAGTGTTATATAATGTTGTATACACCAAGTGTTATATAATGTTGTATACACCAAGTGTTATATAATGTTGTATACACCAAGTGTTATATAATGTTGTATACACCAAGTGTTATATAATGTTGTATACACCAGTGTTTATAATGTTGTATACACCAAGTGTTATATAATGTTGTATACACCAAGTGTTATATAATGTTGTATACACCAAGTGTTATATAATGTTGTATACACCAAGTGTTATATAATGTTGTATACACCAAGTGTTATATAATGTTGTATACACAAGTGTTATATAATGTTGTATACACCAAGTGTTATATAATGTTGTATACACCAAGTGTTATATAATGTTGTATACACCAAGTGTTATATAATGTTGTATACACCAAGTGTTATATAATGTTGTATACATCAAGTGTTATATAATGTTGTATACACCAAGTGTTATATAATGTTGTATACATCAAGTGTTATATAATGTTGTATACACCAAGTGTTATATAATGTTGTATACACCAAGTGTTATATAATGTTGTATACACCAAGTGTTATATAATGTTGTATACACCAAGTGTTATATATCAAGTGTTATATAATGTTGTATACACCAAGTGTTATATAATGTTGTATACACCAAGTGTTATATAATGTTGTATACACCAAGTGTTATATAATGTTGTATACACCAAGTGTTATATAATGTTGTATACACCAAGTGTTATATAATGTTGTATACACCAAGTGTTATATAATGTTGTATACACCAAGTGTTATATAATGTTGTATACACCAAGTGTTATATAATGTTGTATACACCAAGTGTTATATAATGTTGTATACACCAAGTGTTATATAATGTTGTATACACCAAGTGTTATATAATGTTGTATACACCAAGTGTTATATAATGTTGTATACACCAAGTGTTATATAATGTTGTATACACCAAGTGTTATATAATGTTGTATACACCAAGTGTTATATAATGTTGTATACACCAAGTGTTATATAATGTTGTATACCTCAAGTGTTATATAATGTTGTATACACCAAGTGTTATATAATGTTGTATACACCAAGTGTTATATAATGTTGTATACACCAAGTGTTATATAATGTTGTATACACCAAGTGTTATATAATGTTGTATACACCAAGTGTTATATAATGTTGTATACACCAAGTGTTATATAATGTTGTATACACCAAGTGTTATATAATGTTGTATACACCAAGTGTTATATAATGTTGTATACACCAAGTGTTATATAATGTTGTATACACCAAGTGTTATATAATGTTGTATACACCAAGTGTTATATAATGTTGTATACACCAAGTGTTATATAATGTTGTATACACCAAGTGTTATATAATGTTGTATACACAAGTGTTATATAATGTTGTATACACCAAGTGTTATATAATGTTGTATACACCAAGTGTTATATAATGTTGTATACACCAAGTGTTATATAATGTTGTATACACCAAGTGTTATATAATGTTGTATACACCAAGTGTTATATAATGTTGTATACCAAGTGTTATATAATGTTGTATACACCAAGTGTTATATAATGATACATCAAGTGTTATATAATGTTGTATACATCAAGTGTTATATAATGTTGTATACACCAAGTGTTATATAATGTTGTATACACCAAGTGTTATATAATGTTGTATACACCAAGTGTTATATAATGTTGTATACACCAAGTGTTATATAATGTTGTATACACCAAGTGTTTATAATGTTGTATACACCAAGTGTTATATAATGTTGTATACACCAAGTGTTATATAATGTTGTATACATCAAGTGTTATATAATGTTGTATACACCAAGTGTTATATAATGTTGTATACACCAAGTGTTATATAATGTTGTATACACAAGTGTTATATAATGTTGTATACACCAAGTGTTATATAATGTTGTATACACCAAGTGTTATATAATGTTGTATACACCAAGTGTTATATAATGTTGTATACATCAAGTGTTATATAATGTTGTATACACCAAGTGTTATATAATGTTGTATACACCAAGTGTTATATAATGTTGTATACACCAAGTGTTATATAATGTTGTATACACCAAGTGTTATATAATGTTGTATACACCAAGTGTTATATAATGTTGTATACATCAAGTGTTATATAATGTTGTATACACCAAGTGTTATATAATGTTGTATACACCAAGTGTTATATAATGTTGTATACACCAAGTGTTATATAATGTTGTATACACCAAGTGTTATATAATGTTGTATACACCAAGTGTTATATAATGTTGTATACACCAAGTGTTATATAATGTTGTATACACCAAGTGTTATATAATGTTGTATACACCAAGTGTTATATAATGTTGTATACACCAAGTGTTATATAATGTTGTATACACCAAGTGTTATATAATGTTGTATACACCAAGTGTTATATAATGTTGTATACACCAAGTGTTATATAATGTTGTATACACCAAGTGTTATATAATGTTGTATACACCAAGTGTTATATAATGTTGTATACACCAAGTGTTATATAATGTTGTATACACCAAGTGTTATATAATGTTGTATACACCAAGTGTTATATAATGTTGTATACACCAAGTGTTATATAATGTTGTATACACAAAGTGTTTATATAATGTTGTATACACAAGTGTTATATAATGTTGTATACACCAAGTGTTATATAATGTTGTATACACCAAGTGTTATATAATGTTGTATACACCAAGTGTTATATAATGTTGTATACACCAAGTGTTATATAATGTTGTATACACCAAGTGTTATATAATGTTGTATACACCAAGTGTTATATAATGTTGTATACATCAAGTGTTATATAATGTTGTATACACCAAGTGTTATATAATGTGTATACACCAAGTGTTATATAATGTTGTATACACCAAGTGTTATATAATGTTGTATACATCAAGTTATATAATGTTGTATACATCAAGTGTTATATAATGTTGTATACACCAAGTGTTATATAATGTTGTATACACCAAGTGTTATATAATGTTGTATACACCAAGTGTTATATAATGTTGTATACACCAAGTGTTATATAATGTTGTATACACCAAGTGTTATATAATGTTGTATACACCAAGTGTTATAATGTTGTATACACCAAGTGTTATATAATGTTGTATACACCAAGTGTTATATAATGCTGTATACACCAAGTGTTATATAATGTTGTATACATCAGTGTTATATAATCTTGTATACACCAAGTGTTATATAATGTTGTATACACCAAGTGTTATATAATGTTGTATACACCAAGTGTTATATAATGTTGTATACACCAAGTGTTATATAATGTTGTATACATCAAGTGTTATATAATGTTGTATACACCAAGTGTTATATAATGTTGTATACACCAAGTGTTATATAATGTTGTATACACCAAGTGTTATATAATGTTGTATACACCAAGTGTTATATAATGTTGTTACACCAAGTGTTATATAATGTTGTATACATCAAGTGTTATATAATGTTGTATACACCAAGTGTTATATAATGTTGTATACACCAAGTGTTATATAATGTTGTATACACCAAGTGTTATATAATTTGTATACACCAAGTGTTATATAATGTTGTATACACACCAGTGTTATATAATGTTGTATACATCAAGTGTTATATAATGTTGTATACACCAAGTGTTATATAATGTTGTATACACCAAGTGTTATATAATGTTGTATACACCAAGTGTTATATAATGTTGTATACATCAAGTGTTATATAATGTTGTATACATCAAGTGTTATATAATGTTGTATACACCAAGTGTTATATAATGTTGTATACACAAAGTGTTTATAATGTTGTATACACCAAGTGTTATATAATGTTGTATACACAAGTGTTATATAATGTTGTATACACCAAGTGTTATATAATGTTGTATACACCAAGTGTTATATAATGTTGTATACACCAAGTGTTATATAATGTGTATACACCAAGTGTTATATATGTGTATACACCAAGTGTTATATAATGTTGTATACACCAAGTGTGTTATATAATGTTGTATACACCAAGTGTTATATAATGTTGTATACACCAAGTGTTATATAATGTTGTATACACCAAGTGTTATATAATGTTGTATACATCAAGTGTTATATAATGTTGTATACACCAAGTGTTATATAATGTTGTATACACCAAGTGTTATATAATGTTGTATACACCAAGTGTTATATAATGTTGTTGTATACACCAAGTGTTATATAATGTTGTATACACCAAGTGTTATATAATGTTGTATACATCAAGTGTTATATAATGTTGTATACACCAAGTGTTATATAATGTTGTATACATCAAGTGTTATATAATGTTGTATACACCAAGTGTTATATAATGTTGTATACACCAAGTGTTATATAATGTTGTATACACCAAGTGTTATATAATGTTGTATACACCAAGTGTTATATAATGTTGTATACACCAAGTGTTATATAATGTTGTATACACCAAGTGTTATATAATGTTGTATACACCAAGTGTTATATAATGTTGTATACATCAAGTGTTATATAATGTTGTATACACCAAGTGTTATATAATGTTGTATACATCAGTGTTATATAATGTTGTATACACCAAGTGTTATAATGTTGTATACATCAAGTGTTATATAATGTTGTATACACCAAGTGTTATATAATGTTGTATACACCAAGTGTTATATAATGTTGTATACACAAGTGTTATATAATGTTGTATACACCAAGTGTTATATAATGTTGTATACACCAAGTGTTATATATGTTGTATACACCAAGTGTTATATAATGTTGTATACATCAAGTGTTTATATAATGTTGTATACACCAAGTGTTATATAATGTTGTATACACCAAGTGTTATATAATGTTGTATACACCAAGTGTTATATAATGTTGTATACATCAAGTGTTATATAATGTTGTATACACCAAGTGTTATATAATGTGTATACACCAAGTGTTATATAATGTTGTATACATCCAAGTGTTATATAATGTTGTATACACCAAGTGTTATATAATGTTGTATACACCAAGTGTTATATAATGTTGTATACATCAAGTGTTATATAATGTTGTATACACCAAGTGTTATAATGTTGTATACATCAAGTGTTATATAATGTTGTATACACCAAGTGTTATATAATGTTGTATACATCAAGTGTTATATAATGTTGTATACACAAGTGTTATATAATGTTGTATACACCAAGTGTTATATAATGTTGTATACACCAAGTGTTATATAATGTTGTATACACCAAGTGTTATATAATGTTGTATACACCAAGTGTTATATAATGTTGTATACACCAAGTGTTTATATAATGTTGTATACACCAAGTGTTATATAATGTGTTATATAATGTTGTATACACCAAGTGTTATATAATGTTGTATACACCAAGTGTTATATAATGTTGTATACACCAAGTGTTATATAATGTTGTATACACCAGTGTTATATAATGTTGTATACACCAAGTGTTATATAATGTTGTATACATCAAGTGTTATATAATGTTGTATACACCAAGTGTTATATAATGTTGTATACACCAAGTGTTATATAATGTTGTATACACCAAGTGTTATATAATGTTGTATACACCAGTGTTATATAATGTTGTATTACACCAAGTGTTATATAATGTTGTATACACCAAGTGTTATATAATGTTGTATACATCCAAGTGTTATATAATGTTGTATACATCAAGTGTTATATAATGTTGTATACACCAAGTGTTATATAATGTTGTATACATCAAGTGTTATATAATGTTGTATACATCAAGTGTTTATATAATGTTGTATACACCAAGTGTTATATAATGTTGTATACACCAAGTGTTATATAATGTTGTATACACCAAGTGTTATATAATGTTGTATACACCAAGTGTTATATAATGTTGTATACACCAAGTGTTATATAATGTTGTATACATCAAGTGTTATATAATGTTGTATACACCAAGTGTTATATAATGTTGTATACACCAAGTGTTATATAATGTTGTATACATCAAGTGTTATATAATGTTGTATACACCAAGTGTTATATAATGTTGTATACACCAAGTGTTATATAATGTTGTATACACCAAGTGTTATATAATGTTGTATACACCAAGTGTTATATAATGTTGTATACACCAAGTGTTATATAATGTTGTATACACCAAGTGTTATATAATGTTGTATACACCAAGTGTTATATAATGTTGTATACACCAAGTGTTATATAATGTTGTATACAACCAAGTGTTATATAATGTTGTATACACCAAGTGTTATATAATGTGTTTACATCAAGTGTTATATAATGTTGTATACACCAAGTGTTATATAATGTTGTATACACCAAGTGTTATATAATGTTGTATACACCAAGTGTTATATAATGTTGTATACACCAAGTGTTATATAATGTTGTATACACCAAGTGTTATATAATGTTGTATACACCAAGTGTTATATAATGTTGTATACACCAAGTGTTATATAATGTTGTATACACCAAGTGTTATTAATGTTGTATACACCAAGTGTTATATAATGTTGTATACACCAAGTGTTATATAATGTTGTATACACCAAGTGTTATATTAATGTTGTATACACCAAGTGTTATATAATGTTGTATACACCAAGTGTTATATAATGTTGTATACACCAAGTGTTATATAATGTTGTATACACCAAGTGTTATATAATGTTGTATACACCAAGTGTTATATAATGTTGTATACACCAAGTGTTATATAATGTTGTATACACCAAGTGTTATATAATGTTGTATACACCACATGTTATAGAATGTTGTATACACCAAGTGTTATATAATGTTGTATACACCAAGTGTTATATAATGTTGTATACACCAAGTGTTATATAATGTTGTATACACCAAGTGTTATATAATGTTGTATACACCAAGTGTTATATAATGTTGTATACATCAAGTGTTATATAATGTTGTATACATCAAGTGTTATATAATGTTGTATACACCAAGTGTTATATAATGTTGTATACATCAAGTGTTATATAATGTTGTATACACCAAGTGTTATATAATGTTGTATACACCAAGTGTTATATAATGTTGTATACACCAAGTGTTATATAATGTTGTATACACCAAGTGTTATATAATGTTGTATACACCAAGGTGTTAATAATGTTGTATACACCAAGTGTTATATAATGTTGTATACACCAAGTGTTATATAATGTTGTATACACCAAGTGTTATATAATGTTGTATACACCAAGTGTTATATAATGTTGTATACACAAGTGTTATATAATGTTGTATACACCAAGTGTTATATAATGTTGTATACACCAAGTGTTATATAATGTTGTATACACCAAGTGTTATATAATGTTGTATACACCAAGTGTTATATAATGTTGTATACACCAAGTGTTATATAATGTTGTATACACCAAGTGTTATATAATGTTGTATACACCAAGTGTTATATAATGTTGTATACACCAAGTGTTATATAATGTTGTATACACCAAGTGTTATATAATGTTGTATACACCAAGTGTTATATAATGTTGTATACATCAAGTGTTATATAATGTTGTACACCAAGTGTTATATAATGTTGTATACACCAAGTGTTATATAATGTTGTATACACCAAGTGTTATATAATGTTGTATACACCAAGTGTTATATAATGTTGTATACACCAAGTGTTATATAATGTTGTATACACCAAGTGTTATATAATGTTGTATACACCAAGTGTTATATAATGTTGTATACACCAAGTGTTATATAATGTTGTATACACCAAGTGTTATATAATGTTGTATACACCAAGTGTTATATAATGTTGTATACACCAAGTGTTATATAATGTTGTATACACCAAGTGTTATATAATGTTGTATACACCAAGTGTTATATAATGTTGTATACACCAAGTGTTATATAATGTTGTATACAACCAAGTGTTATATAATGTTGTATACACCAAGTGTTATATAATTGTATACACCAAGTGTTATATAATGTTGTATACACCAAGTGTTATATAAGTTGTATACATCAAGTGTTATATAATGTTGTATACACCAAGTGTTATATATGTTGTATACACCAAGTGTTATATAATGTTGTATACACCAAGTGTTATATAATGTTGTATACACCAAGTGTATATAATGTTGTATACACCAAGTGTTATATAATATTGTATACACCAAGTGTTATATAATGTTGTATACACCAAGTGTTATATAATGTTGTATACACCAAGTGGTATATAATGTTGTATACATCAAGTGTTATATAATGTTGTATACACCAAGTGTTATATAATGTTGTATACACCAAGTGTTATATATGTTGTATACACCAGTGTTATAATGTTGTATACACCAAGTGTTATATAATGTTGTATACACCAAGTGTTATATAATGTTGGTATACACCAAGTGTTATATAATGTTGTATACACCAGTGTTATATAATGTTGTATACACCAAGTGTTATATAATGTTGTATACACCAAGTGTTATATAATGTTGTATACACCAAGTGTTATATAATGTTGTATACACCAAGTGTTATATAATGTTGTATACATCAAGTGTTATATAATGTTGTATACATCAAGTGTTATATAATGTTGTATACACCAAGTGTTATATAATGTTGTATACACCAAGTGTTATATAATGTTGTATACACAAGTGTTATATAATGTTGTATACACCAAGTGTTTATATAATGTTGTATACACCAAGTGTTATATAATGTTGTATACACCAAGTGTTATATAATGTTGTATACATCAAGTGTTATATAATGTTGTATACATCAAGTGTTATATAATGTTGTATACATCAAGTGTTATATAATGTTGTATACACCAAGTGTTTATATAATGTTGTATACACCAAGTGTTATATAATGTTGTATACATCAAGTGTTATATAATGTTGTATACACCAAGTGTTATATAATGTTGTATACACCAAGTGTTATATAATGTTGTATACATCAAGTGTTATATAATGTTGTATACACCAAGTGTTATATAATGTTGTATACACCAAGTGTTATATAATGTTGTATACACCAAGTGTTATATAATGTTGTATACACCAAGTGTTATATAATGTTGTATACACCAAGTGTTATATAATGTTGTATACACCAAGTGTTATATAATGTTGTATACACCAAGTGTTATATAATGTTGTATACACCAAGTGTTTATATATGTTGTATACATCAAGTGTTATATAATGTTGTATACATCAAGTGTTATATAATGTTGTATACACCAAGTGTTATATAATGTTGTATACACCAAGTGTTATATAATGTTGTATACACCAAGTGTTATATAATGTTGTATACACCAAGTGTTATATAATGTTGTATACACCAAGTGTTATATAATGTTGTATACACCAAGTGTTATATAATGTTGTATACACCAAGTGTTATATAATGTTGTATACATCAAGTGTTATATAATGTTGTATACACCAAGTGTTATATAATGTTGTATACACCAAGTGTTATATAATGTTGTATACACCAAGTGTTATATAATGTTGTATACACCAAGTGTTATATAATGTTGTATACACCAAGTGTTATATAATGTTGTATACACCAAGTGTTATATAATGTTGTATACACCAAGTGTTATATAATGTTGTATACACCAAGTGTTATATAATGTTGTATACACCAAGTGTTATATAATGTTGTATACATCAAGTGTTATATAATGTTGTATACACCAAGTGTTATATAATGTTGTATACACCAAGTGTTATATAATGTTGTATACACCAAGTGTTATATAATGTTGTATACACCAAGTGTTATATAATGTTGTATACACCAAGTGTTATATAATGTTGTATACACCAAGTGTTATATAATGTTGTATACACAAAGTGTTTATATAATGTTGTATACACCAAGTGTTATATAATGTTGTATACACAAGTGTTATATAATGTTGTATACACCAAGTGTTATATAATGTTGTATACACCAAGTGTTATATAATGTTGTATACACCAAGTGTTATATAATGTTGTATACACCAAGTGTTATATAATGTTGTATACACCAAGTGTTATATAATGTTGTATACACCAAGTGTTATATAATGTTGTATACACCAAGTGTTATATAATGTTGTATACACCAAGTGTTATATAATGTTGTATACATCAAGTGTTATATAATGTTGTATACACCAAGTGTTATATAATGTTGTATACATCAAGTGTTATATAATGTTGTATACACCAAGTGTTATATAATGTTGTATACACCAAGTGTTATATAATGTTGTATACACCAAGTGTTATATAATGTTGTATACACCAAGTGTTATATAATGTTGTATACATCAAGTGTTATATAATGTTGTATACACCAAGTGTTATATAATGTTGTATACATCAAGTGTTATATAATGTTGTATACACCAAGTGTTATATAATGTTGTATACACCAAGTGTTATATAATGTTGTATACATCAAGTGTTATATAATGTTGTATACATCAAGTGTTATATAATGTTGTATACATCAAGTGTTATATAATGTTGTATACACCAAGTGTTATATAATGTTGTATACACCAAGTGTTATATAATGTTGTATACACCAAGTGTTATATAATGTTGTATACACCAAGTGTTATATAATGTTGTATACACCAAGTGTTATATAATGTTGTATACATCAAGTGTTATATAATGTTGTATACATCAAGTGTTATATAATGTTGTATACACCAAGTGTTATATAATGTTGTATACATCAAGTGTTATATAATGTTGTATACACCAAGTGTTATATAATGTTGTATACATCAAGTGTTATATAATGTTGTATACACCAAGTGTTATATAATGTTGTATACATCAAGTGTTATATAATGTTGTATACAGCAAGTGTTATATAATGTTGTATACATCAAGTGTTATATAATGTTGTATACACCAAGTGTTATATAATGTTGTATACATCAAGTGTTATATAATGTTGTATACATCAAGTGTTATATAATGTTGTATACATCAAGTGTTATATAATGTTGTATACATCAAGTGTTATATAATGTTGTATAATCAAGTGTTATATAATGTTGTATACATCAAGTGTTATATAATGTTGTATACAGCAAGTGTTATATAATGTTGTATACATCAAGTGTTATATAATGTTGTATACATCAAGTGTTATATAATGTTGTATACATCAAGTGTTATATGTTGTATACACCAAGTGTTATATAATGTTGTATACATCAAGTGTTATATAATGTTGTATACATCAAGTGTTATATAATGTTGTATACACCAAGTGTTATATAATGTTGTATACATCAATGTTATATAATGTTGTATACACCAAGTGTTATATAATGTTGTATACATCAAGTGTTATATAATGTTGTATACACAAGTGTTATATAATGTTGTATACATCAAGTGTTATATAATGTTGTATACATCAAGTTATATAATGTTGTATACATCAAGTGTTATATAATGTTGTATACATCAAGTGTTATATAATGTTGTATACATCAAGTGTTATATAATGTTGTATACATCAAGTGTTATATAATGTTGTATACATCAAGTGAATAATGTTGTATAAACAAGTGTAAGATACATCAAGAATAATGTTGTATAAGGGAATATAATGTTGTACGTAAGTGCTGGAACAAAATAAGCGTCAAAGTACCCTTGTGAATTCCTTTCTTTATATCATCTGGGGGCTGGGGGAGGGGGTTAGGTAAATCCTCTCTCCCTTGTATACATTCTCTTACTCAACGAGACAGAGAAAGGGGCAAGGGAATCAACATTCTCCTACTCAACGAGACAGAGAAAGGGGCAAGGGAACGCGAAAGTGGTCCCGGACCCTGAGAATAAGAACTTTAAAACAAAAACAAATTCGGGCTCTGTCTCGTGTCGGCCACCCCCAGCAATGGGATAAGTGTCTGAATATATACATACAACTATTTGACGATTCTATTCAGCTTAAAAAGGGCCTCCAGCAATTAACGGGCTTTGAACTTTCTCTATTAACCCTTTATACTTCCACAGATCCTTCTTAAACTGCACAAAATCGTATAAATATAGCTAGAATAGAATTCAAAGGAAGTGATAATGATAGCAGGTCTCGGAAAATGTCATATTCATGGTCCTTGTCGTCAGCATCATTGGCCAACTTGCATAGCGTTTCTATTCACACCCAAGCAATCATATCTGCCAATAGGCTTATAGAATGTATACTATATAATACAGGGCATTTTAAAAATACACCATCAAAATTACAGGGTGTAATATAAAGGGTATAGCTCCCTAGTTTTGTGTTAACACTGGTTTGATGGTGTGTGTATGTGTATTTGTGTGTGTTGGGTGGTTGGGAATGAGTAGATTTGTGTTTGGACAATTGTTGCCTATTTCCATCCTTGGTTTTGGCTTGGACTCATTAAAATTTATATAATATCTATATCATTATTGGTACATAATAGGACATTGCTTATTTAGATGTTATTCCCTGTATGGTAAGCCTTGTAATTTTGATGGTGTAATTTTTAAACACCCTGTATATATATATAATATATATACATATACATATACATATATATATATATATATATAGAGAGAGAGAGAGAGAGAGAGAGAGAGAGAGAGAGAGAAGTAACATATTGAGTGTAGCCAGGAGCAGGAAGAAGATTGAAATATTGCTAGGTGATCTCTGAAGTAGGATAACTCATACAATACTCCTAACTCAATATAGAAAATGTCTATACTGCTGGGTGAAGAGAGGAATCAGCTGTGAGAGGGCTCGTCGTCCGTCTTATACCCTGCCCAGGAATCAAACCTTGGACTTTTTCCGATTCTTTCTCAATCTATCTTATGAAAATATATACAGTATATATATATATATATATATATATATATATATATATATATATATACATAACTAGTAATTATAGTAATGATAAAGATACTAATTGTCCTTATAAGTTCCCCCGTCCACATATTTAGCCATACTCTCTCTCTCTCTCTATATATATATATATATATATATATATATATATATATATATATATATATATATATATATATATATATACCCGTATAAATATATAAATATATATATATATATATATATATATATATATATATAGAGAGAGAGAGAGAGAGAGAGAGAGAGAGAATTAAACTCCAATTATGTACAAACCTCAACTTGAATGATGCATACCCATGTACCGCTAACACCTGTATAAAATATAAGGGGAAGTTGAAGGAGGGAGGGGTGGGACGAGCATAGAGAGGGAGGAGTGGAGGATGTAGTATGGGAAGATGTCACTATATATTCTATGTCACCCCTTTTTGAGACATTTCCCTCCACTGGTGCGGTATTTGAAGTGTGTGTGTGTGTTTTTTTTTTTTTTTTTTTTTTTTTAACACATGATTTCCTACAGTGCCTCATATGAGGCCTATAGCAGTCCATGGGTTAAAATAGATTGGGCCTATGCAACAGTGAAAGAATAATATATAGTATATTTGTGCTTGTACAAAATCACGATACCAGGTACCACGACTAAGTGGCATGATCAATTTACACAATAGGTTTGTGTTTCAGTTCTTGCATTAAAATCTTTTATAGAATTTAGTATATAGTATTCTTACACTGTAATGTGTGATTTAGGACTGATGTCTTGCTCCATTTGCATAATTGTTAAATTTCACCTCTAGATTCCCTCAACAAACACAGTAAGAAATCAAAATTATTTTTCACCAAGAATCCCATCCACAACACCACCGCCATCAATAACTATACCAGTCATAGACCAATCGTCTTTGATGCAGGAAACAAATCCTACCAATAACTGACCCCGTCTGTGACCAGGACAACCATTCCCAATAAGTTAAACTGGTGAAAGTATCGTAAACCTTCTACACGATTCATTGTATACTCTACATGTATGGAATCTTCGCAAGCTGTTGAGCAAACCTTTCCCTGTATATTGGGGAATTTCATTATCCTCCTAAAAAAAAAACATTTTATGAAAAATAAAAAATAAATAAATAAATCAGTGAAGCTTCTATTCGAATATTATAATGTTTCATTATAAGATGTTTATACACCCATGACGATAAAGGTGTTTTAAAATCGAACTTAATTTGTCGACAAATGGATATAATGTTCAAGACACTCCTGGAAAAATATATACTCAAGAACAACATATACAGTATATTTGATCCAAAAGTAGCCTACACTGTAAGAATTCAAGGGTATAGTGTATATTAAATCATTGTGTATATTGATAGTGATTTACCTCTATACCTTTGTACTATATGGGTTCGAAAGTACTACCAATATACCCTTATGAATATAATATATATATATATATCTATATTCTTATAGACACTATAATTACCATTTCATATACTTTTTAAACCCATCATTTTCGACAGCATGCATATTATTAAACCCTCTCATGTCCTAATTTAGCCATGTACTGTTAATAATCAAGAGTATACATAGGGTAGGAAAAATGTATATCAGAAAAAAAGTAGAATATTACGAACACTTTAATTACTCTTTGCATATCCATTATTTCTGAGAGTATAGACAGAGTACCATTAGACAGAGAGATAGCTTAGATAGATAGGATATAATATATATATATATATATATATATATATATATATATATATATATATATATATATATATATATATATACAGTATATATAAGACAAATAGATACATTGGTAGATTAGATAGCCTGAAAGATCAAAGATATAGGGTAAAGGACAGACACTGACATATAGGAAGGCCGAGATATATTAATAAATAAATACATGGGCTATGTATATTGACTAAAATTAGACGGGGATATAGAATGCCTTGAAGGGAGAGCGAGAGAGAGAGAGACGACGAGTTACAAGGAATAGTTAGCATTGCGTATTTTCCGGGAAATTCTTAAGATGGAGAGAGAGACATATTGCAAAGTACACTACACTCATTGCAGAGTGTGCAATATACTATCTACTCTCTTCTTAAATGGTTCTACTGAAGATTTATTTAATAATGTTGAGGAAAGTTTTTACCAGGTAGAACAGATCTTATGTGAATGTCCTTAAATATATAGTAATGTTGCACCTCTTCCAGTCATGGTTGTGTTGTGTATTCATATTAAGGCAATCCATTCTTGAACCCATTGAGTATATTTATGACTTCGGTGAACTGCGACGTCTACGCATTTCCAACAAATAGAGACCAAGATATCTCAACCGATCGTCATAGCTCAGTCTTCTAATCGACGGAATAAGCGTTGTCACCCTGCCTGGGACTCTTTCTAGTTGCTCTATATCTTACCCAAGTGCTGGAGACTAGAATTGAACACACAATTCTCTAATAGGCTTTACCAAATCATGAAAGAGAGAGTGAGAGTGAGAGAGATTTTGAGAGAGAGAGAGAGAGAGAGAGAGAGAGAGAGAGAGAGAGAGAGAGAGAGAGAGCGAGAGCGAGAGCGAGAGCAAGAGAGAGCGAGAGCGAGCGAGAGAGATAAGGCGAGTGTTAAGCCGCGGGACAATTCCATTAAAGTTGGTCCTAAGCCACAGTTAGGGAGGAGGAGGAGGGGGGGGGGGGGGGGGGGGGGGGGGGGGGGGGGGGGGGGGGGGGAGGAGCAGAATACGGGATAGGGAGAGCCAGAGGGGGTGGGGAGACAGGGGGTTAGAATAGGGGATAGGGAGGGCGAGAAGGGGGGGGGGGGGCTGAATAGGTGATAGGGAGGGTGAGAGGAGGGGGGGGGGGGAGGATAGGGTGGGAGGGTAGGGAGACAGGGGGTTATAATAGGGATAGGGAGCGGAGGGGGGGGGGAGACGGGGGGGGTAGGGAGGTTAGGGGTGCAGAATAGTGGATATGGAGGGTGAGAGGGGGGAATAGGGGGATAGAAAAGCCTGGAGGATAGGGGTTGGAGGAGAGGGGGGGGGGGGGCGAGAGGGGTGGGAGAAGACAGGGGGTGGGGAGGGCGAGAGGGGGGGGGGGATAGGGAGGGCCAGGGAGGATAGAGAAGGGGGTGCAGAATAGGCGATAGGGAGGTTGAGAGGGGGGAGGAGACAGGGGGCTAGAAAAGGGGATAGGGAGGGCGAGAGGGGGTGGGGGAAGACAGGGGGGTTACAATAGGGTAGGGAGGCCAGGGGATAGAGAAGGGGTAGGCGATAGGGAGTTGAGAGGGGGGAGACAGGGGGCTAAGAAGGGGAAGACAGGGGGGTTACAATAGGGGATATGGAGGGGAAGGGAATATAAGAGGAGAGGGAAGGGGTAAAATAAGGATAGAGAGTGCCTAGGGGAGTAGAATAGTGGATAGGTACAGAGGAGTACGAAAAGAAATTAAGCAACAACAGATTTAGCGACCCCTCTAGGCTGCTTGCCCTCTAAAAATATTGATCTTAATGTGTCCAAACAGTGGTTTAGAGTGGATAAGGGAAAATTAGAAGGGGAAGTACTGCTTTGGGACTAATGTCCGTGGTAGGATTATATGTTAGTAGGGGACAATTGGCTTAGTAAGTACATAACTCAGTTATAAGTTATATTTCATGTATCTGGGGAAAAGGGAGTATCATCTTAGTTATTTATAAACGCAACAATCCTTGATGAATTTGAGGGGAAAATTTGTGTTATTCAGTTAAAAAATGTACCAATAATTTTGCTACCGTTTCCACGCGTGTAATTTGAGTGATCGATAGTGAAGTAGCCTACTTATTACAGTTCATATTGTAGATGCCTTGGATGATTTCGAACACTTGAATTAAGTCGCCTCTTAATTTTAGCTGTGTTAAAGGAAAACTATTTACTTTTCTAAGACGCTCCTCGTATGGTTTGTTCTTTAGGCTATATATCATTGTGGTAACTCTACGTTGAACTCATTCTAGCTTGTCTATATCATCATGGTAATAAGGGCACCAGGATTGAACGCAATATTCCAGAAGAGGATGGACTAAGGAATTGTGAAGAGTTTGGGTTATATCTGTGGATTTATGCTCAAATGACCTGCCTAGGAAGGGGGAAGGAATATGAGTGGAGGGGGAGAATAGTGGTCAGGGATGGGAGGGGCATAGGGGGGGGTTGAATTAGGAAGGGGAACGGACTAGGAGAGGAGAGGGAAAGGGTAATGGGGAGTGGAAGGGGGTAGGGAGGAGTAGAGGGGAGTATTGAAGAGTGGAGGGGGATGAGTGGACGGGAGTAATGGGGAGTGGAAGGAAGTAGGGAGGAGTGGAGGGAGATAGGGAGCAGTGGAAGGGGTAAGGAGTGGAGGATGATAGGGAGCAGTATAAGGGGGTGGGGGAAGTGGAGGATGATAGGGAGCAGTATAAGGGGGTGGGGGAAGTGGAGGATGATAGGGAGCAGTATAAGGGGGAAGTGGAGGATGATAGGGAGCAGTATAAGGGGTAGGGGGAAGTGGAGGATGATAGGGAGCAGTATAAAGGGGAAGTGGAGGATGATAGGGAGCAGTATAAGGGGGTGGGGGGGAAGTGGAGGAGGATAGGGAGCAGTATAAGGGGGTGGGGGAAGTGGAGGATGTTAGGGAGCAGTACTGTATAAGGGGGTAGGGTGAAGTGGAGAATGATAGGGAGCAGTATAAGGGGGTGGGGGAAGTGGAGGATGATAGGGAGCAGTATAAGGGGTAGGGGGAAGTGGAGGATGATAGGGAGCAGTATACGGGGTTAGGGGGAAGTGGAGGATGATAGGGAGCAGTTTAAGTGGTGGGGAGGCAGTGGAAGGGGGATAAGGACCAGTAGAAAGGGATGAGGAGGTATGGAGGGGGATAGGGAGAAGTGGAAGGTGGTAGGGAGAAGTGGATGAGGATTGGGAGCAGTGGAAGGAAGTAATGGGGAGTTGAAGGGGTAGGGAGGATTGGACGGGGATTGGGAGGTAGTGGAAGGGGATAGGGAGGAGTGGAAATATGATATTTAAACATATATTGCAAATGTATTATCACCATAAAATATCTTATATAATAATTGGCAGTAACCAAGTACACTAATTAAAGTATAACACATTTATTCCATGATATTATATGTACAGCACATGGCCATTTTCCCATACAAATGTTCACCAATACATAATGTGTACAACTGTACATGTATTGTACTGTACATCATATGAAATATAGGTTAAGGGACTATTGTGAATATAAACCATGTGATATTAAGCATGTGGATTTTGAGTGCAAAGTTGAAATTATTTATAAAGTTGGCTGCCTCTTGTGGAGTTGGGAAAACTACTGCAGAACTGTGGTCCACAGCATTCTAAGCATTGTCGGCAAATATGTTTCTTAAGGGTACATACAAGTTTAAATTTTCTGGTGACTGGGTAAAGTGTTGTAGTTAAAGTGTGGTGGGTGAAGTGTGTTGGGTGAAATGTGGTGGGTGAAGTGTACTGTGTAAAGTGTATTGAGTGAAGTGTACTGGGTGAAGTATATTGGGTGAAGTGCATTGGGTGAAGTGAATTGAGTGAAGTGAACTGGGTGAATTGTACTGGGTGACGTGTACTGGGTGAAGTGTACTGGGTGAAGTGTACTGGGTGAAGTGGTCCAGAGAAGCGATTCCCCACCACATCCTTAACCTCTCCCCTCCACCCTAACACCAACTCCACTTTCCTGTGTATGCTATTGTTGTACCCTACTCAATTCGAATATGAACAAAGGGAAGAGTGGGACTAAAGCCAATATATTATGAACAAAGGGAAGAGTGGGACTAAAGCCAATATATTATGAACAAAGGGAAGAGTGGGACTAAAGCCAATATGGGAGCACAAAGGGAAGAGTGGGACTAAAGCCAATATATTATGAACAAAGGGAAGAGTGGGACTAAAGCCAATATATTATGAACAAAGGGAAGAGTGGGACTAAAGCCAATATATTATGCAATCATAAATCATAATAAATATACATGCATCTGAATATTTGAAACTTAAACCCATTTTGTACCGGTGACGTCTTTTACAATATATATTATTGCTATATTTATACAATTATATGCAGCTTAAGAAAGATCTGTGTTATTAAAAAGGGTTAAGTGAGATAGTTTGTGGCCTTTTATTAGCTGTAGCCCCATTTTAAGCTGAATACAATCGTGTAACAGTAGCCAGAATAATGTTAAAAGGACGTCACCAGCACTGAATGGGTTGAAGCCAAACTCTGACGCAATTAGGGTAAAATGTGATGGTTGTATCTCTCTTGGGTTCGAAACATTCAAACGGATGTATACTTATAACATATGACTTACCGTACTTCGTCGCCTTCAAGGTGGTAAGAAGAGATGGAGAGACTATGCATAAATGAGGCGAATTAAGCGATACCAAGCAATTGTCGTAGATGAGGGGAGGTTTTAACTGGAGTTACATAGAGTTACGTAGATACTCAGACCACACAGAACTTGCTGTCCCAACTAGGTGGTCCGGCCTTAATACTACTAGACAGGGACAGTTTATAGTGGAAGAATATGACGGTAAAGTGGATGGAGAGAGAGAGTGAGAGTGAGAGAGAGAGAGAATCAATGGAGCTTCTGAAGGTGTGATCACAGCAAATCCTTTAATTCTAGGCCCAGACATGTCCCTCCGGGCAGGCTGGCAGGCGGGTAGGCAGGCAGGCAGGAAGCAAGGCAGGCAGGCAGGGAGGGAGGAAACAAGGCAGACAGGATATTAGGCAGAAGGGAGGAAGGAAGGAAGGCAGGCAGGCAAAAGGTAGGCAGGCAGGGAGGAAGGCTGGCAAGGAGGAAAGCAGGCAGGCAGAAAGGAAGGAAGGAAGGCAGGGAGGAAAGCAGGCAGACAGGAAGAAAGGAAAGTAGGGAGGACGCCGGACAGGGAGGAAGATAGGCAGGCAGAGAATAAGGAAGGAAGGACGGGAGGTAGGGAGGCAGGAAGGAAGGAAGGCAGGGAGGAAGGAGAGAAGGCAGGCAGGCAGGAAGGAAGGAAGGTAGGCAGGCAGGAAGCCGGACAGGGAGGAAAACAGGCAGGCAGAAAGGAAAGAAGGCAGGCAGGAAAGAAGGGTTGAAGGTAGGCTGGGAAGTTATAAGGCATTCAGGAAGGAAGGCCGACAAGAAGAAAGGGAGTGCAGTGTGAAAGAGGAAGGAAGGCAGACAAGAGAGGGAGGAGGGTTGTACGGAGTCAGGCAAGGAGGGAAGAAGGACGATAGACAGAAAATAAAAGAGAGGCTGGGAGGCTGTTATATAGACAAACAGGCAGATACGTAGATAAGACAGGCAGGTTAGAAAGTACATATACAAACAGCTAGACAGGCAGACAGTTAATTATACAGGCATATTAACAGGCAGGCAGTTAGACAGATATGACATAGGCCTACAGACAAGGAGGAAGGAAAGATGTTGGAAAAACGGATAAGTAAGCAGACAGACTGGAATATAGACAGTTAGAAACGGACAGAAGGACGCAGTCATACATACAGAACAAACAGACAGATAGGCAGAAAGGAAAGCTCTTGGTCAGACAGGCAGACTGACATGAAGAAAGAGAGAGACACTTAAGGGGGGATGGGCTTATATATTTCCTCATGTACTGTATATATATTTTTATATATTTTTAAAGTTTCCTCTCAAGACCCGGTTCCTCTTAAATTACAGGCTCGCTATCGCTCGCCAGGGAAAATTGCTCGCCAGGAAAAAATTGACACCCAAATGACAAAAAGTCGTAATATTGACAAATTGGGGCGAAAGGTCTTAAAATCGCCAAACTAATCGGCCGAACGTCATAAATCTAAAAAATAATGGGGTTAATAATGAGGGAGAAAGGGGACCAAAAAAGCGACCCATCTCCCCTTAAAGTAGATAGTCAGGCATTAACAGGTACAGTCATGATTACTAATATCTGACCAGAAACGCATAGTGGGCACTGCTATGATCACACACGAGCCACGTATTCGAACACACACTCTACACTACTTGGGCAAGTTCGCCCTATTAGTTTGACGATTTTAAGACCTTTCATCCCATTTATGTGTCAATATAAAGACCATTCGTGCTATTTAGGTGTCGATTTTTTCCTGGCAAGCGATAGCGAGCCTGTAATATAAGAGGAACCGGCCTTTGGCCGGGACATTTAAATATCGAAAAATGTAAAACAAAACAAAAAATCTTGAAGGAGGGTCTCGGGGGGTGTATTTTTTAAGCTTGATGGAGGTCTAGGGAGGAAACTAAAGAAATTGTCAAAAGATATATAAAGGATGAAATAAATAAGCCCATCTCCCCTTAACAGGCGATTTGAAGCCTTCTAAGCCTCAGATCTCTGATACAAGTATTATAAACCATCCTTACTTAGCATATGTTGTCTGGATGCCGGCTGGTGTGGTAGTCAAGGACATTTCTCCGCTATTATGCAACAACAGCTCGGTTCAAGGCTCACCTCAAGAAATAGGTCAGTGAAATAAATAATAGACTAAGCAAAGACCATACGAATGTCAACTAGCATCACACACTCATTACACACTAATAAATATAGATCACCAATTTTCATATCTTTCTTAAAATGTACATTTACTGTATTATATATACAGTATATTACTTGAACAACGTAATGTATTACGTGAAGAAAGAGTGTAAAAAACTCTCTACTGTTTTAGTGACGCTCCCAACTTTGTTCATTGAGGCAGTAAGCCTTTCTGGAACAATGGTCGAGTGTGTCCGATTCTGCAGCCTACAGCTGGCCACGACTTTGGCTAACTCTCTGGTCAGAGATTAGTAATCATGACTGTACATTCAAAAGCATAAATGGCGACGCACCCGTTTGAATTAAAATTTAATGCAAAAGAGACAATACAGTGCTTTATTGTAGCCTGAATGCTTCAGAACTTGGCTTCAGTGGTTTAATATTCGAATTGGTGTAATCTTTATGTGCTCAAGACATACATAAACTGTCCAGCAGGAAGGTAATTAGGTACAGTATAAAACATTGCAGATAGGCAACCAGGCAGGAAGGATAGTTGTTACTGACTGATCAATAGACAGACAGACAGAAAGATTGACAAAGGACTAAGTTATCGAAAATAGGCTCCAGTCTTAACGCTATTCTCAACTTACAGTCTGCTGGCATAATAATCAAGAAGGGTTGGGAGCCTCTGAAGTCCAATATAAACTAATTAGAAAGATAGAGAGAGACACACAGTTATTAGACACAGAGGCCTAGGCAGAGGGAGGTTGTTATTCCTGTCAGCTTACCAGGACGGGTTACTTACTTTTATTTTAGCTATCGTCAGACGATTTCATGGTTGTAATGCGTGTCGGCTACAGAAATTGCGATACGTAGCTCATAATAAATCATTGTTGATGGAGAGGGAGGGTGTAGACCTACGGGATATCGGGATATCGTCTCATAAAAGGCCGAGGTCGCTTACAGTACAAAACAACTTGTATCAAGCGGCAACTCCGGGCAAACCTTGAAAGGGAGAGTTAAGTTTGTGCCCCTTTATTTTCTACAGATCCTTCCTAAACTTTATATAATCCTCTATTAATAGACACATCATAATGAAAAAATACGTCATCGTAACCTGTAGGGGTTAACTCCTTCTGTACCGGAGACATCTTTTTCATTATATTATCGCTATATTTGGACGATTGTGTGCCGTTTAAGAAGGATCTGTGGTAGTAAAACAGGTGAAAAGAGATAGTTCGAAGTCTGTTTATTAGTGGAGATTCCTATTAAACTGAATGAAATACTCTAATAGTAGCCAGAATAAAGTTCAAAAGACGGCACCGGTACTGAAAGGGTTAAACAGACAGACAGGCTAGAGAGACGGTAGGATACGTTGCACTTAAACAGCTAATTAGACAGTAGCAGACATGGTACACGAGAGACAGAACCCCAGACAGCTCACAGACAGTATCTACAACAGCTGACTCCTCCTCCAGCTGATTGATGGTTACTGCACCTATCACACTATACCCAGTTTCTTTTTAACTGACGATAAATTGAATCATTCAGCAGCTAATTTCTCGATACTTAATGGAAAAACCTGAAACTATATGTCTCTGCATCATATACAGACCAAGTTTATTTAATTAGCACCATATTTCACTAAAATTCTTCAAAATAACTGAGAAATCTTGATGGGAACTTTGCAATTTACCGTCAGTTGAAAAGAAACAGAGTATAGAGAGGGACGAGTGCTAGAACACGTAGAAAAGTTATATTAGTTGTTCTCATCTGAACATATTTTATTGATGACGATTATGGGTCCCATTAGATCACTATATATTCGATTAAATATATTCTTAATCCAATCCCATTCTATTATATTTGTTTATACAAAGCACGTCCTCGATTTTTATCTTTCAGTATTATTGAAATCTTACATATTTTGCTAATTTACCCTATGAATCCCAGAGGTTCATTATAATCTTTAAACTAAGTAAATAGGTTATTGGCACATATTAATGATGCTAAGAGAGCCCCAAAGTTTGTAAATGATACTTACACCATGATAATACTACCAAATTCATATTTTCATTTTCTGTGCTAATTAATCTTATGATAATATATCTGGATTACATGCACACAAATAAGACAGCGAAATTCAGATTTCAAAACCAGAATTCTATTTCCATTATTACAATGGTTGTTCGTACATAGTAAAACAATACAATAAATTTAAAGTAAAACAAAGTACATACACATCAGGTGGAAGCAGGATTACAAGAATGGTCCAGTGCTTAGTGAAATCTTAGGACATTTTAAAAAGGAAGGTTTAAAACATAAGCTCCAATTATAGTGAGATATATGATGTGGAATATAAAGAATAGTGTAAACACAAGATTGAGATGCATACATGATTTTCTTTGACGTCTTATTATTTAAGAAACAATAGTGATAGAACTCATGATAAATAGGAAATTGTGTGCAAGTTTTTCTTAAAACAAAATATTGTGTGCAGTTTTTTGTACACCATTGAGCAATATATTCCATAACTTTGGACCCTGGACCAACACTGATCTTGTACATTGACTAATATTTTTTCAAGGCACATACAGTAGAGGAGGTCTTTCTGTCGCGTTGGGACATTAAGGATTGTTATGCCAATAGTAAAAATTGCAGCCATACAGACTACCACAAATACTGCGACAAAAGGACATAAAGAGCACCAGGAGAGAGAGCCTATGCGTCCTTTACGCGCGCAAATTTCCCCACGCGTACCTACATAATTTAGCCATGCCGCCGAAAGCCTCCGAACCAACAACAAAACCAGATCGTGCCCTTCTAACCCGCACCTAGCATAAACCAGAATATGAAGAAATAGGACAGACAATGTCAACCAACCTGGCAGAATTAGATCCGCTAGGTTCGATACTAGCTTATCCAGGTCTAAAGACTAGTCCACTCCTAGGTATGACACTGGGAAAGCTAGGTTCGATACTAGCTCTTCAGGTCTAAATACTGACTACATCAAGTGTTTTGGTCAACTAGCTAGGTCCTATACTAGCAAATCAGATCCTAAGACTGACTCGTTGTGTACGACACCAACGAAAGTGCAACCTAACGTAATAGTGAGGCTCGATGTTCACTCTCTAGGTCATCGACTAGAGCCGCGTAAGCAGAGAATCACCTCAACCCTTTCACGTGCAAGTGGTCCGAAATCTTGCCCAGCTAGCGGTTCGAGACCTAGCCCCTGCGAAGGAGAGAAGAGAAAATGTGCAAGTTGCCTTTTTATTTTATTGTATTTATATATAGAATACTTAATTCTCCTCGTTAGTAGGACTCACCAAATGCCAGATTTGCTCAAGCATATTAAGGATATTATTGGCAGTGGGCAAGGACAGGTACCAATATGCACATTTCTTTTGTAAGATGCCAAAACAAAAATAATTAATAAACAAATATATATATACAGATAAAATATAATAAAAAATCTTCTCAATGTTTAGCCACTATAGTTTAACAAAAGGAGGACTAGCATGATCGTATTTAGAAACATTAACCACTACAACTTTAGCAGCAAAACTTTGCAACTTTTGTGCTCTGTGTAGTTTTGTTTGTACTGCCCCCCACACCCTCATGCTATAATTAAGCTGATAACAAGTGACTGAACAATCATTACACGTGTGTCCAGGTTAAACTTATGCTTTATTCTATTCAGGAACATACAAATACCTTTTTTCTTTGTTTTTTTTTACTTAACTCAGAGATATGGGTATCAAATTACATGATGGAATCATAGTAAACTCCTAAATTGTTCACATAACTGCAAGGTATAATTGGATCCTCACCTACCTGGATTTGAACTTCATTGGGAATTTTGACAAAAAAAATCTTGTTCCAATAAAAATACATTGAGTTTTCTTTGTATTTAGTGTGAGTCCCTTGTTATTAGAATATTATTATTTTGCCTTTGCTAAAGTTTGTTCTGCATGGTATATTAATTAATTCAAATATTCAATGTCACCTTTAGTACAAACTAGGTATCATCAACATATTGAATCACCAAGCAGTCTGACAAGTCATTAATGAAAATTGTGAACAAAATGGGGCCAAGGATGGAGCCTTGTGGTACTCCGTATGAAAAATAAGTTACAATATATTAGGTAATGATACAGATAATATGCGGTGCAAGTACTAAAAGTCAGTCTTAACTAACACGAAACAGGATACCACCAAGAACAACTAAATTTTTGGATATGATATGCTTTACCGTGATAATTAAATATTGTAGTAATGTTGGTAGTTTGAAGGCTAAATAGTTCTTCATCATAGTTTTACACATATTGTGCATTTATATTTGAGTGAGTGAGTGAGAGAGAGAGAGATACATAGATAGATATAGAGATATATAGATATAGATAGATAGAGAGAGAGAGAGAGAGAGAGACAGATAGATAGATAGAGAGAGCGAGAGAAAGAGAGGGGGAGGGGGGCTGAGACGGTTTCACTGAATAACTAGTGTTTATTCAACTAAAATCTACATGGTTAGAAACTCGACACCTCTCTCTCTCTCTCTCTCTCTCTCTCTCTCTCTCTCTCTCTCTCTCTCTCTCTCTAAAGAAATATAAATTCTTTCACCCTAAATTATTTCCTTTGATTCTATGTCACACTTTCCTCCAGTCCATTCCCTTTGCTCTCTCCCTTCCCAATTTTTTTTTTTTTATGAGTGAGGGAGACAAAAGGCAGAACTGCCTTTAACGAGTGCCTCCCCCATAGTTGAAAGAGTGACAGGGCCAAAATCAAGGGACGTTCAAGCCAAAGTACCTGGACAAACTGAGTTTGAAGCAATTTAAGTCATAGGAGGAGGGAAAGACTGAATCTGGGAGAGAGTTCCAGAGCTCAGCTGTTGAATAGAAGAAAGTCTGAGAGTAACGTTTCACTCTTGGGTTGGAGAGTTGCACAGAGTAGGGGTGGGATTGTGTTGCAAGATGGGTACCACATACCCTACGTAGAGGAGGTGGTATACACTGGGAGAGCTCTAAGGAATACTGATTATTGTAGTAGCGATAGAATAGCGAGAGAGATGCAACATTGCGGCGAAGAGAGAGAGTTTGCAGAGAGTTGGTGAGTGGGCGGGAGTTAATGATACGAAAGGCCTTCCTTTCTACTTTGTCTAGGAGTGCGGTGTGAGAGGATCCTCCCCACACATGTGAACAATACTCAATACAAGGACGCACTGTGCCCCTGTACAGATCAAGAAGCTGTGCAGTGGTACAGAACCCTTTGAGGCAGTTGAGCACACCCAGCTTCTGGTAGGCTGCTTTAGCAAGACTGGTAATATGGTCCTTCTTTTTCAATTCTGTTTCCTATCAACACCTTCTTATATTACTAGTCTCTTTCCTATCAACACCTTCTTATATTACTGGTCTCTTCCATCTTGATATATTCCAGCTTCTTCATTTCCCATTAACTCCTGTACCGGTGACGTCATTATCATTTAATACTAGCTATATTTAGAGGATTTTTGCAGTTTGAGAAGGATCTGTGATAGGATAAATAGTTAAATGAGATCGATTCGAAGCCTGTTAATTGTCGGAAGCCCCTTTTAAACTTAATACAATCGTCTAACAGTAACCAGAATAAAGTTAACAAGACGGCACCGGTAGTGAATGGGTTAATATTCTAGTTCTCTTAAAACTTGATCACTTCCCACAAATAGTTCTAATTCTATTTACTCTGTTTTAGTTTAGTGCAAAAATACCAATAAATACTTTGGAAATGGCGAGAACAATCAAAATCCTATATGATAATAGAAAAAATATATAAATATATGCTATATGTATATATATATAAATCATATCAATTATGCCCTGTTTCTTTTCAACTGACGGTAAATTGCAAAGTTTCCATCAACAAATTTAAGTTATTTTAAAGATTTTAGAGTGAAATATGGTGCTAGTTCGTCCACACATTCGTCTATACATTAAGTTACCATAGCGCAGTTGGAATTTATTTACATTCTCAGATTAATATGCAGGATACGAAACTGCATAATAAAGCGTAGGCTGGTGCATATTTCTTTAACTGTCTTGATTGCGTAATGCATAAGTGCGCGGAATTTCGATGTGAGTATCCTAGGTTCGAGTCCTTGGAGTGCCACATGTATTTGTTGATTTCATTAATTGAGTTTAGAGGTAAAGTTGGTTGGTGGAAAAACAAAATAATACTTGGTCTGAATATGATGCAGAGACATAGTGGCTTCATATGTTTCCATTAAGTATCGATAAATTAGCTGCTAATATAAGGGATTCAATGTACCGTCAGATGAAATGTAATCGAGTATAGTTCTCTGAAAAATTTGATAACTTCCCGTAAATGTTGTTTCCCCCCATTCGCTTCTCACCTAATTATCCTCTTCTGTCCTTCCCTCATAATTTACCTGTCCTCATTCTTCTGTCCTTCCCTCATAATTTACCTGTCCTCATTCTTCTGTCCTTCCCTCATAATTTACCTGTCCTCATTCTTCTGTCCTTCCCTCATAATTTACCTGTCCTCATTCTTCCTACTCTGTGCCATCTATTATCTGCTCGTTCCTCTCAATTTGTTCTTTAAGGGGAAACGGGTCGTTTTTCTGGTCCCCCTTCTCCCTCATGCTTAGCCCCATTAGTTTATGTTCGGCCCATTAACTTGGCGATTTTAAGAAATTTCGCCCCATTTTGTTGTCATACATTTAGACTGTTCGTGTCATTTAGGTGTCGATTTTTTTCCTGGCGAGCGATAGCGAGCCTGTAATTTAAGAGAAACCGGCCTTCGGCCGGGAAATGTTTCTATCGAAAAATGTACATATATATCTTGAAGGAGGGTCTTTGGGGAGTTTGATGGAGGTCTAGGAAGGAAACTAAAAAAAATATATATATAATAATAATAAAAATATACATAAAGGCACAAATAAATACGCCCATCTCCCCTTAACTAATTTAATATTTTCTTCTTTTTCTCCTCACAGCCCTCCCCCTTTCCATATTTCATCATACCCCATGTCCTCTTCTCCTTTTTTATATTTATAACCGTGCATTTCACCTCTTCCTACCATCATCACATTTGTCTTATTCACTGTGTTCTCCTCGCTCTTCTTTCTACCTTTCTCTTCTATCCTCACATTTTTCTTTTATCTGTGTCTCTTCCTTTCATCTTCATATATTTGCTATCTTCTCTATATCAATATTAGATTATATCTTGTAATTTCTTCATTTTTCTCCATCTCTACATCTCGTATCTTCCTTCTTCTGTCTTCCCTCCATCATCACATCTCTCCTATTCGCTCTTTTAGAACAACACTCCTCTTTTTGTCCTAACCCTTTCAGTAAGACGATTAAATTATTATTATTATTATTGTATGAGCTACCAAAGCCTCCCAACAGGGTGCAGAAACAACAGTAATGTGATATCCACACAAAGTACCCAAAGGCACTGGAGAAAAGCAACGGCAACTAACAAAAATATATATATAAATAAATAAATAAATAAATACAAACAAAAACGGGAGCCCGGAAGGAGAAATTAGGTACTCGAATAGGATATACTGTATATATATATATATATATATATATATATATATATATATATATATATATATAGAGAGAGAGAGAGAGAGAGAGAGAGAGAGAGAGAGAGAGAGAGAGAGAGAGAGAGAGAGAGAGAGAGAGAGAGAGAGAGAGAGAGAGAGAGAGAGAGAAATACAGAGAGACAGACAAAGAGAGAGAGAGCACTACACCATGACTCAGTACAACAATAACCAAACAATGCATCAAGTTACGAGCTTCCTGCCTTTACAAGCACAAGCATGGTGGCCAGGATGTGAGGCATACACATAGACATACAGCACAAGCATAGTGGCCAGGATGTGAGGCATACACATAGACATACTGTACACAGGGATGGGATACAACACACACAGCACAAGCATGGTGGCCAGGATGTGAGGCATACACATAGACATACTGTACACAGGGATGGGATACAACACACACACACACAGCACAAGCATGGTGGCCAGGATGTGAGGCATACACATAGACATACTGTACACAGGGATGGGATACAACACACACACACACAGCACAAGCATGGTGGCCAGGATGTGAGGCATACACATAGACATACTGTACACAGGGATGGGATACAACACACACATATACAGCACAAGCATGGTGGCCAGGATGTGAGGCATACACATAGACATACTGTACACAGGGATGGGATACAACACACACACACACAGCACAAGCATGGTGGCCAGGATGTGAGGCATACACATAGACATACTGTACACAGGGATGGGATACAACACACACACACACACAGCACAAGCATGGTGGCCAGGATGTGAGGCATACACATAGACATACTGTACACAGGGATGGGATACAACACACACACACACAGCACAAGCATGGTGGCCAGGATGTGAGGCATACACATAGACATACTGTACACAGGGATGGGATACAACACACACATATACAGCACAAGCATGGTGGCCAGGATGTGAGGCATACATATAGACATACTGTACACAGGGATGGGATACAACACACACACACAGCACCGTTTACTGCTAAAACTAAAAGTGCATGGAATACAAGACGGTGTGTTGAAATGGATAGAAAATTGGCTCAGCAACAGAAAGCAAAGGGTAGTCATAAACGGTAAGGCATCTAAATGGACCAATGTAAGTAGCGGGGTACCCCAGGGATCGGTACTAGGACCAATTCTCTTTCTAATTTACATCAACGACATAGATGAGGGTCTCACCTGCACAATCTCAAAATTTGCTGACGATACAAAAATTGCAAATAGCGTACTCTCAAAAGAACAAGTTGACGATATGCAACACAATCTAGATAAATTGTCATGTTGGGCCCAAATTTGGCAAATGAGTTTCAATGCGGATAAATGTAAAGTACTACATGTCGGATACCTAATGAGAAAGCAAATTATTCGATGAATGGCACTCAGCTTAAGAATGTAAACAGAGAAACTGATCTGGGAGTAACAATATCGAGTAACCTAAAACCGAGTCAACAATGTTCAGAAGTTGTTAAGAAGGCAAACAAAATAATTGGCTTTATAGGCAGGTCATTTGAGCATAAATCCAAAGAAGTTATCCTAACCCTTTACAATTCCTTAGTCCGCCCTCTTCTGGAATACTGCGTTCAATCCTGGTGCCCTTATTACCAAAAAGATATATAACAAGCTAGAACGAGTTCAACGTAGAGTTACCAAAATGATACCTAGCCTAAAGAACAAACCATACGAAGAGCGTCTTAGAGAATTAAATCTATTCCTTTAACCCAGCGCAGATTAAGAGGCGACTTAATTCAAGTGTTCAAAATCATCAAAGGCATCGACAATATGAACTGTAGTAAGTACTTCACTATCGACCAATCTAATTACACGCGGGGAAACGGTTGCAAAATTATTGGTAAATCTTTTATCTCGCACGAATCTAAGAATTTCTTCTGCAATCGAGTTGTCAACTTGTGGAATGGGCTTCCCCGAGACGTTATAGACTGCAGCACCGTTGATTCATTTAAATTCCGCCTAGACAAATATCTCGCATCAAACCCGCGACTGACTGCGTTTGTAAATGAATAACTTTATCCTCCCCTCAGTTACTAACCCATATGTCCCCTACTAACTTCCTAGTCCTGCCACGTTAGTGGCAGGGCAGTAGTTCCCTTTCCAATGTTCCCTTACCCACTCTAAACCACTGTTTGGACACTTGATCCTCAGTGTTTTGGAGGACAAGCAACCTAGAAGGGTCACTAGATCTGTTGTTGCTTGATTTCCTTTGTACTCCTTTGTACTTTGTACACAAGCATGGTGGCCAGGATGTGAGGCATACACATAGACATACTGTACACAGGGATGGGATACAACACACACATAGACATACTGTACACAGGGATGGGATACAACACACACATAGACATACTGTACACAGGGATGGGATACAACACACACATAGACATACTGTACACAGGGATGGGATACAACACACACATAGACATACTGTACACAGGGATGGGATACAACACACACATAGACATACTGTACACAGGGATGGGATACAACACACACATAGACATACTGTACACAGGGATGGGATACAACACACACATAGACATACTGTACACAGGGATGGGATACAACACACACATAGACATACTGTACACAGGGATGGGATACAACACACACATAGACATACTGTACACAGGGATGGGATACAACACACACATAGACATACTGTACACAGGGATGGGATACAACATACACATAGACATACTGTACACAGGGATGGGATACAACATACACATAGACATACTGTACACAGGGATGGGATACAACACACACATAGACATACTGTACACAGGGATGGGATACAACACACACAGACATACTGTACACAGGGATGGGATACAACACACACATAGACATACTGTACACAGGGATGGGATACAACACACACATAGACATACTGTACACAGGGATGGGATACAACATAGACATACTGTACACAGGGATGGGATACAACACACACATAGACATACTGTACACAGGGATGGGATACAACATAGACATACTGTACACAGGGATGGGATACAACACACACATAGACATTCTGTACACAGGGATGGGATACAACACACACACAGACATACTGTACACAGGGATGGGATACAACACACACATAGACATACTGTACACAGGGATGGGATACAACATACACATAGACATACTGTACACAGGGATGGGATACAACACACACAGACATACTGTACACAGGGATGGGATGGGATACAACACACACACACACAGACACACACGCACACAGACATACACAGGGGTGGGATACAACACACACACACATAGACATACTGTACACAGGGATGGGATACAACACACACACACACAGACACACACGCACACAGACATACACAGGGGTGGGATACAACACACACACATAGACATACTGTACACAGGGATGGGATACAACACACACACACACAGACACACACGCACACAGACATACACAGGGGTGGGATACAACACACACACATAGACATACTGTACACAGGGATGGGATACAACACACACACACAGACACACACGCACACAGACATACACAGGGGTGGGATACAACACACACACATAGACATACTGTACACAGGGATGGGATACAACACACACACACACAGACACACACGCACACAGACATACACAGGGGTGGGATACAACACACACACATAGACATACTGTACACAGGGATGGGATACAACACACACACACACACACACACAGGGATGGGATACAACACACACACACACACACACACAGGGATGGGATACAACACACACAAACACACACACACACAGGGATGGGATACAACACACACACACACACACACAGGGATGGGATACAACACACACACACACACACAGGGATGGGATAAAACACACACACACACACATACCCACACTCATATACACACATATATACAGTACCCACACACTCACACACGCACATACCCACACTCATATACACACATATATACAGTACCCCACACTCACACACCCACACTCATATACACACATATATACAGTACCCACACACTCACTCTCACACACACACACTCATATACACACATATATACAGTACCCACACACACACACACACATATACCCACACTCATATATACAGTACCCACACACTCACTACACACACACACATACCCACACTCATATACACACATATATACAGTACCCACACACTCACTCACACACACACACACACACATACCCACACTCATATACACACATATATACAGTACCCACACACTCACTCACACACCTGTAGGTAGGTAGGTCCTGTAGGTAGTAGTTGCAGGCAGTGTTGTCCGCCCGTGGTCACGCTGATGCGCCACCACTAGTACATTCCATCTGCCCGTCTCTGCGCCAGCTGGTCCATGATGCTGTTGCTAGCGGCGCGGAGGTGGTAGTGGGGCAGTTTGGGTTGATCAGGTAGTGTCCAGAGAAATTTGTCCAGTTGATTTTTAAATTTCTCGAGACTTGGTTCAGTTGAGTCACGCAGATATCTGGGTAGGGCGTTAAAGAGAAGAGGTCCTCGTGTCGCAAAGGCGTTCTCCTTGAGCGTCTTAACTCTGGTGGCTGCTCTGGGGTGTACCCGCTGTATGTGGCAGAGACGGCCCAGTCGTTGATGGATGTAAAAACCTATATTAAGGTTGTTGGTTGTGATGCCAATCAATATTTGTAGACATATAAGATGGCATATCTGTCCCTGCGTCTTTCTAATGAGAAAAGCTTGAGAGTTTCCAACCTCCCCCAGTAGTCTAGGTGTTGGACGGCAGAGATTTTATTGGTGAATGAGCGTTGAACTGCTTCGAGTAATTGCTTCTCTCCCACCTTCCATGGGCTCCATAGCTGACAGCAATATTCCAACAGTGGAATGACCAGTGACTTGTAGAGCGTCAGCATGGGGATCATGTCACGTGTTCGGAAGGTTCGTAGGATCCATCCAGCTTGGTTACGAGCATTCTTTGCCACATTGGTTATATGCATTCCAAATGTACCATCTCGACTGAGTGTAATACTAAGATCTTTTACATAATCATTAGTATCAATGCAAGAGCCGTCATCTGCTGTGTATGTGTGGATATTCATATTTCGGTCTGCACTGTAGTTCATGTGTTCAAATTTGTTATTATTAAAGGACATGTTGTTTTGCTCTGCCCATGAGTAAATTGTAGTGAGATCTGCCTGAAGTAAATCAGCATCTGTTGTAGAAGACACTTCCTTTAATACATGAGTGTCGTCAGCAAAGGAGGCGACAGACGAATGCATGACATGTTTATTTATGTCTGATATGTGCAGCAAGAAAAGTATAGGTCCAAGAACTGACCCTTGTGGCACCCCACTAGTGACGATGGATGGCTTGGACACTGCACCACCAACCGCGACAGCTTGTTCCCTGTCAGTGAGGAAACAGTGCAGCCACACCCCAAGTTTTCCTGAGATTCCTGAGTCTCGTATCTTGTGGAGGTGTATGCCGTGGTCTACCTTGTCAAATGCTTTTGCAAAATCAAGGTAGACCACGTCGATAGCATTTTTATTTTCTAGCCCTTCTATAATTTTTTCATGGTGAGCTAACAGTTGCGAGAGGCACGAGTGGCGCTTCCGAAACCCATGCTGGTCCTTGTTTATTATGTTGTTTTCTTCAAGGTATATGGTATTTTTAACTATTAGCTTTTCGAGGATTTTGATGACATGCGAAGTTAAAGCAATAGGTCTATAATTTTTTGCTTCACCCCTCGAACCCCCTTTGTGGACTGGTGTAATTTTAGCACATTTTAATTGTTGTGGTATAATTCCAGAGTCGAGAGAGTTTCTATAAAAAATCTGTAGAGGAGCACTAAGGTCTGCTGCGCAATTCTTGAGAAGTGCGGCCGGGAATTGATCCGGGCCTGCTGCTGCATTGATACCAATTTCCTTTATAGCATTTACTATATCATTTGTGGTAAATTTAATGTCAGTTAGATTTGGCATGGATACTTTGTGGAAGAAGTCGGTCGGTGAGTCAATTATTTTATCACCTCGAGGGTGGCTAAAGACGCCCTCGTACTGTAGCCGTAGTATATCGACAATCGCCTCAGGTTCGTTCTTGGTTTGGCCGTTCGCATCTGTCAGTGGACCAACACCCACCCTTACATTTGATTTGTTTGCAGTATACTTATAAAAGTATTTTGGGTTAGTTTTAATGCAGGACACGGCTTGGAATTCTTTTCTGCGATTTTCTATTTCTACTGAAGTCTTGAGTTTTTCTTCAATGGAGGTAACGTTGGCTTCAATTTGTTGTTTATTTAGTATGCTCGTACTACGCTTCAGCTTCTTGCGTAGGTTCGTTCGCTTGCGCATCAGTATCCTACGATCACGTGGTATATTTTTCTGTGGTGACGATTTTCTAAGGGGTACATATTTTTCAGAAATTTTGAGGCATATTTCCAGTAATTTGTTATATTGGGCCTCGGGACCAGATTCCTTAAACTGTATGGCCCAATCCATTTCACTAAGTTCTCTTTTAAGGTCTTCCCAGCATATAGATTCACTGAGAAAGTTGAGTTGATTGAAGTTCACAGCCATGGGCTCTGCAGGGCTGGGAGTTCTATGCTGTGTGTTGGTAACTATGTTTGTCGCCATTGTAATAATATTGTGGTCCGACAGGTTGGTTTTGTCTACTGTGAGGTTGTGGATCAGCTCATCATTGTTGGTCATTACAATATCCAGTATATTATTACCTCTTGTGGCCATATTGACGAGTTGATTGAGATAAAACTCTCTTGAAAAACGTATAAGTGCTTCTGCTTGAGCTCGCATGTCCGCTGCTCCACACACACACATACCCACACTCATATACACACATATATACAGTACCCACACACTCACTCACTCACACACGCATACCCACACTCATATACACACATATATACAGTACCCACACACTCACTCACACACACACACACACACACATACCCACACTCATATACACACATATATACAGTACCCACACACTCACTCACACACACACACATACCCACACTCATATACACACATATATACAGTACCCACACACTCACTCACACACACATACACACACACACTCATAAACACACATACTGTATATAAAGTAAACCCCACACACATACCCACAATCATATACACACATATATACAGTACCCACACACTCACATACACACACATACCCACACTCATATACACACATATATACAGTACCCACACACTCACACACACACACATACCCACACTCATATACACACATATATACAGTACCCACACACTCTCACACACACACACACACACACATACCCACACTCATATACACACATATATACAGTACCCACACACTCACTCACACACACACACACATACCCACACTCATATACACACATATATACAGTACCCACACACACACACACACACACACACATACCCACACTCATATACACACATACATACAGTACCCACACACTCACTCACACACACATACCCACACTCATATACACATATATACAGTACCCACACACTCACTCACACACACACACACATACCCACACTCATATACACACATATATACAGTACCCACACACACACACACACACACACACATACCCACACTCATATACACACATACATACAGTACCCACACACTCACTCACACACACACACACACACACACACACACATACCCACACTCATATACACACATATATACAGTACCCACACACACACATACCCACACTCATATACACACATATATACAGTACCCACACACTCACTCACACACACACACATACACACACACACTCATATACACACATATATACAGTACCCACACACTCACACACACATATACCCACATTCATATACACACATATATACAGTACCCACACACTCACACACACACATACACACTCATATACACACATATATACAGTACCCACACACTCACTCACGCACACACACACACACATACCCACACTCATATACACACATATATACAGTACCCACACACTCATCACGCAACACACACACACATACCACTCATATACACATATATACAGTACCCACACACTCACTCACACACACACACACATACCCACACTCATATATACAGTACCCACACACTCACTCACTCACACACACACACACACACACACACACATACCCACACTCATATACACACATATATACAGTACCCACACACTCACTCACACACACACACACACACACACACACACACACACATACCCACACTCATATATACAGTACCCACACACTCACTCACACACACACACATACCCACACTCATATACACACATATATACAGTACCCACACACTCACTCACACACACACACATACACACATACCCACACTCATATACACACATATATTGAATTTGTGCTGTACCTAGTATCAGTGCATTACCACAAAGCCCACCGAAATGCCAAAAAAAAATACCTTATTGTTCCCTGATTAAATAACACTGTATGAATATTCCCATATTTAAAATATGTTACAGGGGGACAATGCCTAGTGAGAAGCACTTGAGCGAAGCAACCAGCCGCTTCAGAGATGGAGCTCCTTCGAGCCATGATGGATGCTTCACATGTCTCACTCCCCAGACTGGAACAAGACCTCACGGGCTTCACCGTGTTGAGCGGTGGAATGTACAGGCTCTCAGCCTATGCCCGAGAGGGAGTAGTTGGAATATAGAAAAAAAAACAAAAAAAAAAACACACACTCACACACACATACCCACACTCATATACACACATATATACAGTACCCACACACTCACTCACACACACACACATACACACACACTCATAAACACACATACTGTATATAAAGTAAACCCCACACACACACACACATACCCACACTCATATACACACATATATACAGTACCCACACACTCACTCACACACACACACACACACACATACACACACACACTCATATACACACATATATACAGTACCCACACACTCACTCACACACACACACATACACACACACACTCTCGAAAACCACTCGAAACCACTTACCTAAAAGCAGTGCAAGACTGCATACCATCGAAAATACGGCGTCCAGGCCATAATAATAAGCCCAAATGGTGGAATAAAGATATTTCAAACTGCCTGCTTGCTAAAAAATGTGCTAATGATAGATTAAAATCCTCACAAAATGACGAAGAACGGGTGAAATTTGTAGAGCTACGACGCAAAGCCAAAAAGTTAATTAAGCAAAGTAAAAAGACCTTAGAGTTACATATTGCGAATCAAAGTAAAACAAACCCGAAAGAATTCTATAGTTATATCAGAAAGAAAAAAGTAGTTACTTCAACTGTTGGACCGTTAGTCGATGAAAAAGGAGAATACACCAAAGACGAAGTACAAATGAGTAATGCCCTCAATACCTTCTTTGCATCAGTTTTTACAACAGAAGACCTCAGTGATATCCCTACACCATCGCCGATTCAGATTGATAATTCAGATGTTCTAAGCAATATCACCGTTACAGAGAGAGAAGTATTGAATTGTTTAGATAAACTCAAGGTAAATAAAACGCCAGGACCTGATACAATCTCGCCTAGAGTTCTAAAGGAAGCTAAGAATGAGCTCTCCAAACCACTGACATTACTATTCAATAAATCCTTGCAGTCTGGAACTATGCCTGATCAGTGGAAGCTAGCCAACGTAACACCGATATTCAAAAAAGGCAGCAAATCCCTACCCAGTAACTATCGTCCAATTAGCTTAACCTCAGTTGTATGTAAAATGCTAGAAACGGTCATACGAGACAGACTCGTAAATCACTTGGAGGAAAATAACATACTTAAAGATACTCAACACGGCTTTCGTAAAAAACGTTCCTGTTTAACAAACCTCTTAGACTTCTTCCACGATATCCTCAACCTCTACGATGAGAGTAAAGCTGTAGATATTATATACCTTGATTTTCAAAAGGCCTTTGACAAAGTTCCCCACAAACGTTTACTGCTAAAACTAAAAGCGCATGGAATACAAGACGGTGTGTTGAAATGGATAGAAAATTGGCTCAGCAACAGAAAGCAAAGGGTAGTCATAAACGGTAAGGCATCTAAATGGACCAATGTAAGTAGCGGGGTACCCCAGGGATCGGTACTAGGACCAATTCTCTTTCTAATTTACATCAACGACATAGATGAGGGTCTCACCTGCACAATCTCAAAATTTGCTGACGATACAAAAATTGCAAATAGCGTACTCTCAAAAGAACAAGTTGACGATATGCAACATAATCTAGATAAATTGTCATGTTGGGCCCAAATTTGGCAAATGAGTTTCAATGCGGATAAATGTAAAGTACTACATGTCGGATACCTAAATGAGAAAGCAAACTATTCGATGAATGGCACTCCGCTTAAGAATGTAAACAGAGAAACTGATCTGGGAGTAACAATATCGAGTAACCTAAAACCGAGTCAACAATGTTCAGAAGTTGTTAAGAAGGCAAACAAAATAATTGGCTTTATAGGCAGGTCATTTGAGCATAAATCCAAAGAAGTTATCCTAACCCTTTACAATTCCTTAGTCCGCCCTCTTCTGGAATACTGCGTTCAATCCTGGTGCCCTTATTACCAAAAAGATATAAACAAGCTAGAACGAGTTCAACGTAGAGTTACCAAAATGATACCTAGCCTAAAGAACAAACCATACGAAGAGCGTCTTAGAGAATTAAATCTATTTCCTTTAACCCAGCGCAGATTAAGAGGCGACTTAATTCAAGTGTTCAAAATCATCAAAGGCATCGACAATATGAACTGTAGTAAGTACTTCACTATCGACCAATCTAATTACACGCGGGGAAACGGTTGCAAAATTATTGGTAAATCTTTTAACTCGCACGAATCTAAGAATTTCTTCTTCAATCGAGTTGTCAACTTGTGGAATGGGCTTCCCGAGACGTTATAGACTGCAGCACCGTTGATTCATTTAAATTCCGCCTAGACAAATATCTCGCATCAAACCCGCGACTGACTGCGTTTGTAAATGAATAACTTTATCCTCCCCTCAGTTACTAACCCATCTGTCCCCTACTAACTTCCTAGTCCTGCCACGTTAGTGGCAGGGCAGTAGTTCCCTTTCCAATGTTCCCTTACCCACTCTAAACCACTGTTTGGACACTTGATCCTCAGTGTTTTGGAGGACAAGCAACCTAGAAGGGTCACTAGATCTGTTGTTGCTTGATTTCCTTTGTACTTTGTACTCATAAACACACATACTGTATATAAAGTAAACCCCACACACACACAATATTATTTAAGGGGATAGTGCCGGGTTTTTTATATTTTCTTAATTAATTTATTAATTTTTGTTTTATTGGTTTCCCCGCTAGACTTCCATCAAGCTTAGAAAAACACCCCCTAGATCCCCCTTCAAGATAAATTTGTAATTTTTTTGGTAGAAAAATGTCCCGGCCGGATCGTGTTAAAATTACAGGCTCGCTATCGCTCGCCATGAAAAAATCGACACCTAAATGGCATGAAAGGTCTTAAAATTGACAATGACATGGGACGAAAGGTATTAAAACCGCCAAACTAATGGGCCGAACGTCATAAAATCTCAAAACTAATTGGGCTAAACACGAGGGAGAAGGGGGCCAGAAAAAACAGCTCATGTCCCCTTATGTATCGGCGTTATGTAGTATTTGGTCTATAATATTCTCCTTCTACTGGGGGGGGGGGGCCTATTTGTTCAACCATATTAATTTACTGCCAAACGCACAGGACGGTGGGGGTAGTTGGTGGGGTGGGGAGGGGATGGGGGGGTTTGGGGGGGTAGTGGGTGGGGAAGGAGCCTTGAACTTTGCCGTCCTTGTCTCCTACTTTTTTTTTTTTTTCCCTATTTGAGTGAGGGAGACAAAAAGCAGAACTGCTTAGGAAGGATATATGGTAGCTAAAAGGATTAATGGAGATAGTCTGTAGCTTTTTAATTGGTAGACGTCCTTCCTAACCTGAATAAAATCGTCTACTAGTAGGCGAAATAAAGTGAAAAGGACGTTGTCGGTACAGAAGGGGTTAAGATAATGACGCCACATTGAAAATATTAGTTATCCTTTGATATGCAGAAATGTTTTATTCCAAGGAACGTCGGAAATTAGTATTTACCCATAATCCAACAATGTGAAAACATGCACCCCTTAGTGGGGAATGGGGAGGGCTGGAATGTACAATGAAAAACATAATACAATTGGAAAAGTACCCTAGGGAGAGTCTATTTAGAAAACTGGAAATTTTTTGTAACATGTTTGGAAAATTGCCCTCTACAAGGAGAAACCATCTCAATAAGGTTATAATTAATAGTGTATCCCACAGCAACCGTATTTAAGTCACAGGGGTGAGAGCCCTTCCTCAATCCATTTTGTAACCAATGGCAACCCTAATTACCCCCCCCCCCATACTTGCAACATAGATGCGGATTTCAGCCTACCCTCAAGTCGTTTTATATCCCACAGCCAGCTATTGAGTATGTATTTTTTGTTTACAGTACCAATTTTACCAAAGTCTCTCTATAAAGAACATTTTCTATTTTCCCAGTACTTCTTTCAAGCATTCTCCCCGTAGAGGGTAATTTTGCAGTGCTTTGTTCATATATTCGCTATAGAGCGCACTTTTCTAATTTCATTGCGTTTTTTCTATGTATATTTGACTTAACCCCATATTTTCCCTGATCTTCATACTCCTCCCTACTAGTGGAGGACGTGTTTTTAGATTAGTTAGCGTGACATTTCATTAGATATTTAATTACATCTGGTAATTGCTAGGATAAAATAGTTCTTGGCGTTATTAAATTAAATAGATTAATCCCTTCAGTACCGGCGAAGTATTTTAAATTATATTCTAGCTATACTTAAATGTATTTTGTGCAGTTTAAGAAAATCCGTGGTAGTAAAAAAGTGGTAAAGTTATATAGGTCGAATCCTGTTAATTACTGGAGGCCCTTTTTAAACTGCATACAAATTGTCCAAAAGTAGTCAAAATAATATTCAAAGGATGTCACCGGTACTGAAGGGGTTAAGAAGAACCTCTCATATGAGGACAAATCCACTCTTTACCAGGGAGTTTATTATTCGTATAGGTTACTTGCAAAATTTATAATGGAAAGCGTAAGACGGTAATGAAGATAAATCCGGAATTATGAATTCATAATATTCATACAGACAGAAGTTCAGACCTCAATACCATTGGAGATAAAATTCGTACAAGATAATATTGGTAAAAAAAAATACATTACACAGACGTTTTAAGCCTAATAATTATTATGATCACTATACAGGCATTGGTAAAAAACCATTCACTTTGTATAGTCCGTCCATTCTAGGTTGGGCAGACATCCTAACCTCTAACCTCTGTAACTCAAAAAGGGCTAGAACAAATGAGCTGTCAATTTACAGTATACACAAATTTCCTAGCCAAATTTCCCTATTTGGTAGAAATATTAGCTCGATTATTCTAGTCCTTTTTTTAGTTATGAGAGGTTAGGAGTTAGGATTTCTGCCCATCCTAGAATGAACAGACTATACAGTAGTTACGTAGACCCGCCGCACCGTCTCGTTTAAGGGGGGTGACCTGCTTTTTGTTATTTCTGTCCTTTTCTCTCCTTCTCTGGCTTGTATCCACTCGGCCCCATTCAGCCAACTATTTTAAGACGTTTATCCCCATCTAGGTGTCGATTTTTTCCTGGCGAGCGATAGCGAGCCAGCATTATATGAAAAAATCCGGCTTAGCCGGAGACATTTTTCTATCGAAAAATTTACAAATTTATCCTGCTGTCAAACAAAAATAAAAAATATGCTGGCTCGCTACCGCTCACCAGTAAATTGACACCTGGATGGGGATAAACGTCTTAAAACAGTAGGCTGAATGGGGCCAAATGGATACAAGACAGAGAAAGATAGAAAAGGACAGAACAAAACCAGGTCACCCCCCTTAAACTGATTCGAATCCCCACCCTCCTGCCACCACCACACTCACATTCCTGCCATGTATATTAATATGATAATATTTATGTACAGTTAAGTATTAATATCAATTGTAAACATCTTCATTTCATACTCCTTTAATACGCAATGTCCTTCTGGAAGTTATATTAACCCTGTAGTAATGCAATTATAATATTATATTGAACTTCACGATGTTCCTTGCTTTGATCATCATATCCCTCCTTTCACGTCTTTCGGTTTGAGTGATTCATTCATAAAACTACATTGTTTACTACGGATGAAATGCCAAACACCTCCACACATCAAAATATTTGTCGCAGGACTAAGTTGGCCAACTGTACATAAACATATTATATAAACACACACACACAGTGAACGATAAGGGCATAATACCTTTACATACACGCATAATAACTTAAAAACACACACACACACACACACACACACACACACACACACACACACACACACACACACACACACACACACACACACACACACACACACACACACACACACACAGTGAACGAGAAGGGCATAATACCTTTACATACACGCATAATAACTTAAAACACACACACACACACACACACACACACACAGTGAACGATAAGGGCATAATACCTTTACATACACGCATAATAACTTAAAACACACACACACACACACACACACACAGTGAACGATAAGGGCATAATACCTTTACATACACGCATAATAACTTAAAACACACACACACACACAGTGAACGATAAGGGCATAATACCTTTACATACACGCATAATAACTTAAAACACACACACACACACACACACACACACACACACACACACACACACACACACACAGTGAACGAGAAGGGCATAATACCTTTACATACACGCATAATAACTTAAAACACACACACACACACACACACACAGTGAACGATAAGGGCATAATACCTTTACATACACGCATAATAACTTAAAACACACACACACACACACACACACACACACACACACACAGTGAACGATAAGGGCATAATACCTTTACATACACGCATAATAACTTAAAACACACACACACACACAGTGAACGATAAGGGCATAATACCTTTACACGCATAATACTTAAAAAACACACACACACACACACAGTGAACGAGAAGGGCATAATACCTTTACATACACGCATTATAACTTAAAACACACACACACACACACAGTGAATGATAAGGGCATAATACCTTTACATACACGCATAATAACTTAAAACACACACACACACACACACACACACACACACACACACACACAGTGAACGATAAGGGCATAATACCTTTACATACACGCATAATAACTTAAAACACACACACACACACAGTGAACGATAAGGGCATAATACCTTTACATACACGCATAATAACTTAAAACACACACACACACACACACACACACACACAGTGAACGATAAGGGCATAATACCTTTACATACACGCATAATAACTTAAAAACAACAAAAATAAGTACACACAGATACAAATACACAAAATGTAAATGCAATTAAAATTACTTATAAAATATAATTTCAAGAATAGCTAACAATTAAATAAGATAAATTAACTAAAGTATAGTTAAGTAACAATTACCGAAAAATGCGAATATTTCGAGTTGGTTAACTAAACTTCGTTAATCTAAACTTGCATAGTAAAGTGAATGAGGGAGACAAAAGGCAAAACTGCCTGTGACGAGTGCCTCCCCCAGAATTGAAAGAGTGAGAGGGCCAAAATTAAGAGACATTCGAGCCAAAATGCCTGAACACACGGAGTTTGAAGCAATTTAAGTCATAGAATGCAGGGAACATTGATTCTGGGAGAGAGTTCCAGAGCTCAGCTGTTGAATAGAAGAAAGATTGATAATATCGTTTCACTCTTGGGTTGGAGAGTTGCACTGAGTAGGGGTGGGATTGTGTTGCAAGACGAGTGCTACGTGCTCTACAAAGATGGGGTGGAATACACAGAGAGCTCTGAGGAACACTGATTACTGTAATAGCGGTAGAATAGTGAGAGAGATGCAACATTGCGGCGACGAGAGAGAGACTGCAGAGAGTTGGTGAATGGACGTGAGTTAATGAGACGGAAGGCTTTCTTTTCTACTTTGTCTAGAAGTGCTGTGTGAGAGGATCCTCCCCACACGTGTGAACAATACTCAATACATGGACGCACTGTGCCCGTGTACAGAGCAAGGAGCTACTCAGGGGTAAGGAACCCCCGGAGGCGGTTAAACACACCCAGCTTCTGGGAAGCTGTTTTAGCAAGAGTGGTAATATGATCTTTCCAAGAGAGATCAGAAGAAAAAGAGACACCGAGAATATTAAGACAAGATGAAGGGTTAATTTGTATGTTGTTGAAGAGTAAGTCATAGGTTTCTGGAAGGGGGCTACGAGTAGACAGATGGAGAAATTGAGTTTTCGAAGCATATATATATATATATATGCGTGTGTGTGTGTGTGTTTGTGTGTGTGTAAGAAATGAACAAACGGCAAGATTACCCGTGACAAGTGTCCCATTAATAAGATAAGAGATTGGGACTTACGGAGTTTGAAAGGATGTCTGTTATAGGAAGGTGGACATGTATATAGCCAGCGAAGTTTGTGTACTACAGAGTACAAACGGGTTCACTCTCCGGTTAGAGGACTAGGCGGAATAGGTATAATAATGTGTAACAAAGCTCATATTTACTTATTAAAAAGGGTAATGTTGTTGTGAAGATAGTATGATATTTATTAATTTGAGATGATGTACAGTAAGTGTGGACACTTAACACAATATGAAGATATTTGTGTCCCATGGTTTTAAATTATATTTGATTCAAGACAGAGAGAGAGAGAGAGAGAGAGAGAGAGAGATAGAGAATGTTGTGTGGTGGTTCACCTCCTCCAGAGCCTTCAGTAATGACATTAATAAAGACAATAACAACATAAGACACACAGACACAGGCGGGCAGACATACGCACACACAGTTGCACTCACGAGAGAGTCGTTTGTATTGCTGTTCTTTTCTTTCATTGTCTTAGTATATAGGAATAAGTCGTTTACCTGTAATTACTAGTTTGGACCAAATGGTCTGGGTGGTCTGTGTAAATTACTCATATGAACACGCATATACAACACACACACACACACACACACAATCAATATACACACACACATACACACAATCAATACACACACACACACACACACACACAAACACAAAAATTGATATGCGCACACGCATACACACAACACTCACACGATAAGAATACATATAATACACTCACAAACACACATGAAAGCACATATAATACCGTACACGTAAACGTACAAACGAAGTCATAGTAACTGTTGGAAAGTAGGTAATGACACACACACACATTCAATACACTACCAATTTACCGCCATGCTCCTCTGATGACGTCATGGTAAGAAACTCTCTCTCTCTCTCTCTCTCTCTCTCTCTCTCTCTCTCTCTCTCTCTCTCTCTCTCTCTCTCTCTCTAAGTTGATGGAATTTCTGAACAGACAGAGTTAGTAACTACTACTACTACCATACACACAAACAACAATACCAACTTGTAACTACTACTACCACCATACACACAAACAATAATACCCTCAACTTTCCCTTCATAATTGCTGAGGGGCACGGGGCCTTGGGTGGGGCTTTGGTTTCCCGGGCGTTTCCGCACCCTCCTCAGCTCCCTGCCTTGGAGTGGTTTCGGTCACCCGGGCTTTGTTAGTGGTAGGCAGGAGGGATTTTGTGGGGGCTCTCGTTTCTGGCCTTGGCCTTGCTCGAGACCTTGGGACTGTTCGGCCAGACAGCCTGGGGAACAACAACAACAACAACAACAATAATACCAACATGTAACTACTACTACCACCACCACACACACAAACAACAATACCAACATGTAACTACTACTACCACCATACACACAAACAACAATACCAACATGTAACTACTACTATCACCATACACACAAACAACAATACCAACATGTAACTACTACTACCACCATACACACAAACAATAATACCAACATGTAACTACTACTACCACCACCATACACACAAACAACAATACCAACATGTAACTACTACCACCACCATACACACAAACAACAATACCAACATGTAACTACTACTACCACCATACACACAAACAACAATACCAACATGTAACTACTACCACCATACACACAAACAACAATACCAACATGTAACTACTACTACCACCATACACACAAACAACAATACCAACATGTAACTACTACTACCACCATACACACAAACAACAATACCAACATGTAACTACTACTACCACCATACACACAAACAACAATACCAACATGTAACTACTACTACCACCATACACACAAACAACAATACCAACATGTAACTACTACTACCACCATACACACAAACAATACCAACATGTAACTACTACTACCACCATACACACAAACAACAATACCAACATGTAACTACTACTACCACCATACACACAAACAACAATACCAACATGTAACTACTACTACCACCATACACACAAACAACAATACCAACATGTAACTACTACTACCACCATACACACAAACAACAATACCAACATGTAACTACTACTACCACCATACACACAAACAACAATACCAACATGTAACTACTACTACCACCATACACACAAACAACAATACCAACATGTAACTACTACTACCACCATACACACAAACAACAATACCAACATGTAACTACTACTACCACCATACACACAAACAACAATACCAACATGTAACTACTACTACCACCATACACACAAACAACAATACCAACATGTAACTACTACTACCACCATACACACAAACAACAATACCAACATGTAACTACTACTACCACCATACACACAAACAACAATACCAACATGTAACTACTACTACCACCATACACACAAACAACAATACCAACATGTAACTACTACTACCACCATACACACAAACAACAATACCAACATGTAACTACTACTACCACCATGCACACAAACAACAATACCAACATGTAACTACTACTACCACCATACACATAAACACCAATACCAACATGTAACAACTACTACCACCATACACAAACAACAATACCAACATGTAACTACTACTACCATACACACAAACAACAATACCAACGTGTAACTACTACTACCACCATACACACAAACAACAATACCAACATGTAACTACTACTACTACCATACACACAAACAACAATACCAACGTGTAACTACTACTACTACCATACACACAAACAACAATACCAACGTGTAACTACTACTACTACCACCATACACACAAACAACAATACCAACATGTAACTACTACTACTACCATACACACAAACAACAATACCAACATGTAACTACTACTACCACCACCATACACACAAACAACAATACCAACATGTAACTACTACTACTACCACCATGCACACAAACAACAATACCAACATGTAACTACTACTACCACCACCATACACACAAACAAAAATACCAACATGTAACTACTACTACCACCATACACACAAACAACAATACCAACGTGTAACTACTACTACCACCATACACACAAACAACAATACCAACATGTAACTACTACTACCACCATACACACAAACAACAATACCAACATGTAACTACTACTACCACCATACACACAAACAACAATACCAACATGTAACTACTACTACCACCATACACACAAACAACAATACCAACATGTAACTACTACTACCACCATACACACAAACAACAATACCAACATGTAACTACTACTACCACCATACACACAAACAATAATACCAACATGTAATTACTACTACTACCATACACACAAACAACAATACCAACATGTAACTACTACTACCACCACACACACAAACAACAATACCAACATGTAACTACTACTACCACCATACACACAAACAACAATACCAACATGTAACTACTACTACCACCATACACACAAACAACAATACCAACATGTAACTACTACTACCACCATACACACAAACAACAATACCAACATGTAACTACTACCACCACCATACACACAAACAACAATACCAACATGTAACTACTACTACCACCATACACACAAACAACAATACCAACATGTAACTACTACCACCACCATACACACAAACAACAATACCAACATGTAACTACTACTACCACCATACACACAAACAACAATACCAACATGTAACTACTACCACCACCATACTCACAAACAATACCAACATGTAACTACTACCACCACCATACTCACAAACAATACCAACATGTAAATACTACTACTACCATACACACAAACAACAATACCAACATGTAACTACTACTACTACCATACACACAAACAACAATACCAACATGTAACTACTACCACCACACACACAAACAAAAATACTTGATAACTTTTTTCCTCCAGATCTCAACGACCAACACAATTTTTCACACTTAGCGAACCGTATCGTGAACATACAACAGTCAAGAGTACACACCACTCACTTCACTTTTTTTTTTTTTATTAACTCACTCCATTACATACAAGTTAAACCAAATTCATTAGGTTTTAAGGGTTTTCAATTGAGTTACGAGACGATAGGGTTAAAAGCAATTGTTCGAACGCTGTATATTTTATATTTGATTCAGAAGCAATAGTTTACCCACAAATTCACTATAGTTCTCCTTTTTTTCTGTTTGTTAAAACAAAATATATATACTTACCATTTATTCTCTATAGAGTTCAAAGGCATTAAAGAGTGAACAAATTCATTATTATGATTTGCCAACCTAATTAGAGACATGAAAGTGTTCACATTTCACCATGGTGTTTATATATTTAATTCGAATGCATTAATAAGCACACCCCATCCACAACAGGGCTTTATGATTAAAAAACAAATACTTGAAAGTATACGCCCAACTCAATACGGCGGGAGTTTTCAGTTGAGCTCTTAGGCATTGTATTTTTCGCAAAATTCAAAATATAATTCCAGTTTCGATCACTAAAACAATACCCACTATAACGTTTATCTAATTAGTGCAAATGCTTAACTGGTAATGACATGGATTAAGGTTGATAAACAATAGATAGATAGATAATTATAGATATATAATATTCAAAGATATTCTCAGATATTGGACGAAATAATAGCTCTGGGCAAATAATAGAAATACCATAGTAAAGTTAGATAATATTTTAACTATGTCATTGTGCTGCATTTCCAGTACGGTATTATACATGCAGTCATTCATTCACTGTTTATTTCCTTTATTCTCGAGATGCATTAGAATCATGAAATAGATCTAGAAAACTGTGTATACTAATGAATGGATAAAGTTAGCTATATTAGGAAGTAAAGGTAAACAACAGGTAAAAATCGATACAGATATATAAGGATGTCGAAAGAGATAAAGGCTGAAATCCATCAATATAAGTAAATCCTGTTGATAAATCTAGAAATACTTCCTCATATGCATATCATATTAGAAATACTTCCTCATATGCATATCATATTAGAAATACTTCCTCATATGCATATCATATTAGAAATACTTCCTCATATGCATATCATATTAGAAATACTTCCTCATATGCATATCATATTAGAAATACTTCCTCATATGCATATCATATTAGAAATACTTCCTCATATGCATATCATATTAGAAAGGTCGATAGATAAATAGATACACAACCACAGAGAGAAAAACAGACAGACAGGCAAAGCCCAACATTATTATTATTAGTTATTATAGTTATTATTATTGTTATTATTATTATTAACAAGCAAACACACACGCACAACTAAAGAGGAAGGGGCTATTGAAAAGCAAGGGGGAGGGAGGGGGGGATGGCAGGGGCATGCTAGGGGGGGGGGGGAGTGAAAGAGGGGAATTTATGAGAGAGTTGTAGGAAGCTGTATGTAGGAGGGGGGGGGGGGGTTGCTTCTCCCAACACTTGCTGGAGAGAGAGAGAGAGAGAGAGAATGTGTGTGTGTGTGTGGTTTAGAAAATAGAGTGCTGATATGAATGGCATTAGGTAGAATATATAGGTAGATTAGTCATAAATCAAATTGATATAGCTAGGCCTACTAGATTGTGGAATATTGATTGATAAACAGACAGACAGACAGACAGACAGACAGACAGACAGACAGACAGACAGACAGACAGACAGACAGACAGAGAGAGAGAGAGAGAGAGAGAGAGAGAGAGAGAGAGAGAGAGAGAGAGAGAGAGAGAGAGAGAGAGAGAGAGAGAACGAGATAAAGAAAGAGAGAGAGACAGTAAGATAGAGATATAGAGAGCCCTATCTACTTAGCCTGATGTCCCAACCATACAGCCCGAGGAAAACTGTGGAATTATGTCTTAAGTAACTGTCTTGGCCAGTCAGTGTGTTGTGGTGGTTTGGTAGGCTCTTGTGGTGGAGGCAGGGCGGTTTTTGGGTTTGGGGCGGTTTTATAGGAGGGATATATGTTTTTTATGAACCCTCTTCTCCTTCATGTTTAACCCCGTTAAGAGGCTTTCCCAAATGCCTGATTTTGCCCGATTTTCGTTCGCCGAATGCCTCTTGACTGATTTTCGTAACGACTTTGCCCGATTGTCGTATTGTAACCGTTATTTAACCACAACATACAACTTATTGCCGAGCAATCCGCAACATGTCTTGCGATATTCAGCGAAATGTCACCAACATCATTTGCAACATAGGAGACCTGTCGCAAATATTGTCTGCAACATAGACAGACAATCCCAGACACCTTTTAAATTTGAATTCAGCCACTCCGACCAAGTACGACTACATGCAACCATTCGACTATATATCTTCAAATTGTTGCAGACACTATTGGCGATAAGTCAGCGATATCGCGGACATGAAATGACAATAGAGTCGTAGAAAAGAAGCCATACAATCATCACCACCTATTACCCTCAAGCTCTACCATATCTGCTACCAAGACATCTGTTGCCAACACAACCACTACCAACACAACCACTGCCAACACAACCACTGTCAACACAACCACACAACCACTACATAAAATTGCACATCCTTACACACACATACTATGACAAACATACATATAAACGTATCACACACAGTTACTATCTACCCAAAAACACACACACTCACACAACAGACCCACACCCACACATACACACACCCACACAGACGTCAATACCACATCCAATACAAGTAGCACTATTTAACACACACACTTGCACACACATTTGTTTCCTTATGTGTAAGAAGGAGACAAAAGGCAGGTTGCTTGTAATGAGTGTCTCCTCAAAGCCAAAAGAGTAACAGAGCCAAATTCAAGGGACATTGGGGTCAACATGCCTGGACACACGAGGTTTAAAGCAGTTTAATTAATAGGATAAAGGAAAGATTAATTGAGGGATAGAGTTCCACAGTTCACTTGTTGAGTAGAAGAAAGATTGAGAAACTTTGTCAATTCTTGGGTTGGGGAGTTGGACAGAATAGGAGTGGGACTGTGTTGAAAGGCGGGTACCTCGCACTCACCGCAAGGGTAGGGGTATGAACTGAGAGAGCTCTGAAGAACACGCTTTTTGAGAAGTGAGAAGACGCTGCAGACGCTCTGTCAACGCTCTCACGATATCGATCATAATTTGAGTATTAACTACTCATCCTCTTCATTCTTGTGCATGAAAGGTGGTTAAGAGCACGTTTAACCATCCTGTAGCTTAGTAAGTAACACTGCACGATATTTCGCTGTGTATTGACTGATAAACTTTGTGTTTATCACAAGACTCCTGCTCGGACAGGGCGCCACTAGCGCCATCTATTGTTTTGTTTTGCTTTGTAAACAAACGCTCTCTTATTACTATTTTATATAAAATCGTAGCCCCTAATTTTACCCATTACCTACTGTAGTAAGTATCTATTTAACTGCCTTATATGTAAGTAAAGCTTTGCATATTAATTTGCTAATAAACAATATTGTTTACTAACTAACCGCCTACAGGGACTAACGCCGACACCATTTTGTAAACAAACCTTTTTTGGGGATTATACATATTAAATTCCAGCAAATTTTGTACCAAATTTAAGTGCATTCATTTATCTTTTCCCCCTAGATATATTCTTGACTTTTTCTCCTCAGACTGATTTTACTTTAAGCTAAGGGTGGTATTTGTACAAACTAACCTAGCCTAACCCAACCTGCCAAGCTTTTAACCTAACCCAAACCTAGCCTAGCCTATAGCCAGCCAATCTGTTTTATTATTAACTCTTGTAGATATTGTATTTAGTATCCTACTGTAGCTATATATATCTGTAATTTTAGTTGTTGCTTGCACGATCTTGTAATAACCTTTGACTGATACACTTTTTATCTAAAAAGAGTAGGCTACTGCTTTACTAGGCTACAGTGACACCAGGGTCATCTGTTGACACAGTATATTAACCCCTTGTGTGCAGTCACACTTTATTTTTATATAATCTCTATTTGGTGAATTGTATATTTAGTTACATATTCTGTTATACATATATTTGTTTAAGGTTAGGTTATCACACCTGGTAGCCTATTTCTGAGAATTTCAATTTTATTATATTCGGTTAGGCTATTCAACGCTGGTAGCCTATTATTGCGTATTTCAATTTAAAAAAAAAACTTTTGGTTAGGCTATCGCCCCTGGAAGCCTAATTCTGCGTATCTCAACATTTTTGTTTTCGGTTAGGCTATCACCCCTGATAAACTATTTCTGCGTATTTCAGCATATTTGTTTTCGGTTGAAGTGATTGAAGTGTTTTTAAAGTGAGTGAAGTGTTGTAAAGTGAGTGAATTGTTTTTTAAGTGAGTGAAGTGATCTGAAGAAAGTGACTGTCACCATGCCTCGCGCTTGTGCGAACTGCGCCGGTAGGTTTGGTGAGTCCATGTTTGCTACTATCGATCTTCAAGTCTGCCGGCTCTGCCAGCAACGAGAGAATTTTACAGTGAAATTAGATGAAGCCTACAACAAGATCAACGTCCTCACCATGAAGCTGGAATCACTCCAACAGTTTGTAACACTCAACGTTGGAGTGCCACAAACTTCAATTGTCACCGCAACTCCAGCAGCCACCAACGCCCCAACGTCAACTGCCAACAATTCAACGCCTACAGTAGCCATTTCAGCTGATGTTTCCGATACTCAAGATACAAATAGCGACTCTCTTCCCCCTCAAGACAACTTCCGTGTCGTGAGGAACAACGTTTGCCCCAAGACCAGGAAACACATACCGATTACCGAGTGTCAAAACCGTTTCCAGATACTCGCAGACTCAGATGACGAAGAGGAAATAGAAGAAGTCCGGCTCGTGGGAGACTCGATGATACGTGGTCAGCTCACAGAGTTTTGCGCCAGGGCACCTAAGACCAGAAGCGTTTTTGTATCCCTGGTGGTGGTGTGGATGACGTAGTTGCAGCAGTTGACGAAGTATCAAAGCTGGCCCCTGCTAATACAATGTACGTCATCCACGTTGGATCCAACGATGTACAGCGAACCCGGTCGGAAGATTTGCTTTTAAAGTACTAGCAGCTGATCAAGTCGTTTAAGGAGAAGTCATCAAGGATCATCGTCTCAGGAATCGTCCCCCGGCTCGGTGTAGAGAGCCGATTTTACAACATAGCCACCAGCACAAATCGTTGTCTAGCAAACCTCTGCAGGAAGGAGAACGTGGGATTCGTCGACACCTGGGACAATTTCTACTACGATGACTATTTGTTTTCAGACGATGGAGTTCATCTGAACCAGGTGGGAGCAGCGCGTTTTGGGCGTCTTCTCAACGATGCGGAGAAGGATTTTCGGAGAAGAAATCGACTCAGCACAGGACAACCAGGAAGGAGGACCGAAGACAGCGAGGACGGCAATCTACAAAGGAATTAAATACTAATCCGTCAAGAACCGCGAATTTGGATAAAGCTCCACCAACACGACCCAAATTCAAAACCGTCAGGGATAACGACCGAGGACCGCCATGAATGTAAATGTAGATCCGACCAGAACCAAAAATTCGATGAAAGAACGATCTGCGAGTTCTAAAACCGCAACTTTAAAGGTTGTCTATGCAAACGCTCGTAGCATATGCAATAAATTTTCAGATTTAGAGGAACTAGTGTTTACAGAAAATTATGATGTGATTGGCATAACAGAATCTTGGCTCAATACACAAGATAGAGACTTTTTAGCAGAGTATTCACTTCCCGGTTATGTAATGTTTGAGAACAGCCGAATAAATAAAAATGGAGGTGGCGTTTTATTTTATATCAAAGAAAGTCTTAACCCGACCCTCGTGTCAAAACCTCAAATTGTGAACGTCGACATCTTTTGTGCTAATAAAGAATAATAAAGGTACAAAAATAATACTTGCGTTAATATACAGACCTCCAGCTCAATCAGTGCAAACTGACCGAGAAATTTACGAACAAATTGCAGATGTAAGTAACTCACAAGATACCGTAATTTTTGGCGACTTTAATTTACCTGTGACCAAGTGGGGCGATACTCTTACTTCACACTCCGGACATGACTTGTATACGAACTTGCAAGAGAGTTCGCTTTATCAATTTGTTCGAATGCCGACCCGTGGTAATAACGTTCTTGACATTGTACTTGCAACAAAAGAAGAATTGATAGAGAATTTGAATGTTGGTGATGAATTCAGTAACAGCGACCATCGTACGATAACTTTCACTTTAAAGTTTACTAGTAACGAACCAAATAGTAGCATCGAAAAAGTCCCTAATTTCAAGAAAGCAAACTTCCATAAACTTAGAGCTATGTTTAAAGAAACTGACTGGAGCTTTTTAATTAACAATAACGACATAAATACATCTTGGAAGTTATTCGAAACCACTTACCTAAAAGCAGTGCAAGACTGCATACCATCGAAAATACGGCGTCCAGGCCATAATAATAAGCCCAAATGGTGGAATAAAGATATTTCAAACTGCCTGCTTGCTAAAAAATGTGCTAATGATAGATTAAAATCCTCACAAAATGACGAAGAACGGGTGAAATTTGTAGAGCTACGACGCAAAGCCAAAAAGTTAATTAAGCAAAGTAAAAAGACCTTAGAGTTACATATTGCGAATCAAAGTAAAACAAACCCGAAAGAATTCTATAGTTATATCAGAAAGAAAAAAGTAGTTACTTCAACTGTTGGACCGTTAGTCGATGAAAAAGGAGAATACACCAAAGACGAAGTACAAATGAGTAATGCCCTCAATACCTTCTTTGCATCAGTTTTTACAACAGAAGACCTCAGTGATATCCCTACACCATCGCCGATTCAGATTGATAATTCAGATGTTCTAAGCAATATCACCGTTACAGAGAGAGAAGTATTGAATTGTTTAGATAAACTCAAGGTAAATAAAACGCCAGGACCTGATACAATCTCGCCTAGAGTTCTAAAGGAAGCTAAGAATGAGCTCTCCAAACCACTGACATTACTATTCAATAAATCCTTGCAGTCTGGAACTATGCCTGATCAGTGGAAGCTAGCCAACGTAACACCGATATTAAAAAAGGCAGCAAATCCCTACCCAGTAACTATCGTCCAATTAGCTTAACCTCAGTTGTATGTAAAATGCTAGAAACGGTCATACGAGACAGACTCGTAAATCACTTAGAGGAAAATAACATACTTAAAGATACTCAACACGGCTTTCGTAAAAAAACGTTCCTGTTTAACAAACCTCTTAGACTTCTTCCACGATATCCTCAACCTCTACGATGAGAGTAAAGCTGTAGATATTATATACCTTGATTTTCAAAAGGCCTTTGACAAAGTTCCCCACAAACGTTTACTGCTAAAACTAAAAGCGCATGGAATACAAGACGGTGTGTTGAAATGGATAGAAAATTGGCTCAGCAACAGAAAGCAAAGGGTAGTCATAAACGGTAAGGCATCTAAATGGACCAATGTAAGTAGCGGGATACCCCAGGGATCGGTACTAGGACCAATTCTCTTTCTAATTTACATCAACGACATAGATGAGGGTCTCACCTGTACAATCTCAAAATTTGCTGACGATACAAAAATTGCAAATAGCGTACTCTCAAAAGAACAAGTTGACGATATGCAACACAATCTAAATAAATTGTCATGTTGGGCCCAAATTTGGCAAATGAGTTTCAATGCGGATAAATGTAAAGTACTACATGTCGGATACCTAAATGAGAAAGCAAACTATTCGATGAATGGCACTCAGCTTAAGAATGTAAACAGAGAAACTGATCTGGGAGTAACAATATCGAGTAACCTAAAACCGAGTCAACAATGTTCAGAAGTTGTTAAGAAGGCAAACAAAATAATTGGCTTTATAGGCAGGTCATTTGAGCATAAATCCAAAGAAGTTATCCTAACCCTTTACAATTCCTTAGTCCGCCCTCTTCTGGAATACTGCGTTCAATCCTGGTGCCCTTATTACCAAAAAGATAAAAACAAGCTAGAACGAGTTCAACGTAGAGTTACCAAAATGATACCTAGCCTAAAGAACAAACCATACGAAGAGCGTCTTAGAGAATTAAATCTATTTCCTTTAACCCAGCGCAGATTAAGAGGTGACTTAATTCAAGTGTTCAAAATCATCAAAGGCATCGACAATATGAACTGTAGTAAGTACTTCACTATCGACCAATCTAATTACACGCGGGGAAACGGTTGCAAAATTATTGGTAAATCTTTTAACTCGCACAAATCTAAGAATTTCTTCTGCAATCGAGTTGTCAACTTGTGGAATGGGCTTCCCCGAGACGTTATAGACTGCAGCACCGTTGATTCATTTAAATTCCGCCTAGACAAATATCTCGCATCAAACCCGCGACTGACTGCGTTTGTAAATGAATAACTTTATCCTCCCCTCAGTTACTAACCCATATGTCCCCTACTAACTTCCTAGTCCTGCCACATTAGTGGCAGGGCAGTAGTTCCCTTTCCAATGTTCCCTTACCCACTCTAAACCACTGTTTGGACACTTGATCCTCAGTGTTTTGGAGGACAAGCAACCTAGAAGGGTCACTAGACCTGTTGTTGCTTGATTTCCTTTGTACTCCTTTGTACTCCTTTGTATGGGTAGAGCCTCCCCACACATGCGAACAATACTCAATACAGGGGTATTGTGCCCCGATACAGAGCACATACAAATAATCTCCCTTCAATCTCCTCAAAGAACTGCAAAAATCAACCACCACCAACCAGAACAAACTATCACAACCAACATAACCACCACCAAAATACCACAATTATTATTACCATCAAGCTACCACCACCACTACCAAGCCACCACAACCACCAAACTACCACTAACACCTCAACCACCACCGCCACCACCAAACTACCACTAACACCACAACCACCACTAACACCACAACCACCACAACCAAAATACCACTAACACCACAACCACCACAACCACCACCACCAAACTACCACTAACACCTCAACCACCACCAAACTACCACTAACACCACAACCACCACCACCACCAAAAACACCTCAACCACCAACACCACAACCACCACCACCAAACTACCACTAACACCTCAACCACCACCAAACTACCACTAACACCTCAACCACCACCACCAAACTACCACTAACACCTCAACCACCACCACCACCAAACTACCACTAACACCACAACCACCACCACCACCAAACTACCACTAACACCTCAACCACCACAACCAGCAAACTACCACTAACACCACAACCGCCACTACCACCACCACCACCAAACTACCACTAACACCTCAACCACCACCACCACCAAACTACCACTAACACCTCAACCACAACCACCACCACCACCACCAAACTACCACTAACACCTCAACCAGCAAACTACCACTAACACCACAACCGCCACCACCACCACCACCAAACTACCACTAACACCTCAACCACAACCACCACCACCAAATTACCACTAACACCACAACCACCACCACCACCACCACCACCAGCAAACTACCACTAACACCTCAACCACCACCACCAAACTACCACTAACACCTCAACCACCACCACCAAACTACCACTAACACCTCAACCACAACCACCACCACCAAACTACCACTAACACCACAACCACAACCACCACCACCACCACCAAACTACTACCACCACCACCAGTTGTTAATGATACAGTGTTGCAGAAATGTTAGTATTAATCTGTAGGTGATATGTTGGTTTACACAGACCAAGTGTGGATGGCCTCACTAAGTCGACTCTATTACCAACATATTGCCTATATTCTTACTAGCACTGTTACATACATTGTTGTAGATATGTACACAAATGTCAACCGCGGTGTTTAGGGCTGTGTTTTCAACTTGTCTGGAGACCGAATGCCGCCTTGTGGACGCACCTTAAGAGTATTTATTAGCTCCTATGACTTAACAATAATTCGTCCACAATGGAAACTTTCTACTTTTCTAAATTTGATATACTGTAAATAATTTATACGCCAACCAAACTCTCTGTGTTTCCCTTCCTTCTAGTAACTTTCTTCAATCAAATATTTTAAAATCTATTACCCTTTCCATGCGGGAGACGCTCCGGAACGCATTGGCAATTTACAGGCTTTTAAAGCCTCTTAAAGCCTGTAAAATCGAGTGCGAGGGAGCCGGAGCGCGGCAGGCCACACGTCTTTCTCCCAGCTAGGCGGCCGCGGCACTGAAGGCTCTGAATCAAAGTCTCGCGAGATATACAGTGCTGCCAAAGGCAAATGTAGCGAGACATTAGCGAGAATTGTTCATTTCAGCGATTGTCTATGGTAGCGCTGCGGGTGAACCCTGCGATATACGAAGCTCGTTTTGGTGTTATTTTGAAGCTATTTTCTTCTAGTTTTTTGCTGAATAAATTTAATTTCATTCAGACACTTGCCTAATTAATTAGGAGTGCCTGAATGAGCCCTAATATGGCGGAAATAGGCGGAAATATGCCCAAAGAGAAAGGGTTAAAGTGTATTTGTTATTAATATGGAGGACGATATATTAGGTATATATTTGGAGCTTGTATGAATTAAATTTGGTATCTAGTAAACTCCACATTTAGTTTGTTTTGTATAGCTCTCTCTCTCTCTCTCTCTTTCTCATGCACTCCCCTTTTCACCTCTCTCACCCAATTTCCATTATATACCCACAAGCACCCACTATACAGTCTCTCTCTCTCTCTCTCTCTCTCTCTCTCTCTCTCTCTCTCTCTCTCTCTCTCTCTCTCTCTCCGTGCAGATACATATACTGACTGACTGACTGGAACTTCGTAAATAGTACTAAATTTATGAAATTTAGATAACATTCACGAATATTTAAAAAACAGCTTTGCATTTCTGCGTACCCATGAAAATCTGAAAATCGACAAAATATTGATTATACAAAGAAATGGAAACCGTACATAGTATGCAGTAGAAGCCAATACAACTATAATGAACAATAATTAGAGGACATCATTACCTTTGGTATCAGTACTCGTTGTCATGAACTATTATATTTTGTAAACATTGTATGGAGTTGTAAATTATTTATGGCAATATATGTTTTGCATTGAATTGAATTGAATATAACTTAATGTAAGTTAATTTAAAATACATGTCAAATAAACTTGCACCAGAGTCATTTATCGAGCTATTCCCAAACCTGGTAAAAGTATTGCTTCATTGATGAAAGTATAATATTAAAGCTTAACCCCTTCTGTACCGGTGACGTCTTTTTACTTTTATTCTAGCTGTATTTAGAGGACTATTTGCAGTTTAAGAAGGATCTGTGGTAGTAAAAATGTTAAACCCCTTCTTTACCGACGACGTCTTCTATATTTGACATCAGCTACATTTCGATGATTTTATGAAGCTTAGGAAGAATGTATGATGGCCAAAGGCATGAATTGAGATAGTCTGTAGCCGTTTTAATTGGCAGACGTCCTTCCTAAGCTGAAAACAGTTGTCTAATAGTTGCCAGATATAATAAAAAGTACGTCACGGGTACAGATGGGGTTAATTAAGATAGATCGAAGCCTATTAACTGCCGGAGTCCCTTCCTAAACTGAATACAATTGTCTATTAGCAGCCGGTATATAATAAAAAGGACGGAACTGGTACTGAACGGGTTAAGGGGGGGTCACCGGATTTCTTTTTATCTTTCTCTTCTTTTCTCTCTTTCCCTGGCTTGTATCCATTCGCCCCCATTCAGCCAACTGTTTTAAGACGTTTATCCCCATCCAGGTGTCGATTTCTTCCTGGCGAGCGATAGCGAGCCAGCATTGTATGGAGAAATCCGGCTTCGCCGGAGAAATTTTTCTATCGAAAAATGTACAAAGTTAGCTTGCTGTCAAAACAAAAATATATATATGCTGGCTCGCTACCGCTAGCCTGGGAAATGTTGACACCTGGAAGGGGTGTAAACGTCTTAAAACAGTAGGCTGAAAGGGGCCGAATGGATACAAGCCAAAGAGAGAGAGAGAGAAAAAAAAACGAGGTGGGCTCCCTTAACCATTCAATAACAGCGTTAAAATCTCCGTTCTGAGGATCAAAATGAATTAGGTAGAACGGAGCTAATCGTGTTGTGGAGTCAATAAAAATGCGAACATAATAATTGGATTCGTTCCAAGACCATATAGTTTTTAAATGGTATATTCTCACTCGATACAATTATGGGTACAGTGGTAATTTGTTTAGGTCTATTTATGTATTTATTTATGTATTTATGTATTTATTTATGTATTTATTTATGTATTTATTTATGTATTTATTTATGTATTTATTTATGTATTTTATTTATGTATTTATTAATGTATTATATTAATGTATTTATTAATGTATTATATTTATGTATTTATTAATGTATTTATTAATGTATTTATTAATGTATTATATTTATGTATTTATTAATGTATTTATTTATGTATTTATTTATGTATTTATTTATGTATTTATTTATGTATTTATTAATGTATTTATTTATGTATTTATTTATGTATTTATTTATGTTTTAGTTTCCTCGCTAAACCTTCATCAAGCTTTAAAATACACTCACTAGACCCCCCCTTCAAGATAAATCTGTACATTTTTCGATAGAAATTTTTCCCGGCCAAAGGCCGGTTTCTCTTAAAATGACAGGCTCGCTATCGCTCGCCAGGAAAGAATCGACACCTAAATGGCACGAAAGGTCTTGATATTGATATATAAATTGGACGAAATGTCTAAAAATCGCCAAACTAATGGGGCGAACGTGTTAAAATCTGAATAGGGTTAAATATGAGGAAGAAGGGGGACCAGAAAAACGGACCATGTCTCCTTAAATGATTCGACTTCATTTGGTATGACCTGTGCAATTCTGGTCTCCATATTACGGAAGGAAGCACTATAATATTTGACATGAATTACACCCAAACTAAGAAATAGCTTGTAAAGATGTACTGAAGTATTGAAGATATTGAAAGCCAGGACGAAATGGATGCTAATCTATCTATCTATTGCCGGACGCATTACTCTCCTTTATGAGGGTGGCCATACACAAAATGCCCCCAAGTGGACCCATACCCTGTGAGGACAACCCATGCCAGTTTACTGAAGGACTTACAGGATTGACCACTCAACTTAGTGTACGTCCGACTCAGAGACCTTCTATGTATCTTTTAGCACTATTTTTCTACAGGGGGGTGCAGCTAGTCCATCCACTAACCTGTTTCACCCTTAGGTAAGCAATACGGATATGTATAAGGTTTACTCCTCTAGACAGGTTGCCGACCAAGGCTAATAAGTCCCATCCACCAAAATTGTATAAGGTTGTTTCCCCTAGATGGGTTGCCGACCAAGGCTAACGAGTCCCTTCCACCCGATAATGAAAGCTTTAAATTCAATCCATCTAAAATTCAAATGTTTTTTTTTTTTATTAAATATCCGGAAGGTCTTTGATTTACAAGAAGCTTAAGGGCAGATTTCCACTTGAGGGATTTTTTTCTTTACCCCTTTCTCCCTCATGTTTAGCCCCATTGCTTTGGAGATTTTAAGACGTTCGCCCTATTAGTTTGGCAATTTCAAGAACTTTCACCCAATTTCTGTCAATTTTAAGAACTTTCGTGCCATATAGGTGTCGGTATTTTTCTGGCGAGCGATAGCGAGCCTGTAATTTAAGAGGAACCGGCCTTCGGCCGGGAAATTTTTCTACCGAAAAATGTACAAATTTATCTTGAAAGGGAGTCTAGGGGCTGTAATGTTAAGTTTGATGGAGGTCTAGTGAACTAATTAAAAACCTCCCCTTAAAACCTTTAGGGCGCCTTACCTCCCTATGGTTGTCCTATCCTAAATGCCCACCTTGTAATTCTAGCCTTATTAATCCTTTCCGTACCGGGGCCGTCCTTGGAGGTTTATTATGGCTACTATCAGAACATTTCCGTACCGGGGCCGTCCTTGGAGGTTTATTATGGTTACTATCAGAACATTTCCGTACCGGGGCCGTCCTTGGAGGTTTATTATGGCTACTATCAGAACATTTCCGTACCGGGGCCGTCCTTGGAGGTTTATTATGGCTACTATCAGAACATTTCCGTACCGGGGCCGTCCTTGGAGGTTTATTATGGCTACTATCAGAACATTTCCGTACCGGGGCCGTCCTTGGAGGTTTATTATGGTTACTATCAGAACATTTCCGTACCGGGGCCGTCCTTGGAGGTTTATTATGGCTACTATCAGAACATTTCCGTACCGGGGCCGTCCTTGGAGGTTTATTATGGCTACTATCAGAACATTTCCGTACCGGGGCCGTCCTTGGAGGTTTATTATGGCTACTATCAGAACATTATATTCAGCTTAAATAGGGCCTCTCTCAGTTAACAGGCTTCGAACTAATCGACCGTTCGTGCCATTTACGTCTCGATGTTTTCCTGGCAAGCGATAGCGAGCCTGTAATTGTAAGAGGAAGAGGCTTTCGGCTGGAAAATTGTTCTACCTAAAAATGTATAAATATATATTGCAGGGGGGGGGGGGGGGTCCTAGGGATGTTTATTTAAAAGTTTGATGGACGTCTGGCGAGTTTACTATAGAATTAACAAATATATAGTTTAATAGACCAAAACAAAAACACCTACCCCCATAAGGAGAGATATCTACTGGAGGGAGTTTTTTCTTGACTCCTTTCTCCCTCATGTTTAGCCCCATTGCTTTTCTAATTTTAAGACGTTCGCCCCATTATTTTGATGATTTTAAGAACTTTCAACCCATTTCTGTCAATTTTAAGACCTTTCGTGCAATTTAGGTGTCGATTTTATCCTGGCGAGCGATAGCGAGCCTTTAATTTAAGAGAAACCGTTCGGCTTTCAGCCGGGACATTTTTCTACCGAAAAATGTAAAAAATTATCTTAAAAGGGGCTCAAGGGGGTGTAATCTTAAGCTTGATGGATATCTAGAGACCAAACTAAAAACCTCCCCTTCAGGCATCTTTGAGTATCCGTACCCTGATAATTGTTCTCATGCTCGTCAGCCTCACTTACTAAAGCTCCTCATAATTGTCCTTGTAACTTTTGCTTTACCTTCCATTGCCTCTACCCAATATGTATTGACAATCGTTCCATTTACACCCAACTTTGCCTTTTAAGGAGAGAGTGCTTCTTATTTGGTCTATATATTTATAATACATTTTTGAGTTCCCTCGCTAGACCTCCATCAAGCTTAGAAAACAAAAACCTAGACCTTCTTTCAAGACAAATTTGTACATTTTTCGGTAGAAAATTGTCTCAGCCGAAGGCCGGTTCCTTCTAAAACTAGAGGCTCGCTATCGCTCGCCAAGAAAAATCGACACATAGGGCACGAAAGGTCTCAAACTCGCCAAACTAACGGAACAAACGTCTTAAAACCTCAAAACTAATATGCTAAACATGAGGGAGAAAGGGGTCCAAAAAAAGGCGAGTACTACCCCCTTCCCCCCTAATAGTGCATCGCCTACACACTGGCTTTTCTATGGCTTCATTTTACACTTAACCCCTTCTGTACCGGCGACGTCTTTTCCATTATATTCTGGCAACTACTAGCCGATTTTATTAAGGGGAGATATCCACTTGAGGGACTTTTTTCTGGACCCCTTTCTCCCTCATGTTTAGCCTCATTGTTTTTTCTAATTTTAAGACGTTTGCCCCATTATTTTGATGATTTTAAGAACTTTCAAACCATTTCTGTAAATTTTAAGACCTTTCGTGCCATTTAGGTGTCTATTTTATCCTGGCGAGCGATAGCAAGCCTGTAATTTAAGAGGAACCGGCTTTCAGCCGGGACATTTTTCTACCGAAAAATGTACAAATTTATCTTGAAAGGGGCTCAAGGAGGTGTAATCTTAAGCTTGAAGGATATCTAGGGACAAAACTAAAAACCTCCCCTTAAGCTTTGGAACGACGCCTACCCACTAACAGGCTACATACCATTTCAATGCATCCCTTTTACTACCATATATCTTTCCTAAGCTTCATAAAATCGTCTAAATGTAGCTCAAATCAAATGCCAAATACATCACCGGTATTGAAAGGGTTAATAATCTCCCTTACTTTTACTATTCCTCAAAAGTTCTACCGGTCATACTAAGCTCTTCTAAATAAGCTTCATTCTTTCTCTCTCATTCCATCCTCCTGCTTACTTAAGGGGGGAGGGGGGGGGGTTCTAGTTGTGTCCCTAGCTATCCTTCAAGCTTAAGATTACACCTCCTTGAGCCCCTTTCAAGATAAATTTTTAAATTTTTCGGTAGAAAAATGTCCCGGCTGAAAGCCGGTTCCTCTTAAAGTACAGGCTCGCTATCGCTCGCCAGGATAAAATCGACACCTAATGGCACGACAGGTCTTAAAATTGACAGAAATGGGTCGAAAGTTCTTAAAATCGTCAAAATAATGGGACGAACGTCTTAAATTAGAAAAACAATGGGGCTAAACATGAGGGAGAAAGGAGTCAAGAAAAAAAATCCCTCAAGTGGAAATCTCCCCTTAAATGTCTTCTTCCATTCCCTGCAGTTACTCGATTCTATTTATCCTTATTCCTCCACACAATTCCTGTCATTACCCCATCATATTTGTTACTCCCTAATCCCCTCTGTACCGGCGAAGTATTCTTCATTTTATCCTTGCAACCTTTAGACCATTTTATCCTTGCTACCTTTAGACCATTTTATCCTTGCTACCTTTAGACTATTTTATCCTTGCTACCTTTAGACTATTTTATCCTTGCTACCTTTAGACTATTTTGTGCCGTTTAAGAAGGATCTATGGTAGTACAAAGGGCTCAGTGAGATAGTTGGAAGCTTGTTCATTGCTGGAGGCCCTTAGGAAACCGAATACAATAGTTTTACAATGGCCAGAATAAAGTTAATAGGACGGCACGGGTACTGAAAGGGTTAATATATTTACTTCTCACAATTCACCATTATCGGTTCTATCATATATATGCTCAATTTGTTTGTGTTTATGTGTTCTTCTTGTGCTGCTACTACCGATCCCTTTCCTGTTTCTAACCTATTCTAGATATATAATTTGGAATGTGCATCTCTCTCCTACTCTCTCTCTCTCTCCTACAGCCTCCCCATCCAATTCCTCCCCCCCCCCCCTGCCCCCCAATAACGAGCGTGTGGAGGGGCCAACGACCCCCACGCATGCAAAATATTGAGAGATAAATTCCGGGGGGCGGCGACGATGATGGCGCGCTAAATATTTTAATGTAATTTAGATAAGTGGCGCTACGGGTGGGGGGGGGGGGGGGGCTGAAATAGGATTGGGCGAAAAGGGGTGATAGGGGGATAGGAATAGGGGAAGAACGAGAGAGAGAGAGAGAGAGAGACAGAGAGCGTATGTACGTATGTGAGTGGATGAATGAGAGATTATCCTACCCTTAACTACAAACAGCTACCAACAGCAACAAATGCTTCTCTGTGATGATTACAGATATCCTAATAAGTGGGTAGTGCAATTTTCTTGGTCTTTATTTATTAATATATTTATTTAGTTTCCTCGCTAGACCTCCATTAAGTTTAAAGAATCACCCCCTACGCCCCCTTTCAAGATAAATTTGTATATGTTTCGGTAGAAAAATGTAGAATCCTCCGAAAATTATAGGCTTACTATTGCTCGCCAGGAAGAAATCGACACTTTAATGGCACGAAAGGCCTTAATATTGACAACGAAATGGGGTGAAAGGTTTAAAGTCGCCAAACTAATGGGTCAAACGTCTTACAAATCTCAAAACCATTGGGCTAAACATGAGGGAGAAGGGGGTCGAGAAAAAGCCACCTTACCTCTCTCCCTTAATTAACAAGCATAGTTCTGTATGGGGGGTGAGGGTCAACTTAAGGAGGGGGAGGTGCTTGCTTTTGCTGGACCCCCCTCTCCCTCATGTTTAGCCCCACTAGTTTTCAGATTTTAAGACGTTTGCCCCCATTAGATTGGCGACTTTCAGACTTTTCGACCCATTTCTTTGTCAATATTAAGACCTTTCGTGCCTTTTAGGTGTCGATTTTTTCCTAGCAAGCGATAGAAAGAAGAAAAGCGATAAAAAGATAGGAAGAACCGGCCTTCGGCCAGGACATATTTCTACCGAAAAATTTACAAATTTATATCGAAGGGGGTCTTTGGAATGACGTTGTTTAAGCTTGATAGAGGTCTAGGGAACAAACTAAACAAAAACAATTGTACCGGTAATAATTAATAATTACTACAAATATAAAATAACGTCCACTTAAGGCAGCATCACATGGCCATTTATCCGGCGGTTTTAATAGTTTTAAATGTATGACTTGGGTTTGTAATTCTAGAGAGAGAGAGAGAATTCACTCTTGGTGTTGATGACTATCGCACATAAACCAAGTAATTGAAAGCAATATCAGAGGAATTGTGGTGAAAAGTAATATGCAAAAATCGGTAGCATCTTAACCCATAGAGTACCAGCGACATCTTTTGTATATGATTTCAGCTACATGTAAATGATTCTATGAAGCTTGGAAAGGATATGTGGTAGCTAAAAGGAATAATAGAGATATTCTGTAGCCGTTTTTGATTAGTAGATAGCATTCCTAAGCTGAATAAAAGTGTGTAATTGTTGCCAGATTATAATGAAAAGGATGGCCCCAGTACTGAATAGGTTAAACATTACGTCGGGAAAAGAAAAAAACACACAAAAAAAAATCTATTAATATACCCATGTGACTGCGACCTTACAAGTGGCTATATTTCTTACAGTAGAGTACAGTCAGGGTAGGAGCAACAACCATTGAGGGGAGATGAGCCGTTTTTCTGGTCCCCCTTCTTCCTTGTGTTTAGCCTCATTAGTTTTCAGATTTGATGACCTTCGGCCCATTAGGTTGGCGATTCTAAGACCATTTGCCTCATTGTTTTGTCAATATTAAGACCTTTCGTGCTATTTAGGTGTCGATTTTTTCATGGCGAACGATAGTGAGCCTGTAATTTTGGAAGAACCGGCCTTTGGCCGGGAAATTTTTCTACCGAATAATGTACAAATTTATCTAGAAGGGGGATCCAATTGGTGTTTGTTTAAGTTTGATGGATGTCTAGGGAGGAAACTAATTAAATAATATAAAGATACATAAATGATCAAATAAATATGCCCATCTCTCCTTAAATCGCCTAACATGTTAGTGACCTGAAGAAGCTCTCTGCGAAACGTTGTCACTAAAGTTCTCCTCCTCATAAATTATAGTCTTTGTATTCATTCTGTCAACTTTTAAACATTATTTCAACATAATTGAAAAGCCTTTTCACTCACATGAGGCGAAGCAGTTTTAATCGAGTGGTAAACTTGTGGAATGGGATACCTAGTAGTGTCATTGAGTGTAGTACTGTTCACACTTTCTCAAATCGTCTAGATAAATATCTCTCTCTTAACCCCCGATTTAACTGCGTTTACAAACGAATAGCACCACTTTATGCTGTAGTATTCTGTTTTTACATAGGCTCAGTAGTTTAGTAACAAGCAGCCTTGTAAGGATCAATGTATCTCTTGTTTCTTGTTTGTATTCCTTTGTACCTGCCACCACTATTCTCAACTACATGCTAGTGATATGTTATGTTCTTGGGTATCTCTGCCACCACGGGGTACAATTGGCTAATACAAGATGAGACCCACAAAAAATGACAAGTCATTCATACACCAACCCAAACACACTTAGGTAGTTATAATCGCTAGGAATAAATCGACACCTGGATGGGGGTGAACGTCTTACTGTTCTAAGACGTTTATCCCCATCCAGGTGTCGATTTCTTCCTAGTAAGCGATAGCGAGCCAGCATTGTATGAAGAAATCCGGCTTCGCCGGAGAAATTTTTCTATCGAAAAATTTACAAATTTAGCCTGCTGTCAAAATATAAATATACATATGCTGGCTCGCTACCGCTCGCCAGGAAAAAATCGACACCCTTTTTAAACATGACCATCCCCTACTACCAACATCATCACCAACCACGACCACCACCACCACCACCGCCACCATCATATTCATTACCAGTATCGCCAACATTGTCAGGAGCTATAATCACCTACAGCATCAATAGTTGTCACCACCTACCACCACTATCACATTGTCAGGAGCTATAATCACCTACAGCATCAATAGTTGTCACCACCTACCACCACTATCACATTGTCAGGAGCTATAATCATACAGCATCATAGTTGTCACACCTACCACCACTATCACATTGTCAGGAGCTATAATCACCTACAGCATCAATAGTTGTCACCACCTACCACCACTATCACATTGTCAGGAGCTATAATCACCTACAGCATCAATAGTTGTCACCACCTACCACCACTATCACATTGTCAGGAGCTATAATCACCTACAGCATCAATAGTTGTCACCACCTACCACCACTATCACATTGTCAGGAGCTATAATCACCTACAGCATCAATAGTTGTCACCACCTACCACCACTATCACATTGTCAGGAGCTATAATCACCTACAGCATCAATAGTTGTCACCACCTACCACCACTATCACATTGTCAGGAGCTATAATCACCTACAGCATCAATAGTTGTCACCACCTACCACCACTATCACATTGTCAGGAGCTATAATCACCTACAGCATCAATAGTTGTCACCACCTACCACCACTATCACATTGTCAGGAGCTATAATCACCTACAGCATCAATAGTTGTCACCACCTACCACCACTATCACATTGTCAGGAGCTATAATCACCTACAGCATCAATAGTTGTCACCACCTACCACCACTATCACATTGTCAGGAGCTATAATCACCTACAGCATCAATAGTTGTCACCACCTACCACCACTATCACATTGTCAGGAGCTATAATCACCTACAGCATCAATAGTTGTCACCACCTACCACCACTATCACATTGTCAGGAGCTATAATCACCTACAGCATCAATAGTTGTCACCACCTACCACCACTATCACATTGTCAGGAGCTATAATCACCTACAGCATCAATAGTTGTCACCACCTACCACCACTATCACATTGTCAGGAGCTATAATCACCTACAGCATCAATAGTTGTCGCCACCTACCACCACTATCACATTGTCAGGAGCTATAATCACCTACAGCATCAATAGTTGTCGCCACCTACCACCACTATCACATTGTCAGGAGCTATAATCACCTACAGCATCAATAGTTGTCACCACCTACCACCACTATCACATTGTCAGGAGCTATAATCACCTACAGCATCAATAGTTGTCACCACCTACCACCACTATCAATTGTCAGGAGCTATAATCACCTACAGCATCAATAGTTGTCACCACCTACCACCACTATCACATTGTCAGGAGCTATAATCACCTACAGCATCAATAGTTGTCGCCACCTACCACCACTATCACATTGTCAGGAGCTATAATCACCTACAGCATCAATAGTTGTCACCACCTACCACCACTATCACATTTCACAATTACTATTTACATTGGTGTTATTAGTAAAACAACGCCAGCGCATAATACTTGTGCTATCACCATATTTCACAACACCGTGTATCACCAAATCATCGCTCCTCACACTACGACAACTACCACCACGACTACCACTATCATCCACCACCATAACTACCACCATTACCCATCACCACAACCACCCAACACAATAACGTTCATTACAACCTACCACTACGACTACCATCACCACTACCTCCCCCCCCCCCCCCCTCGTCACCATCATCATTTACAAAAATAACCACCACCATCACAACCCATAACCACTACAAACACTACCCAACTACAGTGCCCTTCCATCCCAAGCACCTCCAATACCCACTACAACTAATACTACCACCACTACAACTACGTCCACCACCAATATGTACATCACTCCACCCACCACCATAACAACTACTGACCCGCCAACCCCTTCCTCAACAACTACTATCATCTCCAACCACCACACGTACCACAACCACCACCACCACCTACCACAACCACCACCATCACCTACCACAACCTCAACCATCAGCTACCACAACAACCACGACCACAGGGCTAATCATGCTCATTATGACAAAGGCATTAATATAACCCTGAAGTAATGATAGGAGCAGAATATGTCCAGGTTGCGTGTTGGTGAACAAGGGGGAGAGGAGAGGAGGGGAGGGGGATGTTATGTTGTGGTTGGGGGGGGGGGGGAGGTGTGAAAAGAGGGAGGGTTGAGTGGGAGAAAGGACTGGAGGGGGCAAGGGGAAGAGGGAGAAGAGAGGAAGGAGAGAGAAGTGGAGAGAGGAAAGAAAAAGGAGGGTGGGGAGGAGAGGAGGGGGAGAGTAGCAAGAGGAAGGTAAGGGAACGGAATGGGGAGGGAATAGAGGAAGGGGAGATGAGAGGGTACGATGAAGAAAAGAGGAGGGGAGAGAGAAGGGTTGAGGGAGAGAATTGGGAGGAAAGAGAAAGAGGGGGAGGGGGATAAAATGAGAGAGTAGGGAGGGATAGAGAGAGGAGGCATAAAGGTGATAAAGGGTGAGGGAAGGAGGGGGGGGGGGGCAGGAATGGGAGAAAATTAAGTGCGAGAGACTAACTGATGAGAGAGAGAGTACACAGAGTAGAAGTGGTGGTATGGCAGCAAGCACATCCACATACACACAGACGCGCGTGCACACAAGCCAAACAAGTATACACCCAACCTCCACACATACATGAAGCATATTAGACATACAGCATGCACTCACACTCAACATACTCGGCGTATAGCACACACACACACACTCAAGCGGTGGTGTGTTTATCGGTACTAACGTTAATTATGCATGCTTACGAGTACATTTTTCGATGTTGAAACCTAAATACAACTATTTCGATCAAACTTAACCTAACCTAATCTAAAACACTCCATTTCAACGTATTTTAAAGAGGTGTGTACACTTAAACTGTCGCCCCAAACCTCATGTACCTGCAAATCTACATATTTAGTCAATGTTGTATCTTTAAGCACACCACCGCTTGTCCACACACACACACACACACACACACACACACACACACACACACACACAGCTTTGGACATCCCCTTTAACCCTTCCCTCCCTCTAAAACTCCCACCCTGGACACAATCACAACACCATCTTAGCAGTACCACATTTAAACCACATCTATTTTAGACATTTGAATTCAATCACAGAACCATTTAGACATCTTCCGTTTAATAATTTCAATACATAAATGTAAAGCCATTTTCTCTCGTTTAGCAGGTTGAAGACAGCCGTGATTATGCTGATTAAGGGGAGGGTTTAAGTTTGCTCCCAAGACCTCCATCAAGATTAAAAGAAATACCCCCCAGACCCCCCTTCGAGAAAAAATTTGTAAATTTTTCGGCTCGTCCTAAATAACCGGGCTTCGGCTGGATCATTTTTCTACCGAAAAATGTACAAATTAATCTAGAAGGAGGATCTACTGGATGTTTTTTTAAGTTTGATGGAGATCTAGGGAGGAAACTAGAAAAATATAATAAATACATGAAAACATTGACCAGAAATTGAACCATCGGTGGCCCTCTTAACCCATTCAGTACCGGTGACGTCCTTTGTATTATATTTTGGCAACTATTAACCCTCTCCGACATATGACGCGATTTTGAGCCTATTAGGGATACTTTAAAGCCTTTGTTACCATCAGGGGTATTTATAAACCTTTAGTTTAGTTACTTCAACCTCTGCAGTTGTCTTTGAGTTAGCTGTGGGCAAAAAACTAATTTTGGAGAGGTAATTTTTTTTTTTTTTTTTTTTTTTTTTTTTTAAAGAGACAATGAACGGAGGAAGGAAAAACACAGATAAAACAAAAAGGTCCATGTGCCTAAAGGCATCCTCCATTCATAAAATGTTTGTAACAACTGGATTTAAACATTTGTAGATTGTAAGTTTGTGGAAAGCAATTCGAGGGAAGTGAATTCCAAAGAGTAGTAGCTCTGGGGATAAATTAATTCTGATAAGCAGAAGTTCTGCATTGTGGAGGAGAAAGTGTAAATTCATGGGCGCTCTCAGCTGCCCTAGTTCTACGGGGAAAGATGTGGAGAGGCGGCACAATTGAAGCAAGTTCCTCGGAACAATTGCTGTGAAAATATCTGTAGAATAATGCAAGGGATGCAACGTTTCTTCGTATGGATAATGTAGGAAGGTCCTGTGTGATTGCAGGGTTATTGATTAATCTAATAGCTTTATTTTGAATTTTGTCCAACTGCCTCAATGCAACCACTCCACTTCCACCCCACAGAGGTGAACAGTAATCCATCTGAGAACGCACATGACTTTTATATATCACGGCCAACTGCTCGTCAGTGAAGAATTCTCGAACTCTGTACAGGAGTCCCAGTTTTTTAGAGGCATTCTTAGCAATGCTTCTAACATAATGTGTCCAGCTCAAGTTAGTAGTTAATGTTACACCGAGAATGTCAATACTAGGGGAAGTGGGAATATTTACATAATTAAAAAAAATATATGGGAGTCAGTGAGATTCTGTCGGTTAGAAAATTGAATGTACTTGGTTTTCTGTGCATTAAAGGAAACTAGATGCTGTTGTCCCCATCCATTAATTCTAGAAAGGTTAATTATAAGAGTGAGATAACTTTATTTCTTATTGCTCTGGCAACCTCTGCGTCGTATGTGCGTGGAAGGGTTAAGACGATTGCATTCAGCTTAGATAGGACGTCTACCTATTCAAAGGTTACAGACTATCTCAATTAATCCTTTTTGCTGCCATGTATCTTTCCTAAGTTTCATAAAATCGTCTAAATATAGCTAGAATAAAAATACAAAGACGTCGCCGGTACAGAAGGGGTTAAGCTACTGTATTATGTTTATGAAGGCTTTGTAGGAGGGTTACTGGAGATGGCTTGTGCACCTTTGATTCCTAGAGGTCCTTTCTAAACTTATTAATAGCGTCAACAGTCCATTCTTTAACCCTCTCGCTATCCTGTGGACTCGGGGGTTGCCGTTTAGCATTCATAAATAAAGTTATCTCAATCTCATAATTACCTCTCCAAAATTAGTGTTATGCCTACAGCTCACTCAGATAACTGCAGAGGTTGTAGTAACTAAAATAAAGGTTTCTAAACACCCCTGATGGTCACAAAGGCTTTTAAGTATTAATATGTTGTGTCATGCCCTAGCCAAGGTTCGAACCCAGGCCAGTAGTGCAGCACTCCAGCACCTAAACCACTAGACCACCGAGGAGCTCAAAAGTAGTGGCTTCATTTTGGAAATATATCCCATCCACCACCACCCGCTCCGACTCGTGATCGCGTAGCTAGATACAGTACCATACACACAAACACCTCACACACAATACTAGCAACTAAGTACTAGAGAAGGATACAGTACAAGTAATCTGGGGCACATTGAAGGCCTCACTGATACGTATTCTTAATCTTATTCTAGCTATATATAGACGATATTATTTAGTTATCAAAGGGCCTGCAGCAATTAACAGGCTTCGAACTATCTCACTCAACGCTTAATACTACCTCAGAGCCTTCTTAAACTACACAAAATCGTCTATATATAGCTAGACAACATAAAAAAAACGTCGCCGGTACAGAAGGAGTTAACATAGATGGAAATTTAAAGCACAGAAGTAAACGTAGGAGATGAAAGAAGAACAAAGTGATTAGTAATAGGAAGATATAATAGGTTGATAATAGAGGAGATAGAATAGATAGATTGAAGAAGAGAGGATAACAATGGTAGATGAGAGTGCAAGGAAAAGACATTTAGGTGGTACCGGTATATAATAAAAAGAGAGAGGCAAGTGATAGAAAAATTAGGCCTAGTTAAGAAAGGTGAAAATTTACCAGGAATGTGTTAGATGAATGAATGGTATTACTGTTAAATGTGTTAGATGAACGAATGAAAGAAAAGAGAGAGAGAGAGAGGAGTGGAAGATTAATGCAGAAAGAGAAAGTTGGTAGAAAAGGGGGTTAGAAAAGAACAAACGAGAATATAATGGTAAATAAAACACGAAAAAAATAAAGAAGGAACATTAGTAAACGAATATAACAAATGATAATAAATACAGGTATAAGAATAAAGAGAAAGAATAGATTAAAGACAGGAGTGAGAGAGAAGTAGTGATAGATTAAAGACAGGAGAGAGAGAGAAGTAGTGATAGATTAAAGACAGGAGTGAGAGAAGTAGTGATAGATTAAAGACAGGAGTGAGAGAAGTAGTGATAGATTAAAGACAGGAGAGAGAGAAGTAGTGATAGATTAAAGACAGGATTGAGAGAAGTAGTGATATATTAAAGACAGGAGTGAGAGAGAAGTAGTGATAGATTAAAGACAGGAGAGAGAGAGAAGTAGTGATAGATTAAAGACAAGAGAGAGAGAGAAGTAGTGATAGATTAAAGAAAGAGAGCGAGAGAGAAGTAGTAATAGATTAAAGACAGGAGTGAGAGAGAAGTAGTGATAGATTAAAGAAAGAGAGCGAGAGAGAAGTAGTAATAGATTAAAGACAGGAGTGAGAGAGAAGTAGTGATAGATTAAAGAAAGAGAGCGAGAGAGAAGTAGTAATAGATTAAAGACAGGAGTGAGAGAGAAGTAGTGATAGATTAAAGAAAGAGAGCGAGAGAGAAGTAGTGATAGATTAAAGACAGAGGAGTGAGAGAGAAGTAGTGATAGATTAAAGACAGGAGTGAGAGAGAAGTAGTAATAGATTAAAGACAGAGGAGTGAGAGAGAAGTAGTGATAGATTAAAGACAGAGGAGTGAGAGAGAAGTAGTAATAGATTAAAGAAAGAGGAGTGAGAGAAGTAGTGATAGATTAAAGAAAGAGGAGTGAGAGAGAAGTAGTAATAGATTAAAGAAAGAGGAGTGAGAGAAGTAGTGATAGATTAAAGACAGGAGTGAGAGAGAAGTAGTGATAGATTAAAAACAGAGGAGTGAGAGAGAAGTAGTGATAGATTAAAAACAGAGGAGTGAGAGAGAAGTAGTAATAGATTAAAGACAGAGGAGTGAGAGAGAAGTAGTGATAGATTAAAGAAAGAGAGCGAGAGAGAAGTAGTGATAGATTAAAGACAGAGGAGTGAGAGAGAAGTAGTGATAGATTAAAGAAAGAGGAGTGAGAGAAGTAGTGATAGATTAAAAACAGAGGAGTGAGAGAGAAGTAGTGATAGATTAAAAACAGAGGAGTGAGAGAGAAGTAGTGATAGATTAAAGACAGAGGAGTGAGAGAGAAGTAGTAATAGATTAAAGAAAGAGGAGTGAGAGAAGTAGTGATAGATTAAAGAAAGAGGAGTGAGAGAGAAGTAGTGATAGATTAAAGACAGGAGTGAGAGAGAAGTAGTAATAGATTAAAGAAAGAGAGCGAGAGAGAAGTAGTGATAGATTAAAGACAGGAGTGAGAGAGAAGTAGTGATAGATTAAAGACAGGAGTGAGAGAGAAGTAGTGATAGATTAAGGGGGTAGAACTCGATTTTTCTGGACCCCCTTCTCCCTCATGTGTAGCATATTAGTGTTAAGGTTTTAAGACTTTCGTTCCGTTAGTTTGGCGATTTTTTTAAACCTTTCCCCTCATTTTGTTATCAATTTTAAGACCTTTCATGCCCTTTAGCTGTCGATTTTTTCCTGGCGAGCGACAGCAATCCTCTAATTTTAGAAGGAATCGGCCGAAAATGTACCGAAAAATGTACAAATTTATCTTCAAAGGGGGTCAAGGGGGTGTTTTTCCAAGCATGATGGAGGTCTAGCGAGGAAACTCAAATAAATTTATAAATAAATATATAGACCAAAAACCAAGCAGTACCCCCTTAAAGAAAGAGGAGGGAGAGAGAAGCAGCGATACATTAACCCTTTCTGTACCAGCGACGTTCTTTGTATTATATTCTGGCAACTATTAGACGATATTATTCAGCTTAGGAAGGCCGTCCACCAAATAAAAGGCTACAGACTATATCAATTCATCCTTTTAGCTACCGTATATATCCTTCCCAAGCTTCCTAACATCGTCTAAATGTAGCTGAAATCAAATAAAGACAGAAGTCATCAGTACAGAAGGGGTTAAGGGAGGTCACCTGCTTTTTCGCCTTTTCTCTCTTTCTCAGGCTTGTATCCATTCGGCCCCATTTAGCCTACTGTTTTAAGACGTTTATCCTCATCCAGGTGTCGATTTTTCCATGGCGAGCGATCGCGAGCAAGCATTGTATTGAGAAATCCGGCTTCGCCGGACACACAAATTTAGCCTGCTTTCACAAACATGTTTTTTAAATATTATGGCTCGTTACCGCTCGCCAGGAAAAAATCGACACCTGGATGGGGGTAAACGTCTTAAAACAGTAGGCTGAATGGGGTCGAATTGATACAACCCAGAGAAAGAGAGGGAGAGAAAAAAATGAAGTGGGGGCCCCCTTATAGGAAGAGGAGCGTATGGACAGAGTAAAGTAGACTATCAGTAGTAGAAGGGAAGAGTAAGGAGGGATGAACAGTAATGTGGCGATAAATAAGACTACTAGCCAGCCTCTCTCTCTCTCTCTCTCTCTCTCTCTCTGATACAATACAGAATAGTAATGTGGCAAACAATACACCACCCGTAGATACCCCTGTTCCTTCGGGAAACTAAGTGAACTAGGATTCTAGGAAAACCTTAACTCCCTTCAGGTATGTATGCATATACAGGTATATACTCAGGCACATATCCTTTTGCTGGGGGTGGCCTACTCGAGACAGAGCTTGAACAGAAACAAAGTTTAAGGCTTTTAGTTCTTAAGGTCCAGGACCACTTACGCATTCCCTCGCCCCTTTCTCTGTTTCGATAAGTTGGACAATTTTACAAAAGGAGGAGGATTCCTGGCCCCCTGCCCTCAAGGGGGCCATGTGAAGGATTATGAAGGGGTTGAACAGCTTAGGATTGTTCTTAACAGACTGGGTGAATGGTCTGAGACATGGCAGGTGCCACTAAACTTGGAAAAGTGCAAGGTGATGCATATCGGACAAGCATACCCAAGCCAGGCTACTCGCTATTGGGAATGACTCTTGACGTGACTGACTTTGAAAAGGATTTGGGTGTTCTGATTATCAGTGTCCCAAAGTTTTCCAAGCAGTTCATTGAAGTAGATAAGAAAGCTCAGAACTTATTGGACTATATTAAGAGGCATCTTAAGTATATGATTTAACAATTTTGCGATATGACCTGGTCCTCACACTCTACAACGCTTTGATATGGCCTCTCCTGGAGAATGATGTTCAATTCTGCTCTCCAGCGCTCCAAAAAGATATAGAGTGAATGGGAAGAGTACAAACTAGGGATACAAAGCCTATTACATAGATTAGTAGATTGAGCTATGAGGACCGTTTGAGAGTTTCCATTGGAAACTCTCAAATGGACTACGAGGTCAACTCATTCAAGCTTTTGAAGTACTTAATTTGTTTGGCAATGTGGTTTATAGCAACATGTTTAGCCTCAATAAGAATACAACACGCAACCATGGCTGGAATTTAGAATTAGAAAGGTTCAGCGCTAGTAATTGTGGAAACCTTTTCACACATAAGGTCTGTTCTACCTGGAACAAGCTTCCCATAGAAGTTGTAAATAGTTCTTCGGTAGAGCAGTTCAACAAGAAAGTAGATAGTATTTTGCACACTCTGCAATGAGTGTAGAACACTACACAGTCTCTCTCTGGAATGGACCGCAAGGTCTTTATACTGTTCCTTGTAACACCTTGTAACTCTCTCCACACACGCTACACAAATCCTAAGATTTAAACTACACCTACTGCTTAACACACTTATGGAAATGTGCAATTAAAATTTCAACACACAATAACACATACATAATTTATACACCCATAAACACACACACACACAAACACAAATACAGGAAAACCGTAGACACAAATGAGCATTGTATACAAACTCTCGTACACACACAGACACACACACTCACAAACGCATACCTTACTCACAAACAAGTACATACACACAGATGCTACCCACTCATACATACTTGAATACGCACAAAGAACCATATCGACAGGAAAATTTGACTGGCAGGCTCACAGATACAAAAAAAATATAAGAACATCTATTCTTGCAGACAGTATACTTATTCCAAACAGTTTTGGTGACAACTGACTTCTTCTCCGGGGAAAAGATTGAAGATGGGAGTTGTTGCCGACAGTGTTTTTCTATTCTTTATCAAAATAGTTGCTTGTACACTCTGCACACACTCATACATTTAACATCACAGTTATCATCGCCACCAACAGTACTTATTATGTTTTACTATTATTAAATCATACAACCATCAACATCAAAATAACTAGCAACAACAATAACTATTATTCGTCACCATCATTATCATTCCAACGTCATCACCATTAAAACGTCATTTATCCTTCTCATCACCATGTACAGTCACTCATAAAAATTCGTAGACCTCACCTATTTCTATTTATGGAAGTATATCTCTGGAAACCAATTTATGAATATAATTGTCTGTACATCAACTACAAAACATTATATACTATTCATCGAAAAGCAAGATCTATCCAAAGATTAATCCAGATAGTTATAATCGCATAAAGGAAAACATAAGAGGTCTACAAATTTATAGAAGTGACTGTACCACTCTACTACCACGTCTATTATTAGTGATTACCACAATAGCACCAAAATAATCACCATTAAAGGAATATATAAGTTTTAGGGGGAAATTGTAAAACATTAATCCTAAAAGTCTCCCACTCAGCCATATTACAAAGTACCACCATACAGTAAACTGAAAGCTACCGCCAAGGAATTTTGATGATTACCCATGAATGATCCAGTCACACTTCCCCTTGAGACTCGCCAGAACCCCAAAGACATTAAGGACACACCTCTCTTGTACCTAGGTAGCCTTTTTACACCCAGCACCTTCACAACCTTTTTTCCCATGCCATTCTTCCACCCAGCACCTCCACAACTAATGCCTTCCCAAAATACAAGACCTTCTCAGCACAACCAACATCCGGTTCCTCTATGCAGCCTAACCTTAACCCCTTCTGTACTGGCGACGTCCTTCTCATTCTATTCTGGCTAATATTAGACAATTTTACTCAGTTTCAAAAGGATCTCCAGTTATTAAAAAGCTTCTAACTATCTCGCTTAACCATTTTTACTACCACAGATCCCTTTAAACTTATGTTAGAAGCATTGCTAAGAATGCCTCTAAAAAACTGGGACTCCTGTACAGAGTTCGAGAATTCTTCACTGACGAGCAGTTGGCCGTAATATATAAAAGTCATGTGCGCTCTCAGATGGATTACTGTTCACCTCTGTGGGGTGGAAGTGGAGTGGTTGCATTGAGGCAGTTGGACAAAATTCAAAATAAAGCTATTAGATTAATCAATAACCCTGCAATCACACAGGACCTTCCTACATTAGCCATACGAAGAAACGTTGCATCCCTTGCATTATTCTACAGATATTTTCACAGCAATTGTTCCGAGGAACTTGCTTCAATTGTGCCGCCTCTCCACATCTTTCCCCGTAGAACTAGGGCAGCTGAGAGCGCCCATGAATTTACACTTTCTCCTCCACAATGCAGAACTTCTGCTTATCAGAATTCATTTATCCCCAGAGCTACTACTCTTTGGAATTCACTTCCCTCGAATTGCTTTCCACAAACTTACAATCAACAAATGTTTAAATCCAGTTGTTACAAACATTTTATGAATGGAGGATGCCTTTAGGCACATGGACCTTTTTGTTTTATCTGTGTTTTTCCTTCCTCCGTTCATTGTCTCTTAAAAAAAAAAAAAAAAAAAAATGCACACAATCGTCTAAATATAGCTAGAAGATAATTAAAAAGACGTTGCGGTACAGAAGGGGTTAAAGGCTCACATGCAATATAACTCACACAAGTATCATAGTATGGACAAGTAGGGCCTCCTCAGGTTTCACATTAGTGCACCACATCTCCACTTGACACATGAAGTGCAACATTGTAGCTGGCTGACACATGAAGTGTCGCCACCTGAGCCCCTCAAGAGCATAATTATCCGGGCCACCTTCGGGGACCTGAGGTGAGACACATAACTGTACAAGACTCCTATGCCCTTTGTTTAAACACTGTATAAAATATACTAGGACTAGTATAAACTGCCCTAGTGTATGTCCAAAATACCCTTGCAAAATACCGATTTCTAATATATTACAAATCAAAACAAATTTGGTGATGGTCACTTACAGTACATAGTACAACAGTAGAAAGGACAAAAGGACAGGGAGAGAGTAACATTATGAACATAGAGGAATGAAACTTTAACGTTCCGAAGGACCGAAAACTAACAAAAATAGAAGATATAATTGTGAATGAAACAGACGAGAAAATTGATGGACATGAAATAGTAAACATAGAATATAGAAAGGTATGACGACAAAATTTGGATAGACAAATAAAAGAGTTAGGAAAAATGGAAGGATTAGGACAACTAATATTTATACAAAATATAAATTATACGCAGGAAGGCGAAGACATATAACAAACAACTAATGCAAAGAAATACAATAAAAAGGGAAAACCCTAATGGAACGGAAGGTGAACATGGGAAAATTAAGAATGGGAGTTAGAATGACTGGATGGAGGAATAAAGGGATGAGCTAGTACAATATGTAAATAAAGGGATGAGCTAGTACAATATGTAAATAAAGGGATGAGCTAGTACAATATGTAAATAAATGCGCTCATTAAGGGGAGATGAACGTATTTATTTGCTTATTGTTTTATTTGTTTGTTATTTTTAGTTCCCTCCCTAAACTCCCATCAAACTGTAAACAACAACCCCTAGACCCCCATTTAAAACATAGTTGTACATTTTTCTGTAGAAAAATGTCCCGGCCAAAAGCCGGTTACTCTTAAAATTATAACTCGCCATCGCTCGCCAGGAAAAAATCGACACCTAAATGGGACGAAAGGTCTTAATATTGACAAAGAAATGGGGTGTAAATTCTTAAAATCGCCAAACTAATGGGCCGAACGTCTTAAAATCTAAAAAACAATGGGGCTTAACATGAGGGAGAAGGGTGGCCAGAAAAACCGGCCCATCCCCCTTAAATATATGTTGTTTATACAACAGCCTTTTACCGCCTAGGCAAAGTGGCCAGCTTGTTATGTGTAATACATGAAGTGTATGTTAACACAAAGGAGTACAAAGGAAATCAAGCAACAACAGGACTAATGACCTCTCTAGGCTGCTTGTCCTCCAAAACACTGAGGATCAAGTGCCCAAACAGTGTTTTAGAGTGGGTAAGGGAAAATTGGAAAGGGAACTACTGCCTTGGAACTAATGTCCGTGGCAGGATTAGGAAGTTAGTAGGGGACAGAAGGGTTAGTAACACAGTTATAAGACCGTTATAAGTGATCTTTTGTATATCTGGGAAAGAGATTAACTTCTTAGTAATATATATACGCAATAATCCTTGATGAATCTGAGGGGGGAATAAAATAAAGTTATTCATTTACAAATGCAGTCAGTCGCGGGTTTGATGCAAGATATTTTGTCTAGGCCAAGTTAAAAAGAATCAACGGTACTGCAGTCATTAACGTCTCCGGGAAGCCCATTCCACAAGTTGACAACTCGATTGAAGAAGAAATTCTTAGATTCGTGTGAGTTAAAAGATTTACCAATAATTTTGCAACCGTTTCCCCGCGTGCAATTAGATTGGTCGATAATGAAGTACTTACTACAGTTCATATTGTCGATGCCTTTGATGATTTTGAACACTTGCATTAAGTCACCTCTTAATCTGCGCTGGGTTAAAAGAAATAGATTTAATTCTCTAAGACGCTCTTCGTATGGTTTGTTCTTTAGGCTAGGTATCATTTTGGTAACTCTACGTTGAACTCGTTCTAGCTTGTCTATATCTTTTTGGTAATAAGGGCACCAGGATTGAACGCAGTATTCCAGAAGAGGGCGGACTAAGGAATTGTAAATTGTTGGGATAACTTCTTTGGATTTATGCTCAAATGACCTGCCTATAAAGCCAATTATTTTGTTTTGCCTTCTTAACAACTTCTGAACATTGTTGACTCGGTTTTAGGTTACTCGATATTGTTACTCCCAGATCGGTTTCTCTGTCTACACTCTTAAGCTGAGTGCCATTCATCGACTAGTTTGCTTTCTCATTTCGCTATCCGATATGTATACAGTACTTTACATTTATCCGCATTGAAACTCATTTGCCAAATTTGGTCCCAACATGACAACTTATCTAGATTGTGTTGCATATCATCAACTTGTTCTTTTGAGAGTACGATATTTGCAATTGTTGTATCGTCAGTAAACTTTGAGATTGTACAGGTGAGACCTTCATCTATGTCGTTGATGTAAATTAAAAAGATAATTGGTCCTAGTACTGATCCCTGGGGTACTTACATTCGTCCATTTGGATGCCTTACCTTTTATGACTACTCTTTGCTTTCTGTCGCTGAGCCAATTTTCTATCCATTTCAACACACCGGCCTGTATTCCATGCGCTTTTAGTTTTAGCAGTAAACGTTTGTGGGGAACTTTGTCAAAGGCCTTTTGAAAATCAAGGTTTATAATATCTACCGCTTTACTCTCATCGTAGAGGTTGAGGATATCGTGGAAGAAGTCTAAGAGATTTGTTAAGCAGGAACGTTTGTTACGAAAACCGTGTTGAATGTTACTGTAATGTTGCAGAAGCTGTGGTTGTGAGTGAAGTCTGTAACCAGTGTAATCCGCTCCATGCTGATCAAGTACGGTTGGCCAAATAAGTCGTGTCTCCGCTGTCATTACGTTTTGCTCGCTGTGTGCTGTATTAATGTCTGTCAGATGTTGAATAGGGTGGGTAAAGATAGGAACATGTTTGTATATCTCACTCGAAATGATGAATTAAAGCTTAGATAGTGCTGATACCAATTATTGAACGAAATATACTTGGTGCCGTGACATCACATATTTGGCCGACCGTACAATCGCGCTACTATGTGATGTATCGGCACCAAGTATGTTTTGATTAATAATTGGTATCAACAATATCTAAGCTTCATTTCTTCATATCAAGTGAAACATAAAAACATGTTCCTACTCTTACCCACCCTAGTCAACATCTGACAGACATTAATACAGCACACAGCGAGCAAAATGTAATGACAGCGGAGACACGACTTATTTGGCCAACCGTACTTGATCAGCATAGAGCGGATTACACTGGTTACAGACTTCACTCACAACCACAGCTTCTGCAACATTACAGTAACATTCAACATAGATAGATAGATAGATAGATATATAGATAGACAATGAGTGTTAGAGAGAGAGAAAGGAGTCAGTAAACATATGAGTGAATATCATAAAGAGAAGGAGCGTATGTGAATGTATGCATGTGTTTATGTATGTATGTGCGTATGAAAATATGTAAATATGTACGTCTGCTCAGTCCACTGATAAGAGTAATGGTGTGTGTTTTTATGGTGATGTATGTATGTATGTGTGTGTTTATGTATGTATGTATGTAACTGCTGGTGTGGGTGCATGTGAGTGTAATAATGATAATATATGGTATATTTAAAGACTGGCAGCCCGTCTTGGTGGTGTAATGGTTAAGGTGTCTAAAAATCGGTGTGTGATAACCCAGGTTCGAATCCCGGTGGATCACATAATTATATGCTTTCATTAATTTCATTGGAGGTGTTTGGTGGTGTGGTGAAATTAATAAAAAATAGATTAATATAAAATTTAATAATATTAATATTATTGTAATATATATTATTTTGTGTATGTGTGTTTGTGTTTGAGGTTAGTGTGTGTTGTATGTGTACTTGTATATGTTGGGTATGTGCGCGTGTGTGTGCTTGTGTTTATGCATGACTGTGTGTATGTGAATGTAAATAGGAGTGTGTAAGTGTGCGTTTGTATGTGCGTGCGTGTGTATGTATGTGTGTGTGTGAATGTAAGTAGGTATGTGTGTTTGTGTTACTCTATGCTGTGACCCCATTAGTTTATTCTTCAGTATAGCAATTGTCTTGTTAGTTGCATGAGAGAGAGAGAGAGAGAGAGAGAGAGAGAGAGAGAGAGAGAGGGGGGGGGGGGGGGGGGGGGGGGGGGGGGGGGGGGGGGGGTGGTGGGGGGGGCGGGGAGAGAGAGAATGTGAAAGAGAGTGAGTGTGTGTGTGTGTGTGTACTTTTCTTCATTTACTTTTGTTTTCAGTACCTCAGTTTATTCTCTATATATAAATATATTCATCTACTGTATCTATCTATCTAACTTATGAACCAACGGAGACGATTTATTCAATGGAGAATAAAAAGAGCACTATGAAAAAGTAGCCTAAAAAGGTCACATAACAATAAACTCTCTCTC
>CM064504.1:30556720-30626772 GCA_032716605.1 Paralithodes platypus | reverse complement strand
TGAATAAACGGTGCTGCAGTCTATAACGTCCGGGGAAGACCATTTCCACAAGTTGACAACTCGATTTGAAAAGAAGAAATTCTTCGATTAGTGTGCGAGTGTTAAAAGATTTACCAATAATTTTGCAACCGTTTCCCCGCGTGTAATTAGATTGGTCGATAGTGAAGTACTTACTACAGTTCATATTGTCGATTGCCTTTGATGATTTTGAACACTTGAATTAAAGTCGCTCTTAATCTGCGCTGGGGTTACAGGAAATAGATTTAATTCTCTATAGACGCCCTTCGTATGGTTTGTTCTTTAGGGCAGGTTTCATTTTGGTTACTCTACGTTGAACTCGTTATAGCTTGTTTATATCTTTTTGGTTAATAAAGGGCACCAGGATTGAACGCAGTATTCCAGAAGGGGGGGGGGGGGGGTGGGGGGGGCGGACTAAGGAATTGTTAAAGGGGGTTAGGGATAACTTCTTTGGCATTTATGCTCAAATGACATGCCTATAAAAGCCAATTATTTTGTTTTGCCGTCTTAACAACTTCTGAACATTGTTGACTCGGTGTTAGGTTACTCCGATATTGTTACTACCAGATCAGTTTCTCTGTTTACATTCGTAAGCTGAGTGCCATTCATCGAATAGTTTGCTTTCTCATTTAGGCTATCCGACATGTAAGGACCTTTTACCATTTATCCGCATAAAACTCATTTGCCAAATTTGGGCCCAACACGACAATTTATCTAGATTGTGTTGCATATCGTCAACTTGTTCTTTTGAGAGTCCGCTATTTGCAATTTTTCTATCGTCAGACAAATTTTGAGATTGTGCAGGTGAGGACCTCAGCTATGTTCGTTGATGTTAAATTTAGAAAGAGAATTGGTCTTAAGTACCGATCCCTGGGGTACCCCGCTACTTACATTGGTCCATTTAGATGCTTTACCGTTTATGACTACCCTTTGCTTTCTGTTGCTGAGACAATTTTCTATCCATTTCAACAACACCGTCTTGTATTCCATGCGCTTTTAGTTTTTACATGTAAACGTTTGTGGGGAACTTTGTCAAAGGCCTTTTGGAAAAATCTAAAGGTATATAATATCTACAGCTTTACTCTCATCGTAGAGGTTGAGGATATCGTGGAAGAAGTCTACGAGGTTTGTTACACAGGAACGTTTTTTACGAAAGCCGTGTTGAGTATCTTTAAGTATGTTATTTTCCTCTAAAGTGATGTACGAGTCCCCCCCCTGGTCTCGCTTATGGACCGGTTCTAGCATTTTACATAAAACTGAGGTTAAGCTAAGGGGACGATAGTTACGGGGTAGGGATTTGCTGCTTTTTTTTGAATATCGGGGTTACGTTGGCTAGCGTCCACTGATCAGGCATAGTTCCAGACTGCAAGGATTTATTGAAGAGTAATGTCAGTGGTTTGGATGAGCTCATTCTTAGCCTTCTTTAGAACTCTAGGCGAGATTGTATTCAGGTCCTGGCGTTTTATTTACCTTGAGTTTCATCTAAACAATTCAATACTTCTCTCTCTGTAAACGGTGATGATATTGCTTAGAAACATTGGAAGTATCAATCGGAATCGCGCGATGGTGTAGGGTAGATCACTGAGGTCTTATGTTGTAAAAACTGATGCCTAAGAAGGTATTGATGGGGCATTACTCATTTGTACTTCATCTTTGGGTATATTCGCCTTTTTCATCGACTAACGGTCCAACAGTTGAAGTAACTACTTTTTTCTTTTCTGATATTATAACTATAGAATTCTTTCGGGTTTGTTTTACTTTGATTCGCAATATTGTAAACTCTAAGGTCTTTTTACTTTGCTTAATTAAACCTTTTTGGCTTTGAGTAGTAGATCTACAAATTTCACCAGTTCTTCGTCATTTTGTGTGAGGATTTTAATCTATAATTAGCAAATTTTTTAGCAAGCAGGCAGTTTGAAATATCTTTATTCCACCATTTGGGCTTATTATTATGGCCTGGACGCCGTATTTTCGATGTTTATGCAGTCTTGCACTGCTTTTAGGTAAGTGGTTTCGAATAACTTCCAAGATGTATTTATGTCGTTATTGTTAATTAAAAAGCTCCAGTCAGTTTCTTTAAACATAGCTCTAAGTTTATGGAAGTTTGCTTTCTTGAAATTAGGGACTTTTTTCGATGCTACTATTTGGTTCGTTACTAGTAAACTTTAAAGTGAAAGTTATCGTACGATGGTCGCTGTTACTGAATTCATCACCAACATTCAAATTCTCTATCAATTCTTTTGTTGCAAGTACAATGTCAAGAACGTTATTACCACGGGTCGGCATTCGAACAAATTGATAAAGCGAACTCTCTTGCAAGTTCGTATACAAGTCATGTCCGGAGTGTGAAGTAAGAGTATCGCCCCACTTGGTCACAGGTAAATTAAAGTCGCCCAAAATTACGGTATCTTGTGAGTTACTTACATCTGCAATTTGTTCGTAAATTTCTCGGTCAGTTTGCACTGATTGAGCTGGAGGTCTGTATATTAACGCAAGTATTATTTTTGTACCTTTATTATTCTTTATTAGCACAAAAGATGTGTCGACGTTCACAATTTGAGGTTTTGACACGAGGGTCGGGTTAAGACTTTCTTTGATATAAAATAAAACGCCACCTCCATTTTTATTTATTCGGCTGTTCTCAAACATTACATAACCGGGAAGTGAATACTCTGCCAAAAAGTCTCTATCTTGTGTATTGAGCCAAGATTCTGTTATGCCAATCACATCATAATTTTCTGTAAACACTAGTTCCTCTAAATCTGAAAATTATTGCGTATGCTACGAGCGTTTGCATAGAAAACCTTTAAAGTTGCGGTTTTAGAACTCGCAGATCGTTCTTTCATCGAATTTTTGGTTCTGGTCGGATCTACATTTACATTCATGGCTGTCCTCGGTCCTCGGTCGTTATCCCTGACGGTTTTGAATTTGGGTCGTGTTGGTGGAGCTTTATCCAAATTCGCGGTTCTTGACGGATTAGTATTTAAATCCTTTGTAGATTGCCGTCCTCGCTGTCTTCGGTCCTCCTTCCTGGTTGTCCTGTGCTGAGTCGATTTCTTCTCCGAAAATCCTTCACCGCATCGCTGCGAAGCCGCCCAAAACGCACTGCTCCCACCTGGTCCAGATGAACTCCATCATCCGAAAACAAATAGTCATCGTAGTAGAAATTGTCCCAGGTGTCGACGAATCCCACGTTCTCCTTCCTGCAGAGGTTTGCTAGACAACGATTTGTGCTGGTGGCTATGTTGTAAAATCGGCTCTCTACACCTAGCCGACGATTCCTGAGACGATGATCCTTGATGACTTCTCCTTAAACGACTTGATCAGCTGCTTGGACTTTAAAAGCTAAACTTCCGACCGGGTACGCAGTATTACGTTGGATCCAACGTGGATGACGTACATTGTATTTGCAGGGGCCAGCTTTGATACTTCGTCAACTGCTGCAACTACGTCATCCACACCACCTCCAGGATTACAAAAACACTTCCTGGTCTTAGGTGCCCTGGCGCAAAACTCTGTGATCTGACCACGTATCATCGAGTCTCCCACGAGCCGGACTTCTTCTATTTCCTCTTCGTCATCTGAGTCTGCGAATATCTGGAAACGGTTGTGACACTCGGTAATCGGTATGTGTTTCCTGGTCTTGGGGCAAACGTTGTTCCTCACGACACGGAAGTTGTCTTGAGGGGGAAGAGAGTCGCTATTTGTATCTTGAGTATCGGAAACATCAGCTGAAATGGCTACTGTAGGCGTTGAATTGTTGGCAGTTGACGTTGGGGCGTTGGTGGCTGCTGGAGTTGCGGTGACAATTGAAGTTTGTGCCACTCCAACGTTGAGTGTTACAAACTCTTGGAGTGATTCCAGCTTCATGGTGAGGACGTTGATCTTGTTGTAGGCTTCATCTAATTTCACTGTAAAATTCTCTCGTTGCTGGCAGAGCCGGCAGACTTGAAGATCGATAGTAGCAAACATGGACTCCCCAAACCTACCGGCGCAGTTCGCACAAGCGCGAGGCATGGTGACAGTCCTTTCTTCAGCAGATCACTTCACTCACTTAAAAAACAATTCACTCACTTTACAACACTTCACTCACTTTAAAAACACTTCAATCACTTCAACCGAAAACAAATATGCTGAAATACGCAGAAATAGGATATCAGGATAGAGAGAGAGAGAGAGAGAGAGAGAGAGAGAGAGAGAGAGAGAGAGAGAGAGAGAGAGAGAGAGAGGAAAATGGAATGACTGAACTAGTGAATAAATTATATACATGCTGAAATAAGTGAAGGTAAGATGTATAAATAGATAAGTTGTTACGGGGACAGTGGTTATATTATTGTGTTGGTCTTTTTATTTATATATTCATTTAGTTTTTAGTTTCCTCCCTAGACCTCCATCAAACTTTAAAAAACATCTATTAGATCTCCCTACGAGATAAATTTGTAAATTTTTTGGTAGAACAATGTCACGGCCGAAGGCCGGTTCCTCCATAATTACAGGTTCGCTGTCGCTAGCCAGGAAAATAATCGACACCTAAAGGGCACGAAATGTCTTAATATTGACAAATAAATTGGGCGAAAGGTATTAAAATCGACAAACTAATGAGGCAAACGTCTTAAAATCTCAATACTAATGGGGCTAAGCATGAGGAAGAAAAGGGGCCAGATAAACGGCCCGTCTCCCCTTAAATGATATAAGACCGAACAAGATGACAAACAATATATAAGAGACAACAGGTGGGCACATATATATATATATATATCTCCATAATGCTGTAGCCCCCCTCCCCCCCTCCCTCCCCCCCACCCCCGATTTCCTTTCGATGTGTTTGTTGTCCATTCGTATTTTATGTACTGTTCACTTCAGCTTTATTTGGTGAGCTCACTGTTTTATCCTCATAGTCTGCTCTCCCACTAGTTTTCTCATTCTTATCGTAATTAGCTTTTGTAACGCATGCACCACGCACACTCATATACTCACTCTCAAACACACACACTCTCTCTCTCTCTCTCTCTCGCTCTTTCCTTCTCTCTCTCTCTGTCTGACCAAACACAGCCCCCCACCAAACCCTGTGCCTTTAAGGGGAGGTTTTTAGTTTGGTCCCTAGATATCCTTCAAGCTTAAGATTACACCCCCTTGAGCCGCTTTCAAGATAAATTTGTACATTTTTCGGTAGAAAAATGTCCCGGCTGAAAGCCGGTTCCTCTTAAATTACAGGCTCGCTATCCCTCGCCAGGATATAATCGATACCTTAATGGCACGAACAGTCTTAAAATTTACAGAAATGGGGTGAAAATTCTTAAAATCGCCAAACTAATGGGGCGAACGTCTTAAAATATCAAAAGCAATGGGGCTAACCATGAGGGAGAAAGGGGTCAAGAAAAAAATCCCTCAAGTGGAATTCTCCCCTTAAACAAGTACACCAACCCCTCTACTTAACCTTACACACACCGGTACTGTCATCAATCCTACTGTATGTATAATGTGTAGTATAAACCATGTACCTTACATACACCGGTACTATCATCAATCCTACTGTATGTATAATGTGTAGTATAAACCATGTACCTTACACACACCGGTACTGTCATCAATCCTACTGTATGTATAATGTGTAGTATAAACCATGTACCTTACATACACCGGTACTGTCATCAATCCTACTGTATGTATAATGTGTAGTATAAACCATGTACCTTACATACACCGGTACTGTCATCAATCCTACTGTATGTATAATGTGTAGTATAAACCATGTACCTTACATACACCGGTACTGTCATCATCCTACTGTATGTATAATGTGTGTAGTATAAACCATGTACCTTACATACACCGGTACTGTCATCAATTCCTACTGTATGTATAATGTGTAGTATAAACCATGTACCTTACATACACCGGTACTGTCATCAATCCTACTGTATGTATAATGTGTAGTATAAACCATGTACCTTACATACACCGGTACTGTCATCAATCCTACTGTATGTATAATGTGTAGTATAAACCATGTACCTTACATACACCGGTACTGTCATCAATCCTACTGTATGTATAATGTGTAGTATAAACCATGTACCTTACATACACCGGTACTGTCATCAATCCTACTGTATGTATAATGTGTAGTATAAACCATGTACCTTACATACACCGGTACTGTCATCAATCCTACTGTATGTATAATGTGTAGTATAAACCATGTACCTTACATACACCGGTACTGTCATCAATCCTACTGTATGTATAATGTGTAGTATAAACCATGTACCTTACATACACCGGTACTGTCATCAATCCTACTGTATGTATAATGTGTAGTATAAACCATGTACCTTACATACACCGGTACTGTCATCAATCCTACTGTATGTATAATGTGTAGTATAAACCATGTACCTTACATACACCGGTACTGTCATCAATCCTACTGTATGTATAATGTGTAGTATAAACCATGTACCTTACATACACCGGTACTGTCATCAATCCTACTGTATGTATAATGTGTAGTATAAACCATGTACCTTACATACACCGGTACTGTCATCAATCCTACTGTATGTATAATGTGTAGTATAAACCATGTACCTTACATACACCGGTACTGTCATCAATCCTACTGTATGTATAATGTGTAGTATAAACCATGTACCTTACATACACCGGTACTGTCATCAATCCTACTGTATGTATAATGTGTAGTATAAACCATGTACCTTACATACACCGGTACTGTCATCAATCCTACTGTATGTATAATGTGTAGTATAAACCATGTACCTTACATACACCGGTACTGTCATCAATCCTACTGTATGTATAATGTGTAGTATAAACCATGTACCTTACATACACCGGTACTGTCATCAATCCTACTGTATGTATAATGTGTAGTATAAACCATGTACCTTACACACACCGGTACTGTCATCAATCCTACTGTATGTATAATGTGTAGTATAAACCATGTACCTTAAGGGCAGGTATTTAGTTTGTTCCCTACGTTTTCATCAAGCTTAAAATTACACCCTCTAGACCCCCTTTCAAGATAAATTTGTACATTTTTCGGTAGAAAAGTGTCCCGGCCGGAGGCCGGTTGCTCTTAAATTACAGGCTCGCTATCGCTCGCCAGGAAAAAATCGACACCTTAATGGCACGAAAGGTCTTAAAATTGACAGAAATGGGGCAAAATGTCTTGAAATGTCAAAACTACTAGGGCGAACGTCTTAAAATCTCAAAAGCAATGGGGCTAAACATGAGGGAGAAAGGGGTCCAGAAAAAAATCCCTCAAGTGGAAATCTCCCCTTAACCCTTTCAGTATGCGACGATTGGCTTATTCGTATTATTTTATTCAAGGTAATTTATCTTGTTTATGAATGACGTCTAGCCGTCAAATGAACTCTTGTTTATGAATGACGTCTAGCCGTCAAATGAACTCTTGTTTATGAATGACGTCTAGCCGTCAAATGAACTCTTGTTTATGAATGACGTCTAGCCGTCAAATAAACTCTTGTTTATGAATGACGTCTAGCCGTCAAATGAACTCTTGTTTATGAATGACGTCTAGCCGGCAAATGAACTCTTGTTTATGAATGACGTCTAGCCGTCAAATGAACTCTTGTTTATGAATGACGTCTAGCCGTCAAATAAACTCTTGTTTATGAATGACGTCTAGCCGTCAAATGAACTCTTGTTTATGAATGACGTCTAGCCGTCAAATGAACTCTTGTTTATGAATGACGTCTAGCCGTCAAATGAACTCACTTAGGCCTACCCCTTTAACTTTAATAATGATTATGTTTTTTTTACACCAACGAACTTCACACCTAAACTCAATTAATCTATCAATCTATCTATTGCCTGACGCCGTGATCCTCGAAGGGGTGGCCACGAACGAACCGCCCCCATGCACCTCTGTCCCCAGTCAGTCGACGCCCCTCCCCCCAACCAGCACCGCCTTCGTTCATGTACTTCCTCACTCCATCCTTCCACCTCTCATTCGGTCTACCTCTCCCTCTCTGTCCCTCCACCTCGCTCTCGTACACCCTCTTAGTCATTCTCTCGCTTTCCATACGTTCCATATGGCCGAACCATCTCAAGTTGTTCCTTTTCACACTTTCCAGCACATCTACCTCCACACCACACCTCCTTCTTACTTCCTCATTAGTCTGTCTATCCCTCCATGTAACTCCGCACGCACTCCTTAAGTAATTCATTTCCACTGCTCTCACTCTTGGTCTGAGTCTCTCAACCAACGTCCATGCTTCGCTTCCGTAAGTCAGTGTCGGGATTACCACACTGTCATGCAAGGACTTCTTCACTTCCATACTGACCACCCTATTTCTTGTTACTGCTTTTAGCGTTCCTACAACCCTCTTCCCCTGTTGTACCCTCTCCCGCACCTCTTCATCCATAGTCCCATCTTTACTCAACACACTGCCTAGATACTTAAAAGAGTTGACGATCTCCATAGCCTGACCGTTCAGCTTCACCTCACACTCTGTGACTTCACCCCTTTCGAAGACCATAACCTTGCTCTTCCCCGCATTTACCATCAAATTCCGTTTTTCGCACACTGTTCCAAACTCATTTACCAGACCCTGCAACTCCCATTCATTATCACTCATCAGAACTGTATCATCCGCAAACAGCAGTATAGGCAGCTTCCACTCAATTCCCTCCCTTTTCAGCGATACACCAACATCCACTGCTCTTGATAGTATTTCTTTCATGACTCCATCCATATTTACAGTAAACAACCACGGGGACATCACACACCCCTGTTTCAAACCAACATTCAGGTCAAAGAACTCGCTCTGCTCACTCTCCACCCCTGTTTACACTAAATTAACACTCAATTAATGAAATCAACAAATACATGTGGCACTCCGAGGACTCGACCCTAGGATACTCACATCGAAATTCAGCGCACTATGCATTACGCTATCAAGAAAGTTAAAGAAATATGCACAAGCCTACGATTTATTATGCAGTTTCTAATCCTGCATATTAATCAGAGGATGCACATATATTCCAACTGCGCTATGGTAGCCTAATGTATAGACGAATGGATGGAGTAATTAATAATATAATATAATGTATATAATATAATATAATATAATATAATATAATATAATGTATATAATATAATGTAACATAATAATATAATGTATATAATGGATGGAGTAATTAATAATATAATATAATGTATATAATATAATATAATATAATATAATGTATATAATATAATATAATATAATATAATGTATATAATATAATGTAACATAATATAATATAATGTATATAATATAATGTATATAATATAATGTATATAATATAATGTATATAATATAATGTATATAATATAATGTATATAATATAATGTATATAATATAATGTATATAATATAATGTATATAATATAATGTAACATAATATAATATAATGTATATAATATAATGTAACATAATATAATATAATGTATATAATATAATGTATATAATATAATGTATATAATATAATGTATATAATATAATGTATATAATATAATGTAACATAATAATATAATGTATATAATATAATATAATATAATATAATATAATGTATAATATAATATAATATAATATAATATAATGTATATAATATAATGTATATAATATAATGTATATAATATAATGTATATAATATAATGTATATAATATAATGTATATAATATAATGTAACATAATATAATATAATGTATATAATATAATGTATATAATATAATGTATATAATATAATGTAACATAATATAAGTATATAATATAATGTATATAATATAATGTAACATAATAATATAATGTATATAATATAATATAATATAATATAATATAATGTATATAATATAATGTAACATAATATAATATAATGTATATAATATAATATAATATAATGTATATAATATAATGTATATAATATAATGTATATAATATAATGTAACAATATAATATAATGTATATATTTTAATGTATATATAATGTATATATTTTAATGTATATATTTTAATGTATATATTTTAATGTATATAATATAATGTAACATAATATAATATAATGTATATAATATAATGTATATAATATAATGTATATAATATAATGTATATATAATGTAACATAATATAATATAATGTATAATATAATGTATATAATATAATGTATATAATATAATGTAACATAATATAATATAATGTATATAATATAATGTATATAATATAATGTATATAATATAATGTATATATAATGTATAATATAATGTATAATATAATGTATATAATGTAACATAATATAATATAATGTATATAATATAATGTATATAATATAATGTATATAATATAATGTATATAATATAATGTAACATAATATAATATAATGTATATAATATAATGTATATAATATAATGTATATAATATAATGTATATAATATAATGTATATAATATAATGTATATAATATAATGTATATAATATAATGTATATAATATAATGTAACATAATTTATAAGTATTACAAAATGCTACGGGGGATTATTAACCCTTTCTGTATCGGCAACGTCTTTTTATATTGGGATCCTAGTATTGTAAAATGGCATCGTGTCACCGTAGATTTATATTATGAATCATAAGTATATTACGGGGGCCCACCTCGTTTTTTTCTCTCTTTCCCTCTCTCTCTGGGTTGTATCCATTCGGCCCCATTCAGCCTACTGTTTTAAGAAATTTATCCCCATCCAGGTGTCGATTTTTCCTGGCGAGCTGTAGCGATCCAGCTTATTTTTTTAAATGTTTTTGACAGCATGCTAAAATTGTAAATTTGTTCGATAGAAAAATTTCTCTGGCGAAGCCGGATTTGCCCATACAATGCTGGCTTGTTATCGCTCGCCAGGAAGAAAACAACAGCTGGATGGGAGATAAACCTCTTAAAACAGTAGGCTGAATGAGGTCGAATGGATACAACCCAGTGAAAGAGAGAAAAGGAGAGAAAAAAAGGCAGGTGAACCCACTTAACGAAGAGCTAGGTTGAGGTGTGTGTGTGTGTGTTTATGTGTGTTGATATTCCCAGCTGGCTATGTGTACGTCTGGATGAATCTATATGTTGAATTATTCCCTGTGTAGCAGTTTATGTATGCTTCTACTTGTGTGTGTGAGAGTGTGTATGTATGTGTGCATGAGTCTGTATGATGTGTGTGTGTGAGAGAGAGAGAGAGAGAGAGAGAGAGAGAGAGAGAGAGAGAGAGAGAGAGAGAGAGAGAGAGAGAGAGAGAGAGAGAGAGAGAGAGAGCAGGAAACATAAGAAGAGAGGGATACAGATGAAGGGAGAGGGGAAGGGAGGAGAGAGAGGGGGGAGGGGGTTAAAAGGGAAAGATGTCAGAGAGATTATGGATGAGGGAGAGGGGAGGGGAGGGGAGGGTGACAAGGAGGGGGAGGGGAGGGAGGGGGGCAAGGAGGGGAAGAAGAGTGAATGTAAAGGGATACTTGAGGGGGAAAAGAAGATAAATGGAGAGAGAGAGAGAGAGAGTAATAATAATAATAATAATAATGATAATCATAATCATCATACTAATAATGATAATACATTTTAATAATAATAATGATAACACTTTATTTCCACACAGAGAGAGAGAGAGAGAGAGAGAGAGAGAGAGAGAGAGAGTGAGAGTGAGTGAGTGTGAGTGAGTTAGAGAGTTATATGATTAAATAACCTTAAATAACCTTTAACATAATTATAGAGGAATGAAGTGAATATAAACAAATAATTCAAGGGAAGAGAACCTTAATTAAAATTATTTAGCATATCATACCTATCCCAATCACTATCATCATTAAGGGGAGATTTTTAGTTTGCTCCTTAGATCTCCATCAAGCAAAAAACAATACTCCCAAGACTCCCTTCGAGATAAGTGTACATTTTTCGGTAGCAAAAATGTTCCAGCCGAAGGCCAATTCCTACTAAATTACATACTGTATATTATAAAATATATATATAAACCATTCAATAGTCAAGAAGGCATTTCGTTTTGTTCTTCTGGCAATCAGTAAACGATGATATGCAATGTAAGGGGATATGGGCCGTTTTTCCGGTTCCCCATCTTCCTCATGTTTAGCCCCATTAGTGTTTTCAGACTTTAAGACGTTTGGCCCATTAGTTTAGTGATTTTAAGAACTTTCGCCTCATTTCTTTGTCAATATTAAGACTTTTCGTGTCATTTAGGCGTCGATTTTTTCCTGGCGAGCGATAGAGAACCTGTAAATTCAGAGGATGAAGAGAGGCAGTGGAGAGAGATAATGGCGTGTGTGTGAAATTATTGATATAGTCTCCTTTACTTAGCCTGTTTCCTACTGTCAGACTTATATTTGAGCTTTATAATTGGTACTTATATCTCTATCTACTTTACTTGTTTGTATCTATTTTGTATACTGTATATGTGTCCATGTATTCCTCGATCAATTATCTAACTAAATACTAATAATGGATACAGCGAATGAAGTTCTAGAGAGGGATGATGATAGAGAATAATGATAGCGAGTGTGATATTAAATTCATCACACACACACTCACTCTCTCACACACACATGCTCTCACTCAATCTCTGTCTCGCTCTCTCTCTCTCTCTCTCTGATGTAGGTTTGAATAACTTTAAATCCAAATTTGCTGACGATACAGAGATAGGGAACATAGTCTTGAGTGAGGAAGACAGAAATAGCCTACAGTCCGACTTACGCAAAATAGTGGAATGGTTAGAAAAGTGGCAAATACCCTTTAATGTTGACAAATGTCAAATTTTGCACGTTGATTACAAAAATATATATATACGGTATATTATCAAATGCAAGGCCAACCAATAATAGAAAATTCTATAAGGTTAAAGATCTCCGGGTTATAATATCAGAAAACTTAAAATTATCAGAGCAATGTGCGGCTGCGGCAAATAAAGCTAACGAAGCCTTGGGATTTATCAAAACAAAATTTACCTTTGAAAACGAAAACATTATTTTGCCGTTATTCAAAAGCATTGTTAGACACCATCTTGAATATGAAGTTCAGTTCTGGGCCCAGTATCTCAAGAAAGACATTAAATACTCGAATCTGTACAGCGTAGAGCAACTAAACTAATTTCCTCTCTGAAAAACAAGCCATATATTGTGAAAGATTAAATAAATTAAATTTATTCTCGACAAAGAAAAGGAGTTTGCCAGGCCAACTTATCGAGTGTTTTAAGATACTTAACCCTTTGAGTACCAGCTACGTGTTATATTATATTCAAGCTACATTTAGACGATATTATGCAGCTTAGGAATGATCTGTGGTAGTTAAAAGGGTTGGTTGAGATAGTTTGAAGCCTTATTTTTGCTAGAGGTCCTTCCTAAGCTGAATAATACCGTCTAATAGTTGCCAGAATATGATGAAAATGACGTCCCTGGTACTGATAACGGGTTAAAGGATTTGACAGTATATCAGTGCACTGTTCACGATAAATTATAATGCTGCAACCCGAGGTAAGGGAATGAAATTAATTAGAAAAAAGGCATCCTTAGATGTGACACAACATTTCTTCACATACAATGTGGTTAAGGAGTGGAATAGTTTACCAAGGGAGGTGGTCGACAGTAATTCTATTGATACGTTTAAGAAAAGACTGTACGATCATCTGATGAACATTGGATTAATATGAATTTATCAGTAAGCATGTGTAATTTCCCTTTGAAACTAATTTCTTCCTATACTATAATTATAAAAACTTTCCTTGTGGGCATTTCCTGATCCATAAGGTTACACTTAATTCATCCTATTTCTCTGGTACGGCTTTTTAACCGGAGGGTGGGGAGAGAGAGAGCCTTCTTTTTGACTGTCCTATTCTTCCACTATAAACTGTCCCTGTATAGTAGTATTCAGGCTGGACCACCTAGTTGGGACTGCAAGGTATGTGTAACTCTGTGTAACTCTCTCTCTCTCTTCAATCTGGCACCAGCGCATGAATCGTCACCGTGGCAACGCAGGGTTTGTTTTGTTTTCATCCGGCTCGCCCGCCAAAAGTGTAGTGCCGGCAAAACAGCTGATGCGTTTTGGCGGGAAATGGCGCGACTGAAGCTTCCCCCTCCCCCTCATACGATCAATGTCTAGTGTGAAAAGCCTGACATAATGTGCTTTATTAGTATACATATCTGGACTGGGGGAAATAAACCCATTTAATTGTTTTCAGTATGATATACTGTATATTGATTATAGTCTTGTATTCTTAATGCTTAAATGTGTAATTTGAGAAGTTTGGATTATATGATTATCCCTTTATGATTATTCCTCCGTAAAAATACCTTTCCATTTCCATAAGTATACGATACGCATTTAATTATTTCACCCTTTGTATTATCGTGTACTGCCATTCGTTAAGGGGCCCCACCTAGTTTATTTTCTCTCTCTCTCCCTCTGGGTTGTATCCATTCGGTCTCATTCAGCCTACTGTTGACCCCCATTCAGGTAACTATTTGTTCCTGGCGAGCGGTTGCGAGCCAGCATATTTAAATTTTTTTTTTTACAGCAGACTAAATTTGTAAATTTTTCGATAGAAACATGTCTCCGTCGAAGCCTGATTTCTCCATACAATGCTGGCTCGCGACACCTGGCTGAGGATAAACGTCTTAAAACAGTAGGCTGAATGGGGCCGAATGGATACAAACCAGAGAAAGAGAGAAAAGGGAAAAAAAAAAAAACAGGTCACCCCACTAAATAAATTTCTCTTCACTGTTCTATGTTCTTTCTTTCTTTCTTCTTGTGTGGCCCTCTTCTTCCGTTTCCTTCTTACTACCTATCACCTTTAAGGGGAAGTTTTTTTTTTTTTTTTTTTTTTACTCTCTTCTCCCTCGTGTTTAGCCCCATTAGTTTTGAGATTTTCAGACGTTCGGCCCATTAGTTTGGCGATTTTAACACCTTTCGCCCCATTTCGTTATCAATTATAAGACCCTTCGTGCTATTTAGGCGTCGATATTTTCCTGGCGAGCGAAAGCGAACTTGTAATTAATAGGAAATCGGTCTACATTCTAGTGCTTGTAAGTCCAGCCCTGTAACTTAAGGGGAAGCATTTTTTTCTGGACCCCTTCTCCTTCATGTTTAGCCCAATTAGTTATAAGATTTTAAGACGATCGCCCCAATAGTTTGGCGATTTTAAGACCTTTCGAACTATTTTGGTGTCGATTTTTTCCTGGCAAACGAGAGCGAGCCTCTAACTTAGGAGGAAGCGGCCTTTTGCCGGGACATTTTTCTACCGAAAAATGTACAAATTTACCTCAAAGGGGAGTCTTGGGGGTACTTTTCTTAAGCTTGATAGAGGTCTAGGGAGCAAACGAAAACAAATATATGTACCGGTAATAATATATGTACCGGTAATAATATATGTACCGGTAATAATATATGTACCGGTAATAATATATGTACCGGTAATAATACAACCCTAATAATTAAATAATATAACGCCCCATTAATCCTGTGTGAGAGAGAGAGAGAGAGAGAGAGAGAGAGAGAGAGAGAGAGAGAGAGAGAGATTCTTTCCCGTCTCAGTCACTCCTTAATTCCGTTGGCCTTTCTCTTTTCAGCCTATATTTATATAATCGCTCTACCCCGATTCCGTCTCTTTCTTCTTTCCTCTTTCTATTTTCTTCTGTTTCTTGCCATGTCTCCTTTTCTTCCTCTGTATCTTTCTAATTCCTCTTCATTCTTGATTTCCCATCCATTTCTGACCCGTTTTCATTTCTACTATCCTGTTTTGTCCTATTTTGTTTTCTATCTTCCCTTCTTCTTCTTCTTCCTCTCTCTCTCTCTCTCTCTCTCTCTCTCTCTCTCTCTCTCTCTCTCTCTCTCTCTCTCTCTGTCTGTCTGTCTGTCTGTCTGTCTGTCTGTCTCTCTCTCTCATACAACATTGACTGGCCGCTCAAAGACATGCAAATTCCGTCATACGTGTCACTCGGCTCTTCATAATTCCCCCATTACCCTTTAGCACAGCCAGAGAGAGAGAGAGAGAGAGCGGGAGCGGGAGAGAGAGAGAGAGCGGGAGCGGGAGAGAGAGAGAGAGCGGGAGAGAGATCTAGAGAGTGTGAGACATAGTGAAAGAGAGAGAGAGAGAGAGAGAGAGAGAGAGAGAAAAAAAAAGAGAGAGAGAGAGAGCGAGAGAGTGTGAGTGAGTGAGTGAAATGTGTTAAATTGTTAGTTTCCCAAGCTAATAATGCACTCACATTTACAAACAGATCATTATTTATCAATGCAACATGTGCAGAGTTGAAAATAGATTGTATTTCTTATACAATTTGAATATGATGTGATCTTATGATAGTATTATATTTTCACGTTGACTAGCATCACTTGCATTATAATGCTTATATACGAGAGAGAGAGAGAGAGAGAGAGAGAGAGAGAGAGAGAGAGAGAGAGAGAGAGAGAGAGAGAATATGGCAAGCAAGAAATTATTGTGGATGCCTACACATAGCCTCTCTGTCTCACACATACACACACACACACTCTTTCTCTTTCTTCATATATATATATATATATAATTATCCTATCTTACTATAATTATGCGTTCATTTAGTTTTATCTTCCTATCTTACTAACTGTATTATCATTCGTATCAAATCTGTCTCAATCCTTCCAATAACTGCTCTCTCTCTCAAATGTTCAGCCCCAAACTCTTCCTCTGTTATCCCTCTCTCTTCTCTATCTCATCGTTTTCCTCTTCCATTTTTATCTATCTCATCCCTTATTTCCATTTTTCAGTTTCCTTCCCTATCCCTCTCCCTCTCTCTCTCTCTCTCTCTCTCTCTCTCTCTCTCTCTCTCTCTCTCTCTCCCTCTCTCTCTCTCTCTCTCTCTCTCTCTCTCTCTCTCTCTCTCTCTCTCTCTCTCTCTCTCTCTCTCTCTCTCTCTCTCTCTCTCTCTCTCTCTCTCTCTCTCTCTCTCCCTCTTATCTTTATCTTCTCTTCTCTCTCTACCCCCTCTCTTCTTCCCACTCCAATTCCCTTAAGGGGAGGTTTTTAGTTTGCTACCTAGACCTCCATTAAGCTTAAATTTACACACCCTAGACCCCCTTTCAAGATAAGTTTGTACATTTTTCAGTAGAAAAATGTCCCGGCCAAAGGTCGATTCCTCTAAAATGACAGGCTCGCTATCGCTCGCCACGAAGAAATCGACACCTAAATGACACGAAAAGGTCTTAACATTTACAGAAATGGGGCGAAAGGTCTTAAAATCGCCATACTAATGGGACGATCGAACGTCTTAAAATAACAAAAGCCATGTAGCTAAACAAGAGGGAGAAAGGGTTCCAGAAAAAAATCCCTCAAGTGGAAATCTCCCCTTAACCTTACTCTCTGGATTTCTTCTTTAACCCTTTCACTGTGTTGTATACTTCAGCTATATTTTGACGACTTTATGCAGCTTAGAAAGGATCTGTGGTAGCTAAGAGTTAATCGAGAGAGTTTGTAGCCTCTTAATTACTACACGTCCGTCCTAAGCTGAATAAAATCGTCAAATAATTGCCAGAATATAATTAAAAGAGGAATCGGTACTGAAGGGGTTAATCTTATCACCATTAAATATGCTCCCCCCTTATTCTCTCTCTCTCTCTCTCTCTCTCTCTCTCTCTCTCTCTCTCTCTCTCTCTCTCTCTCTCTCTCTCTCTCTCTCTCTCTCTCTCTCTCTCTCTCTCTCTCTCTCAGCCCCAAACTTTGCAACTCCGGCTTGCTCAAACATAAGGTCCAACCTGCCTTATAAAGTGGAGGAATTTGAGCTTTAATGATGCACTGGGGAATGGTGGTAGTTGTGGTGGTCCTGGTAGTTGTGGTTAAACATGTGGATGGTAGTAGTTGTGGTGGAGATGATGGTAGTTGTGGTGGAGATGATGGTATTTGTGGTTGTGGTAGTTGTGATTGTGGTTGTTGTGGTAGTTGTGGTGGAGATGATGGTAGTTGGGGTAGTTGTGGTAATTATGGTTGTGGTAGTTGTGGTGGAGATGATGGTAGTTGCGCTATGATCAGTAGTTTTGGTTAAGAGAGGTGATTTGGGTAGTGTTGGTAGCAATATTAGGTGCGTTCAAAGTGTGAGTATTGTTTTTTTGTTTTTCAATGTCAATGTACATGAAGGAGACAAAAGGCAAAGCTACCTGTAACAAATGCCAGGATATTTTTCTACCGAAAAATATACACATTTATCTTCAAAGGGGATCTAGGGGGTGTTTTTTTAAACTTGATGGAGGTCTAGCGAGGAAACTAAAAAAATATTAAATCGATATATAGACCAAAACACAAGCAGTACCCCCTAAGTCGCATAGAGAAAACAGTGAGCTGTGATAGACGGTAGGGAATCTGACTGTAGGATGTCGTTAGTGGTGTACTGCAGGGCTTAGTGCTAGGCCCTGTCCTGTCCTGAGCATAAATAACAGATATTGATAAAACAAAAATTATTTGCAAAACTTTCCAAATTTGCAGACGATATGGAAATAGGAGGGAAATCAATTACAATGTTAGAGATACAAGAGCTTCAGCAAGACTTAAGCAGACTAGTAGAGTGGTCGGATTAATGGAAAATGGAGTTCAATGTTGATTTTTTTTAAATATCACATATTGGAAGAAAAAATGAACTTGCACAACATGAACATTTTCTACATATATAGGAAATGGTTGTGATCGAATTGATTAAAGCGTGAAATATCATCCTGACTGACCACGGTTCAAATCCTGGCTTTTGATGAAATTTTTTAGAAGTAAAGTTGGTTGGTGAAAAAATATGAATTAATTCTGGTTCAGGATCAATTTATAGCGAGGTCCTCACGAGGGTTAAGTGCCCCATTAATTACTCCTTCCATTCGTGTATACATTAGGTTACCATAGCACATCTGGAATGTATAATTATGCATGCTCAGATTAATATGCAGGATTCAAAACTGCATAATAAATCGTAGGCTTGTGCATAATTCTTTTACTGTCTTGATAGCGTAATGCATAAATGCACGTAATTTCGGTGTGAGTATCCTAGGTTCGAGTCCATGGAGTGCCACATTGTATTTGTTGATTTCATTAATTGAGTTTAGAAGGAAAGTTGGTTGGTGAAAAAATATGAATATATATATATATACTGTATTTAGGCTATTTATAATTTAGCAATGACATATACCGTTCTACTACCGTTCTTTCAGAACGCTCTATAGCTGTAGTTGTGGACGGCCATAGTTCACTTCCTCAACCTATCAACTCCGGTGTTCCTCAGGGTTCTGTCCTGTCTCAAACTTTCTTTCTAATATTTATCAATGATCTCCTCAACTTTACCTCTAGTCCTATTCACTCATATGCTGATGACTGTACCTTACACTATTCAACTAGTTTTTCACATCAACCCAGCATGCAAGCACTCCAAATCAAATTTGACGAGGCCGTAAAATGCCTATCTTCTTATCTTTCAATTATTTCTGATTGGGGCAGAGAAAATCTTGTTACTTTCAACGCTTCCAAGACCCAGTTTCTCCCTCTATCTCTCCATCACAATCTTCCACAAGACTATCAACTATTCTTCAACAAAACACAACTCAACCGTTCACAATCTCTCAGTATTCTAGGTGTATCTGTTTCATCTGACTTTTTTTGGAAAGATCATATTACCACTCTTGCTAAAACAGCTTCCCAGAATTTAGGTGTGCTCAACCGTCTCTGTGGGTTCTTCACCCCCGCACAGCTTCTTGCTCTGTATTGGGGCACAGTGCGCCCCTGTATTGAGTATTGTTCGCATGTGTAGGGAGGCTCCACCCATACCACACTTCTCGGATGAGTAGAATCAAAAGCATTTCGCCTCATCAACTCGCTTCCTCTTACTATTTCCCTACAATCTCTTTCTACACGCCGCAATGTTGTATCTATTTCACTCTTCTATCGGTATTACAACAATAAGTGTTCTTCAGAGCTCTCTCAGTGTATACCCCCTCCCTTGCGGCGAATGCAGAGGCACCCGCCTATCAACACAGTCCCACTCCTATTCTGTCCAGCTTTCCAACCCAAGAATTGGGAAAATTTTGTCAGTCTTTCTTCTACTCACCAAGTGAACTCTGGAATTCTCTCCCTCGATCCATCTTTCCTTCATCCGATGACTTACTCCAACGTCCCTTGAAATTGGCTCTGTTACTCTTTTGTCTTTGGGAGAGACACTCGTTACAGGCAACCTCCCTTTTGTATCCCCCTTACACATAGAACACAAAAAATCAATAACAGTACCACCGGTATATAGTGGTGTTTATTTATAAGCTGTATATAAGATATGCTACACCGAATATTTACAGTTGCTACCATATTGCATACCTTGCATTGTTAACCCCTTCACCACGGAATTACAGGCTCGCAATCGCTCGCCAGGACAAAATCGACACCTAAATGGCACAAAAGGTAACATTTTGTAAAATAAATGGGGTGCAAGGTCTTAAAATCACCAAACTAATGGGGCGTATGTCTTAAATAATCAAAGCTCATGGGGCTTAACATGAGGGAGAAAAGGATCCATAAAGTACAAATAGCTCCCCTCAAAACCGTAGTTCAGGCGTTCAAGTTTTCAATAATCTCGAGTTTGATTTTATTCAGAACAAATAAGGTAGGAAGGAATTTTATTTATTTTTTATTTTATTTATTTATTATATTTATATATTTTATTTTTGTTTTATTATTTTTATTTGTATATCTATTTTGTATTTTTTAATTATTTTAATTGATATTTTTAAATTATTTGTATTTATTATATTATTTATTTTTTGGTGAAAGGAAGCACAAGGAGGTCTGCATAATGGCTGCAATATAAACACAGGTGATTGTACTTCCCCTATTGAAGGTTATGGCTAGGATGGGTTGTTTAGGATTCATATGTATATTATGGTATGTACGTTATTGACCTATATATCAAATGCTGAATCACGGTTCCTGATGGCTTTATATCAGAATATATTACTGCGGTTCTTGATGTTATTATTCATATTCATATTTATATTATTATTATTGTTATTATTATTATTATTAGAATTTGTAGTAGTAGGAGTTGTAGTAGTTATTTCTTTTTGTATTAATTAATTGTTATTTCTTCATTATTATTAGTATCAATATTTTACTGTTGTCTCCGCTCTGCATCTCTCTCTCTCTCTCTCTCTCTCTCTCTCTCTCTCTCTCTCTCTCTCTCTCTCTCTCTCTCTCAGGTTATAAATACTGGACTACAACATAACCAGTTTATGAAAGAGTAGGCGTGAGTAACGATATGATGATCTTCCCTTCTCTTTTCTTCCTTCTTTCTCATCCTTTTCTTCATTTCCTTCTACTTCCTTCTTTCTTTCTGTAATTTTGTTTCCTTTCCTTCTCCTTCCTTCTTTCTTTCTGTCATTCTTTACTTTCTTCTTCTTCCTTCTTTCTTTCTGTCATTCTTTCCTTCCTTCCCTACTCCTTCATTCTTTCTTTCTGTCATTCTTTTTCTTCCTTCGCTTCTCCTTCCTTCCTTCTTTTTGTCATGCCTTACTTCTTTCCCTTCTCCTTCCTTCTTTCTATTATTCTTTACTTCCTTCCTTCTTTCTATTATTCTTTACTCCCTTCCTTCTTTCTATTATTCTTTACTCCCTTCCTTCTTTCTGTCATTCTTTACTTCCTTCTTTCTTTCTGTCATTCTTTACGTCCTTCTTTCTTTCTGTCATTCTTTATTTCCTTCTTTCTTTCTGTCATTCTTTACGTCCTTCTTTCTTTCTGTCATTCTTTACTTCCTTCTTTCTTTCTGTCATTCTTTACTTCCTTCTTTCTTTCTGTCATTCTTTACTTCCTTCTTTCTTTCTGTCATTCTTTACTTCCTCCCTTCTTTCTGTTATTATTTATATCCTTCCCATTTTTCTGTCATACTTTACTTTCTTCCTTCTTTCTTTCTGGCATTATTGTACTTCCTTCTGTATGTCATTCTTGTTTTCCTTCCTTCTTTCTGTCATGCTTTACTTCCTTCCTTCTTTCTGTCATTCTTTACTTCCTTCCTTTAGTTCCTTCATTCTTTCTGTCATTCTTTACTTCCTTCCTTCTTTCTATCATTATTTACTTCCTTCCTTCATTATTTTATTCTTTACTTCCTTCCTTCTTTCTGTCATTCTTTTTCTTCGTTCCCTTCTCTCTTATCCTTCTTCCTGTTTAATGATTTCATTCCTGTTTTGTTCCTACCTGAGTTTTTATTTCTTTCCTTCCATCTTCCCATTCTCCTGCTTTGTTTATTCTCTTTCGTCCTTCCTATGTCTTTCCCCTTCTCCCCTATTGTTTCTGTCCTTCTTCATTCCCCTCACTTTCTTTCCCTCCTTTCTAACTAGTGTTCCTTATTATCATCCCTAATTCCTCTTTCGTTTTTCCCACATCCTCCCTTCTACTCATTCCATTTCCTTGTGTTGGTGGTGTAATGGTTTAGAACTTTAGATGCTTATGTTCTGGATGTGGTGTCCCGAATTCGAGTCCCGGGAGAACCATATGCTTTCATTAATTTATTCATTGGGGTTTGTAATGGCAGATTAAAGTTAAGAACGGGGTGTTCCTTAATATCCCGTTCTCCTTTCGCTTTACCTTCCCTCTTCCTTACCTACCTTCAACCAGACCAACTATAGATCATGATTCTCTCAATTTGGAATACATAACAGCTGTACACGTAACAAACACACATATTAAGGGGTGGTGACCTGCTTTGTTCTCCTTTTCTCTTTTTCTCTGGCTTGTATCCATTCGGCCCTATCCAGCCAACTGCTTTAAAACGTTTATCCCCATCCAGGTGTCAATTTCTTCCTGACGAGCGATAGCGAGCCAGCATTGTATGGAGAAATCCAGCTTTGCCGGATAAATGTTTCCATCGAAAAATGTACAAATATAGACTGCTGTCAAAAGCATTTTTAAAAATATGCTGGCTAGCTGCCGCTTGTCAGGAAAAAAACGACACCTGGATGGGGATACACGTCTTAAAACAGTAGGCTGAATGGGGCCGAATGGATACAACCCTAAGAGAGAGAACACAAATAACCGAGGTGTGCCCCCTTAACACTAAGCAAACAGAAGGAAGCAAGATAAAGAAAGGGGAACGAGGGGCGATTTATTGCAAGATCATTTTAGAAAAGGGAATACTTAATTACAAGTATGGAAACTACAGTATACTGTATATACATATCTCTCTCTCTCTCTCTCATGGCGACGCTGGTGTTGCACATGTAGTACCCTCTTCTGTCCTGTTCCTTGTCTTTATATCGTATTGTCTTTTCCATATCATCTCTCACTCTCTCTCTCTCCGTCTTCTGTCCTTCTCCTTGTCTTTATATCGTATTGTCTTTTCCATATCATCTCTCTCTCTCTCTCTCTCTCTCTCTCTCTCTCTCCGTATTCTGTCCTTCTCCTTGTCTTTATATCGTATTGTCTTTTCCACGTCATCTCTCCTTGTTTGTTTACTTTCCATTCCTCCTGTTTTCTGTGGTCGCTCGTTTTCTGTTTCATCTTCGTTTCAGAGTATATCTACTGAAATGTTTAAATGACTCTTTGTGCTTCTTGATTCTACTGTATTATGTTCCTCTTCGTTTCTATCCTCATTGTTTCTTTGTTTCCTTTTGCTTCTCCCACGTTTCTTTCATGTGTTTGTTTAACTTTTGTTTACCTCATCCCTTTCGTTGTCCCTTTATTTTCATTTGTAATGCTTTCTTTTCTTTCCCTTAATTTTTGAATTCTTTTGCACCTAATGTATTTTTTTGTCCTCGTTTCTCCTCTCCTTTCGTCTGTCTTCCTGCTTAGTTCAGTCTATCTCCAAACTTGTGGATCTATTCAACGTGCAGGTGGGTCTGAGTACATGATTATATTGATATCCAGTATTCGATAAATGGGAATAGAATCTAGCTATGTACCGGTACTTAACCTTTAACCGTCTTGATGGTGTAATGGTTAGCCTGCTTAAGATCTGTATGTGGTAACCAAGGTTCGAATCCCGGGAGGATCCCATGCTTTCATAAATTTTATTGGTAAGTGTTTGGTGTTGGGATTAAAATAATAAATTAGATTATATTGCTCGATGTGTTTATTATTTTTGCTTTCTCGTGTTTTTTAATTAGCTACATATGTTTGTCCTAGTCCTTTCCCTTTTATTTGTCCTCTTTGTTTTCATTTACTTTCCTGCAATTGCTGTATATCTACAGTATGCATTTGTTATTGTTTTGCATGTCACGTTTTCCTTAGGTTTTCTATTGTAGTTCTTTTTTCTTCCTCCTCGTCGCCTTCTTACGAAAATTCCCCAATGGCTTGTTTCCTTCCCGCTTTATTTCTCTCTCTCTCTCTCTCTCTCTCTCTCTCTCTCTCTCTCTCTCTTTTCTTTCTTTCTTTCTCTCTTTCTTGCTCTCCTCTCTTACTAAAAGCAACCTTCCAATTATCGTGTCTCTAAAGAAAACGCAGCATCGCCGCTACCTAAAAACCTACGATCTCCTTGTACCTTCCCCCTCCCCCCCCCCCCCCCCACTCCTTCCATCCTTCCCCCGTAACGACGGGGGGAGGGGGGAGGGGCTACATCTAGGGGGACCAAACAGGGTGACACACACACACACGACGCTCTCTCTCTCTGTTGACCAATACTAATGTGTTCCACCCTTGCTTGCTCACGACCATTATCTTATTATGGCGCTTCCTACTCTTTGGGGCCCGGCGTCGAAAAAGGAAGGCGAATGAGTGAATGATTGATTGATTGTTGTTGTTGTTGGTGTCGTTGTTGTTGTTGTTGGTGGTGGTGGTGGTGGTGGTCGTCGTCGTTTGTTTATTTGTTGATGTTTCGATTATTTGTGTTGTCGTTATGTCGTTGTTTTTGTTATTGTTGTTGTTGTTGGTGGTGGTGGTCGTCGTCGTTTGTTTATTTGTTGATGTTTCGATTATTTGTGTTGTCGTTGTTTTTGTTATTGTTGTTGTTGTTGGTGGTGGTGGTGGTGGTCGTCGTTTGTTTATTTGTTGATGTTTCGATTATTTGTGTTGTCGTTATGTCGTTGTTTTTGTTGTTGTTGTTGTTGTTGGTGGTGGTGGTCGTCGTCGTTTGTTTATTTGTTGATGTTTCGATTATTTGTGTTGTCGTTATGTCGTTATTGTTGGTGGTGGTGGTGGTGGTGGTGGTGGTCGTCGTCGTTTGTTTATTTGTTGATGTTTCGATTATTTGTGTTGTTGTTTTTGTTATTGTTGTTGTTGTTGTTGGTGGTGGTGGTGGTGGTGGTGGTCGTCGTCGTTTGTTTATTTGTTGATGTTTCGATTATTTGTGTTGTCGTTGTTTTTGTTATTGTTGTTGTTGCTCCTTTGCGGTTTCTTGAAGATCCTCATACACTGGTGCTTTTAAGATCTTTCGATTTGCCTTATTTTTTGAGATACTAAGCGGATATTAATTATGTAAGTAGATGTTGCCCATGAAGCGTACAATATCACTTCAAAGTAGATGTTGCCCATGAAGCGTACAATATCACTTCAAAGTAGATGCTGCCCATGAAGCGTACTATATCACTTCAAAGTAGATGCTGCCCATGAAGCGTACTATATCACTTCAAAGTAGATGTTGCCCATGAATCGTACTATATCACTTCAAAGTAGATGCTGCCCATGAAGCGTACAATATCACTTCAAAGTAGATGCTGCCCATGAAGCGTACTATATCACTTCAAAGTAGATGTTGCCCATGAAGCGTACTATATCACTTCAAAGTAGATGTTGCCCATGAAGCGTACTATATCACTTCAAAGTAGATGTTGCCCATAAAGCGTACTATATCACTTCAAAGTAGATGCTGCCCATGAAGCGTACTATATCACTTCAAAGTAGATGTTGCCCATGAAGCGTACTATATCACTTCAAAGTAGATGTTGCCCATGAAGCGTACTATATCACTTCAAAGTAGATGTTGCCCATGAAGCGTACTATATCACTTCAAAGTAGATGTTGCCCATGAAGTGTACTATATCACTTCAAAGTAGATGTTGCCCATAAAGCGTACTATATCACTTCAAAGTAGATGCTGCCCATGAAGCGTACTATATCACTTCAAAGTAGATGTTGCCCATGAAGCGTACTATATCACTTCAAAGTAGATGTTGCCCATGAAGCGTACTATATCACTTCAAAGTAGATGTTGCCCATGAAGCGTACTATATCACTTCAAAGTAGATGTTGCCCATGAAGCGTACTATATCACTTCAAAGTAGATGCTGCCCATGAAGCGTACTATATCACTTCAAAGTAGATGCTGCCCATGAAGCGTACTATATCACTTCAAAGTAGATGCTGCCCATGAAGCGTACTATATCACTTCAAAGTAGATGCTGCCCATGAAGCGTACTATATCACTTCCAAGTAGATGTTGCCCATAAAGCGTACTATATCACTTCAAAGTAGATGCTGCCCATGAAGCGTACTATATCACTTCAAAGTAGATGTTGCCCATGAAGCGTACTATATCACTTCAAAGTAGATGTTGCCCATGAAGCGTACTATATCACTTCAAAGTAGATGTTGCCCATAAAGCGTACTATATCACTTCAAAGTAGATGTTGCCCATGAAGCGTACTATATCACTTCAAAGTAGATGTTGCCCATGAAGCGTACTATATCACTTCAAAGTAGATGTTGCCCATGAAGCGTACTATATCACTTCAAAGTAGATGTTGCCCATGAAGCGTACTATATCACTTCAAAGTAGATGCTGCCCATGAAGCGTACTATATCACTTCAAAGTAGATGCTGCCCATGAAGCGTACTATATCACTTCAAAGTAGATGCTGCCCATGAAGCATACTATATCACTTCAAAGTAGATGCTGCCCATGAAGCGTACTATATCACTTCAAAGTAGATGCTGCCCATGAAGCGTACTATATCACTTCAAAGTAGATGCTGCCCATGAAGCATACTATATCACTTCAAAGTAGATGTTGCTCATGAAGCGTGCTATATCACTTCAAAGTAGATGCTGCCCATGAAGCGTACTATATCACTTCAAAGTAGATGTTGCCCATGAAGCGTGCTATATCACTTCAAAGTAGATGCTGCCCATGAAGCGTACTATATCACTTCAAAGTAGATGCTGCCCATGAAGCGTACTATATCACTTCAAAGTAGATGCTGCCCATGAAGCGTACTATATCACTTCAAAGTAGATGCTGCCCATGAAGCGTACTATATCACTTCAAAGTAGATGTTGCCCATGAAGCGTACTATATCACTTCAAAGTAGATGCTGCCCATGAAGCGTACTATATCACTTCAAAGTAGATGCTGCCCATGAAGCGTACTATATCACTTCAAAGTAGATGTTGCCCATGAAGCGTGCTATATCACTTCAAAGTAGATGCTGCCCATGAAGCGTACTATATCACTTCAAAGTAGATGTTGCCCATGAAGCGTACTATATCACTTCAAAGTAGATGTTGCCCATGAAGCGTACTATATCACTTCAAAGTAGATGTTGCCCATGAAGCGTACTATATCACTTCAAAGTAGATGTTGCCCATAAAGCGTACTATATCACTTCAAAGTAGATGTTGCCCATGAAGCGTACTATATCACTTCAAAGTAGATGCTGCCCATGAAGCGTACTATATCACTTCAAAGTAGATGTTGCCCATGAAGCGTACTATATCACTTCAAAGTTAAGGGGGATCGATGGGCTGGTTTTTCTGGCCCCCTTCTCCCTTGTGTTTAGCTCCATTGGTTTTTAGATTTTAAGACGTTTGGCCCACTTTGTTTGGCGATGTTAAGATTTTACGCCCCATTTTATTGTCAATATGAAGACCTTTCGTGCCATTTAGGTGTCGACATTTTCTTGGCGAGCGATAGCGAGCCTGACATTTTAAGAGTAACCGGCCTTCGAGGCCGGGAAATTTTTATACCGAAAATGTTTCAAATTTATCTTGAAGGGGGCTTTAGTGGGTGTTTTTTACAGGTTGATGGAGGTCTAGGAAGAAACTAAAACATAATAACAAAAAGATAAAACAATAAGCAAATAAATACGCCCATCTCCCCTTAATACGCCCATCTCCCCTTAATACGCCCATCTCCCCTTAATACGCCCATCTCCCCTTAAACCATAAATACGCCCATCTCCCCTTAAACCTCCATGCAAGTTCAGAATGACCAACTTGGGCTGTAAATAAGAACATTTCGATACGAAGCTGAATGTAGCCAACCGTGAGTTATTCCTTATAGAAAATGGCATATGTTGCTGGATAATATATAAACATGTGTTTGGTCGCTGTATTTGTTATTAAGATGCCAAGCCGAAAGTTTGAAGCCACACACACACACACACACACACACACACACACACACACACACACACACACACACACACACACACAGTATTTAAATATACCGTTTATTGTTATTACTATCATTATTACACACACACACACGTACTATAATAATAAGAGATATTACAGCTTAGGTTTACAAAGTCACCTGAAGTTAGTCAAATTTGAGTGTACAAATGAGCTTCTAGTACATCGGCCAAATAAGTGATGTCGCGGTATCAAGTATATTTTGATCAGTAATTGGTATCGGCACCATAAGCTTTATTTAATCTTTTCGAGTGAGATATATGCAAACATGCTTCCAACTTTACACATCCTATTCAACAGTTAACAGACAGTAATACAGCACACAACGAGCAAAACGTAATTATAGTGGAGACACGACTTATTTGGCCGACTATACTACACACCCATAATCCACTAGATGTAAACAGCAAATAAGGCGAAACACCGATTTGAGGCTAAGCTTATGTGTCAGACTTTACTATAAACTCTTTCAGTACAATGACACTTCTTTTTTTCTGGCCATCATTGGGCGATTTCATTTGGGTTCGAAATTACTTGTAAAAATGTAAAGCTTAATTTAGGTTACTGCTCCTTGGACCCCCAAACGTTTTATTCCAAGATTGCCGAGTCATAACTCGGTTAAGGGAAAGTTATTTTATGTTTTCTTTCGATTTTTGATTGTCACACACGATAACTCTATAGGCATGCAATATCATGCCAAAGAAATGTGCTCTAAATGTTATTACATTTACGAATGTATTTCATAATGAATCTTAAGAGCCATGGAGTCAATAAACGTATTTCCAAAAATGTAAACAATCTGATTATACATAAGAATGTAATTTTACACCCATCCATAGCCTAGTTATGTAATGTAGACCTTGAGGGAAATATACACTAAACTCTCTCTCTCCCCCCCCCCCCTGTCCGTGTTTCCCTATGTAGTAAGTTGGTGAAGCTAAGGGGGGAACCGTTTCAGTGGTTGAACAGGAATATGGTCCAGGAGATGATACAGATTATAGTACTAGTGGAAAATAGTATGATTTAAGTTTTTTATTTATGCTACGATCAATTAATGTTCCATATATTATATAATCTGGAACAAACTTCCCTCAGAAGTTGTTAACAGGTCTTCAGTAGAACAGTTCAAGAAGAGAGTAGATAGTATTGTGTACACTCTGTAATGAGTGTAGTGCACTAAACAATCTCTCTCTTTCCATTCGAGTATCTCCCCGGAATGGACTGCAAGGTCTTTAAGATACTAGCCATTCTTTGTAACTCCTTGTAACTATAGTCTCCATTCCTCTCTTCGCTCCCTCCCATTTCTCTCTCCCCCCCCCCCTCTCATTTCTCTCTCCTCCCTCCCCCCTCCCCCCCCCATAAATCACTCCCCCCTCCGGTCCACTCGCCATATGAACTAGACTTGTTATATCGTGCTGATAATCTCTAGTTCTCATGTCCTCCCACGCTGGATCTCTCTTTCTCTCTCTCTCTCCTCGTTCTCTCTCTCTCCTCGTTCTCTCTCTCTCCTCGTTCTCTCTCTCTCTCTCGCTTTCGCTTTCGCTCTCGCTCTCTCTCTCTCTCTCCAGAGAAAGTTGTACAATGTAATACAATTGACAAATTCAAAAGGAGGCTAGACATCCTTTTTGAGCGATGAGGTTGGAGTAATGTTGGAAAACAATTAGGTAAAGTATCAGTAGTGTAACATATGTCTTAACTGTGTTCTATACTATCGATTTCCCAGCAGAAATTTTCTCATTCTGCTGGTGGCATTTTCCCCCCAACTAAATTAAAATTAAATTCAACTAAATTAATAATAAACAAGGTCGGAAGGAGTACATTGAATTGAAGATGTGGTGGGTCGGGAGAGAGCCTTCTCTTTTGCAATCTATACTTTCCACTTTGTAGGAAATCCCACTTAGAATTAAGTGCGGATTGCCTAGTACGAACCGCAAGGTCTGTGCCGTCTGTGTAGCTCTATGTGTAACTCTCTCTCTCTCTCTCTCTTGTTAAAGTTCTCCCCACCCCCATTTTGTTTTCTCTCTTCACCTCTCCCTCTCTCTCTCCCTCTCCCTCTCGCTCTCTCTCTCTCTCTCTCTCTCTATCACCCGCTCTCCCTCTCCAGACTCTCTCATCCTCCCATCTTAACTAAGAATCACTTGGGCAAACACTCCACTCTCACCTCACACTCCCTTGAGACATCATCCCTTCCCCCACCCCTTCTCCTCTGTGTGTGTGTGTGTTGTGTGTACTGACGGGGTGTGCTTGTGTGTGTACTGACTGTGTGTGCGTGTGCGTGTGTGTGTGTGTGTTGGTGTGTGTGTGTACAAAGGAGTACAAAGGAAATCAAGCAACAACAGGTCTAGTGACCCTTCTAGGCTGCTTGTCCTCCAAAACACTGAGGATCAAGTGTCCAAACAGTGGTTTAGAGTGGGTAAGGGAACATTGGAAAGGGAACTACTGCCCTGGAACTAATGTCCGTGGCAGGACTAGGAAGTTAGTAGGGGACATATGGGTTAGTAACTGAGGGGAGGTGTGTTGTGTGTACTGACGGGGTGTGCTTGTGTGTGTACTGACTGTGTGTGTGTGTGTGTGTGTGTGCGTGTGTGTGTGTGCGCGCGTGTGTGTGTAAATCTTTGCTATATTCTTTAGCATTTAATATACAATGTCATAATCCTTATATTGTTTTTGTATTCTCTCTTCACATACTTTCTTTGTCCAATGATTATACCTTCATTCCTTCATCACCACCTTACACTCATCCGTCCACCAATCCCTTAGGGGGGTATTTATATTATTATTATTATTATTATTATTATTATTATTATTATTAATTATTATTATTATTACTTTTTTTTTTTTGAGGGGGTTTCTATTTACTTATGTATTTATATATTTTTTAGTTTCCTCGCTAGACCTCCATCACACTTAAAAAACACCCCCTAGACCCCCTTTCAAGATAAATTTGTACATTCGTTGGTAGAATAATGTCCCGGCCGAAGGCCGATTCCTCCAAAAATTACAGTTTCGCTATCGCTCATCGTGATCACCACACTATAATGCAGTGACTATACTTTACTTCAATGCTCACCTCCATAGCTCTAGTCACTGCTTTCAATATACATACACACCTCCTCCCCTGCTACACCCTCCATTGTACTATCCAAACTGCCCCGTAAGGACCAATAGAGTATTTCAGAATCAGAATATTTATTTTTCCATTTTACAATGGTTCTTCACATAAAACATTAAAAGATATATATACACATATTTACAATAAGAAACATCTCTAGTATGTTACTATGGACAGTTTACAATATCTATACAAAATGACAGTTACTATTATTATTACATTTGTTTGTTTAACTATAGATCCATTTCATGTTTCAGAAGATAATCTATTAATATATGCTTAAATGTGTTTAGGTTATTTGTGTCTTTTACTGACCTTGGCAACTTATTCCATATTTTAGGACCTGCTACCAAAAGCGATCGTTCACCATAAAAGGTGTTTGTTCTCTGTACATACAGATGGTTTTGCTGTCTTGTGTTACTATTTATTATTTCATTAACAATAGAAAAGTTTACTAGCCAGTTTGGAATTAGCTTATGCCTTTCTTTATACACCGCAATAGGTCTGTTGAAGTTTGTAAGTCCTTTGTATTCCTTTATTCCTTTGTATTGCACTTCAGTCTCTATGCTCTCATCTTTACTCCCTTTGTATTCCTTTGTATTGCACTTCAGTCTCTATGCTCCCATCTTTACTCCCTTTGTATTCCTTTGTATTGCACTTCAGTCTATGCTCTCATCTTTACTCCCTTTGTATTCCTTTGTATTGCACTTCATTCTCTATGCTCTCATCTTTACTCCCTTTGTATTGCACTTCAGTCTCTATGCTCCCATCTTTACTCCCTTTGTATGCCTTTGTATTGCACTTCAGTCTCTATTCTCTCATCTTTACTCCCTTTGTATTCCTTTGTATTCCACTTCAGTCTCTATGCTCCCATCTTTACTCATTACACTGCCCAATTCCTTAAGGGGAGGCTTTTAGTTTGGTTCCTAGATATCTTTTAGTTTGGTTCCTAGATATCTTTTAGTTTGGTTCCTAGATATCTTTTAGTTTGGTTCCTAGATATCTTTTAGTTTGGTTCCTAGATATCTTTTAGTTTGGTTCCTAGATATCTTTTAGTTTGGTTTCTAGATATCTTTTAGTTTGGTTCCTAGATATCTTTTAGTTTGGTTCCTAGATATCTTTTAGTTTGGTTCCTAGATATCTTTTAGTTTGGTTCCTAGATATCTTTTAGTTTGGTTCCTAGATATCTTTTAGTTTGGTTCCTAGATATCTTTTAGTTTGGTTCCTAGATATCTTTTAGTTTGGTTCCTAGATATCTTTTAGTTTGGTTCCTAGCTATCTTTTAGTTTGGTTCCTAGATATCTTTTAGTTTGGTTCCTAGATATCTTTTAGTTTGGTTCCTAGATATCTTTTAGTTTGGTTCCTAGATATCTTTTAGTTTGGTTCCTAGATATCTTTTAGTTTGGTTCCTAGATATCTTTTAGTTTGGTTCCTAGATATCTTTTAGTTTGGTTCCTAGATATCTTTTAGTTTGGTTCCTAGATATCTTTTAGTTTGGTTCCTAGATATCTTTTAGTTTGGTTCCTAGATATCTTTTAGTTTGGTTCCTAGATATCTTTTAGTTTGGTTCCTAGATATCTTTTAGTTTGGTTCCTAGATATCTTTTAGTTTGGTTCCTAGATATCTTTTAGTTTGGTTCCTAGATATCTTTTAGTTTGGTTCCTAGATATCTTTTAGTTTGGTTCCTAGATATCTTTTAGTTTGGTTCCTAGATATCTTTTAGTTTGGTTCCTAGATATCTTTTAGTTTGGTTCCTAGATATCTTTTAGTTTGGTTCCTAGATATCTTTTAGTTTGGTTCCTAGATATCTTTTAGTTTGGTTCCTAGATATCTTTTAGTTTGGTTCCTAGATATCTTTTAGTTTGGTTCCTAGATATCTTTTAGTTTGGTTCCTAGATATCTTTTAGTTTGGTTCCTAGATATCTTTTAGTTTGGTTCCTAGATATCTTTTAGTTTGGGTTCTAGATATCTTTTAGTTTGGTTCCTAGATATCTTTTAGTTTGGTTCCTAGATATCTTTTAGTTTGGTTCCTAGATATCTTTTAGTTTGGTTCCTAGATATCTTTTAGTTTGGTTTCTAGATATCTTTTAGTTTGGTTCCTAGATATCTTTTAGTTTGGTTCCTAGATATCTTTAAGTTTGGTTCCTAGATATCTTTTATTTTGGTTCCTAGATATCTTTTAGTTTGGTTCCTAGATATCTTTTAGTTTGGTTCCTAGATATCTTTTAGTTTGGTTCCTAGATATCTTTTAGTTTGGTTCCTAGATATCTTTGGTTTGGTTCCTAGATATCTTTTAGTTTGGTTCCTAGATATCTTTTAGTTTGGTTCCTAGCTATCTTTTAGTTTGATTCCTAGATATCTTTTAGTTTGGTTCCTAGATATCTTTTAGTTTGGTTCCTAGATATCTTTTAGTTTGGTTCCTAGATATCTTTTAGTTTGGTTCCTAGATATCTTTTAGTTTGGTTCCTAGATATCTTTTAGTTTGGTTCCTAGATATCTTTTAGTTTGGTTTCTAGATATCTTTTAGTTTGGTTCCTAGATATCTTTTAGTTTGGTTCCTAGATATCTTTTAGTTTGGTTCCTAGATATCTTTTAGTTTGGTTCCTAGATATCTTTTAGTTTGGTTCCTAGATTTCTTTTAGTTTGGTTCCTAGATATCTTTTAGTTTGGTTCCTAGATATCTTTTAGTTTGGTTCCTAGATATCTTTTAGTTTGGTTCCTAGATATCTTTTAGTTTGGTTCCTAGATATCTTTTAGTTTGGTTTCTAGATATCTTTTAGTTTGGTTCCTAGATATCTTTTAGTTTGGTTTCTAGATATCTTTTAGTTTGGTTCCTAGATATCTTTTAGTTTGGTTCCTAGATATCTTTTAGTTTGGTTCCTAGATATCTTTTAGTTTGGTTCCTAGATACCTTTTAGTTTGGTTCCTCGATATCTTTTAGTTTGGTTTCTAGATATCTTTTAGTTTGGTTCCTAGATATCTTTTAGTTTGGTTCCTAGATATCTTTCGAGCTTAAGATTACACCCCCTTGAGCCCATTTCAAGATAAATTTGTACATTTTTCGGTAGAAAAATTTCCCGGCTGAAAGCCGGTTCCTCTTAAACTACAGGCTCGCTATCGCTCGCCAGGATAAAATTGACACCTTAATGGCACGAAAGGTCTTAAAATTGACAGAAATGGGTTGAAAGTTCTTAAAATCGTCAAAATAATGGGGCGAACGTCTTAAAATATCAAAAGCAATGGGGCTAACCATGAGGGAAAAAGGGGTAAAGTAGAAAGTCCCTCAAGTGGAAATCTCCCCTTAAGGGGAGATGGGTCACTTTTCTGGTGCCCCCCTTTTCCTCACGTTTAGCCCCATTAGTTTTCAGATTTTAAGATTCCTGAGCCATTAGTTTATAGATTTTAAACCCTTTCGTCCCATTTCTATATCAATATCAAGACCTTTCGGGCCATTTAGGTGTTGATTTTTTTTTCCTGGCGAGCGACAGCAAGCTTGTAATTTTAAGAGAAATTGGCCTTTGGCCTGCATATTTTTCTACAAAAAAAATAGTACAACATTTTCTTGAATGGGGGTCTAGGGAGTGTTTTTTAAGCTTGATGGAGGTCTAGGGAGCAAACTAAAAAACTTCCCTTAAATGAGCTGACATTTTGTATTACCTGGCCATTCAACCACACTTTGTGACAGGATTCCTCTCAAAGACCATAACCTTACTCTTTAAGACATTGACTTTCAGTTTCCGTTTGACAGGATTCCTCTCAAAGACCATAACCTTATTCTTTAAGACATTGACCTTCAGTTTCCGTTTGACAGGATTCCTCTCAAAGACCATAACCTTACTCTTTAAGACATTGACCTTCAGTTTCCGTTTGACAGGATTCCTCTCAAAGACCATAACCTTACTCTTTAAGACATTGACCTTCAGTTTCCGTTTGACAGGATTCCTCTCAAAGACCATAACCGTACTCTTTAAGACATTGACCTTCAGTTTCCGTTTGACAGGATTCCTCTCAAAGACCATAACCTTACTCTTAAAGACATTGACCTTCAGTTTCCGTTTGACAGGATTCCTCTCAAAGACCATAACCTTACTCTTTAAGACATTGACCTTCAGTTTCCGTTTCTCGCATACTGTAACAAGCATATTCCCTAAGCACTGCAACTCCCACTCATCATCACTCAAATGACCACTTGCGAGTTTCAGGCTATAAGGAAGTTGGAGCCGTAAACATCGATATTAAACACAAATGCAATACTGATGTAGATTTCTGATGGATAGAAAGTATAATTAATTTAATCTTGTGTGTTTATAAAGGCATTACAACCATATTTGATCTTGTGTGTTTATAAAGGCATTACAACCATATTTGATCTTGTGTGTTTATAAAGGCATTACAACCATATTTTAGCTTGTGTGTTTATAAAGGCATTACAACCATATTTGATCTTGTGTGTTTATAAAGGCATTACAACCATATTTGATCTTGTGTTTATAAAGGCATTACAACCATATTTGATCTTGTGTTTATAAAGGCATTACAACCATATTTGATCTTGTGTTTATAAAGGCATTACAACCATATTTGATCTTGTGTGTTTATAAAGGCATTACAACCATATTTGATCTTGTGTTTATAAAGGCATTACAACCATATTTGATCTTGTGTGTTTATAAAGGCATTACAACCATATTTGATCTTGTGTTTATAAAGGCATTACAACCATATTTGATCTTGTGTGTTTATAAAGGCATTACAACCATATTTGATCTTGTGTTTATAAAGGCATTACAACCATATTTGATCTTGTGTGTTTATAAAGGCATTACAACCATATTTGATCTTGTGTTTATAAAGGCATTACAACCATATTTGATCTTGTGTGTTTATAAAGGCATTACAACCATATTTGATCTTGTGTTTATAAAGGCATTACAACCATATTTGATCTTGTGTGTTTATAAAGGCATTACAACCATATTTGATCTTGTGTTTATAAAGGCATTACAACCATATTTGATCTTGTGTGTTTATAAAGGCATTACAACCATATTTGATCTTGTGTTTATGAAAAGGCATTACAACCATATTTGATCTTGTGTGTTTATAAAGGCATTACAACCATATTTGATCTTGTGTTTATAAAGGCATTACAACCATATTTGATCTTGTGTGTTTATAAAGGCATTACAACCATATTTGATCTTGTGTTTATAAAGGCATTACAACCATATTTGATCTTGTGTGTTTATAAAGGCATTACAACCATATTTGATCTTGTGATTATAAAGGCATTACAACCATATTTGATCTTGTGTTTATAAAGGCATTACAACCATATTTGATCTTGTGTGTTTATAAAGGCATTACAACCATATTTGATCTTGTGTTTATAAAGGCATTACAACCATATTTGATCTTGTGTGTTTATAAAGGCATTACAACCATATTTGATCTTGTGTTTATAAAGGCATTACAACCATATTTGATCTTGTGTGTTTATAAAGGAATTACAACCATATTTGATCTTGTGTTTATAAAGGCATTACAACCATATTTGATCTTGTGTTTATAAAGGCATTACAACCATATTTGATCTTGTGTTTATAAAGGCATTACAACCATATTTGATCTTGTGTGTTTATAAAGGCATTACAACCATATTTGATCTTGTGTTTATAAAGGCATTACAACCATATTTGATCTTGTGTGTTTATAAAGGCATTACAACCATATTTGATCTTGTGTTTATAAAGGCATTACAACCATATTTGATCTTGTGTGTTTATAAAGGCATTACAACCATATTTGATCTTGTGTTTATAAAGGCATTACAACCATATTTGATCTTGTGTGTTTATAAAGGCATTACAACCATATTTGATCTTGTGTTTATAAAGGCATTACAACCATATTTGATCTTGTGTGTTATAAAGGCATTACAACCATATTTGATCTTGTGTTTATAAAGGCATTACAACCATATTTGATCTTGTGTGTTTATAAAGGCATTACAACCATATTTTAGCTTGTGTTTATAAAGGCATTACAACCATATTTTAGCTTGTGTTTATAAAGGCATTACAACCATATTTGATCTTGTGTTTATAAAGGCATTACAACCATATTTGATCTTGTGTGTTTATAAAGGCATTACAACCATATTTGATCTTGTGTTTATAAGGCATTACAACCATATTTGATCTTGTGTGTTTATAAAGGCATTACAACCATATTTGATCTTGTGTTTATAAAGGCATTACAACCATATTTGATCTTGTGTGTTTATAAAGGCATTACAACCATATTTGATCTTGTGTTTATAAAGGCATTACAACCATATTTGATCTTGTGTTTATAAAGGCATTACAACCATATTTGATCTTGTGTTTATAAAGGCATTACAACCATATTTGATCTTGTGTTTATAAAGGCATTACAACCATATTTGATCTTGTGTGTTTATAAAGGCATTACAACCATATTTGATCTTGTGTGTTTATAAAGGCATTACAACCATATTTGATCTTGTGTTTATAAAGGCATTACAACCATATTTGATCTTGTGTGTTTATAAAGGCATTACAACCATATTTGATCTTGTGTGTTTATAAAGGCATTACAACCATATTTGATCTTGTGTTTATAAAGGCATTACAACCATATTTGATCTTGTGTTTATAAAGGCATTACAACCATATTTGATCTTGTGTTTATAAAGGCATTACAACCATATTTGATCTTGTGTTTATAAAGGCATTACAACCATATTTGATCTTGTGTGTTTATAAAGGCATTACAACCATATTTGATCTTGTGTTTATAAAGGCATTACAACCATATTTGATCTTGTGTTTATAAAGGCATTACAACCATATTTGATCTTGTGTTTATAAAGGCATTACAACCATATTTTAGCTTGTGTTTATAAAGGCATTACAACCATATTTGATCTTGTGTTTATAAAGGCATTACAACCATATTTGATCTTGTGTTTATAAAGGCATTACAACCATATTTGATCTTGTGTTTATAAAGGCATTACAACCATATTTGATCTTGTGTTTATAAAGGCATTACAACCATATTTGATCTTGTGTGTTTATAAAGGCATTACAACCATATTTGATCTTGTGTTTATAAAGGCATTACAACCATATTTGATCTTGTGTGTTTATAAAGGCATTACAACCATATTTGATCTTGTGTTTATAAAGGCATTACAACCATATTTGATCTTGTGTTTATAAAGGCATTACAACCATATTTGATCTTGTGTTTATAAAGGCATTACAACCATATTTGATCTTGTGTGTTTATAAAGGCATTACAACCATATTTGATCTTGTGTTTATAAAGGCATTACAACCATATTTGATCTTGTGTTTATAAAGGCATTACAACCATATTTGATCTTGTGTTTATAAAGGCATTACAACCATATTTGATCTTGTGTTTATAAAGGCATTACAACCATATTTGATCTTGTGTTTATAAAGGCATTACAACCATATTTGATCTTGTGTTTATAAAGGCATTACAACCATATTTGATCTTGTGTTTATAAAGGCATTACAACCATATTTGATCTTGTGTGTTTATAAAGGCATTACAACCATATTTGATCTTGTGTTTATAAAGGCATTACAACCATATTTGATCTTGTGTTTATAAAGGCATTACAACCATATTTGATCTTGTGTTTATAAAGGCATTACAACCATATTTGATCTTGTGTTTTATAAAGGCATTACAACCATATTTGATCTTGTGTTTATAAAGGCATTACAACCATATTTGATCTTGTGTGTTATAAAGGCATTACAACCATATTTGATCTTGTGTGTTTATAAAGGCATTACAACCATATTTGATCTTGTGTGTTTATAAAGGCATTACAACCATATTTGATCTTGTGTTTATAAAGGCATTACAACCATATTTGATCTTGTGTTTATAAAGGCATTACAACCATATTTGATCTTGTGTGTTATAAAGGCATTACAACCATATTTGATCTTGTGTGTTTATAAAGGCATTACAACCATATTTGATCTTGTGTTTATAAAGGCATTACAACCATATTTGATCTTGTGTGTTTATAAAGGCATTACAACCATATTTGATCTTGTGTTTATAAAGGCATTACAACCATATTTGATCTTGTGTTTATAAAGGCATTACAACCATATTTGATCTTGTGTATAAAGGCATGTGTGTTTATAAAGGCATTACAACCATATTTGATCTTGTGTGTTATAAAGGCATTACAACCATATTTGATCTTGTGTTTATAAAGGCATTACAACCATATTTGATCTTGTGTTTATAAAGGCATTACAACCATATTTGATCTTGTGTTTATAAAGGCATTACAACCATATTTGATCTTGTGTTTATAAAGGCATTACAACCATATTTGATCTTGTGTGTTTATAAAGGCATTACAACCATATTTGATCTTGTGTGTTTATAAAGGCATTACAACCATATTTGATCTTGTGTTTATAAAGGCATTACAACCATATTTGATCTTGTGTGTTTATAAAGGCATTACAACCATATTTGATCTTGTGTTTATAAAGGCATTACAACCATATTTGATCTTGTGTTTATAAAGGCATTACAACCATATTTGATCTTGTGTTTATAAAGGCATTACAACCATATTTTAGCTGGTAAAGATGCCAAATAATGATCTATAGCTCCAACTTCCTTATAGCCTGAAACTATACTCTGTTTCTTTTCAGCTGACGATAATTGAATCCCTTAGCAGCTATTTTAACGATACTTAGTGGTAAAATATGAAATTACTGTGTCTCTGCATCATATTAAGACCAAGTATATATAATTAGCACCATATTTCACTACAAAATCTTCAAAATAACTGAGAAATCTTGATGGGAACTTTGTAATTTACCGTCACTTGAAAAGAAACAGACTATCGCAAGTGGTCAATTGACCACTTGCTAGTTTCAGGCTATAAGGAAGTTGGAGCTGTAAACATTGATATAAAACAGAAATGCAATAATGATGTAGGTCTCTGATAGATAGAAAGTATGATTAATTAATTGTTATGGGTTTATAAATGCACTACAACTGTATTATAGCTGGTAAGTCTGCTAAATAACGATGTCTACAGCTCCAACTTGCTTATAGAACGAAACTCACAAGTGGCCAATTGACCTGAATTATATACAAACAGCAGCACAGGCACTACCCTCGCCCTCCCTTTGCTTACCTGGATACTCAAACATCAATTGCTCTTCCTTGTATTCTTTAAATGACCCCATTCATATTATGCACTGAACAACCATGGGGACATCACACACCATTGCTTTAAGGGGGGCGACCTGCTTTTTGTTATTTCTCTCCTTTTCTCTCTTACTCTGGCTTGTATCCATGCGGCCCCATTCAGCCAACTATTTTAAGACGTTTATCCCCATCTAGGTGTCGATTTATTCCTGGCGAGCGATAGCGAGCCAGCATTATATGAAGAAATCCGGCTTTGCCGGAGAAATTTTTCTATCAAAAAATGTACAAATTTAGCCTGCTGTCAAAAACATTTTAAAAATATGCTGGCTCGCTACTGCTCACCAGTAAAAAAATGACACCTGGATGGGGATAAACATCTTAAAACAGTAGGCTGAACGGGGCCGAATGCATACAAGCCAGAAAAAGAGAGAAACAAGCAGGTCACCCCCCTTAAGTGGAAATGGGCGTGTTTATTTGTTCATTTATGTATCTTTTTATTATAATGTTTAGTTTCCTCCCTAGACCTCTATCAAGCTTAAAAAAAACACTCCCTTGACCCCCTTTCAAGATACATTTGTACATTTTTCGATGGAAAAATGTTCCGACCGAAGGCTGGTTTCTCTTAAAATTACAGGCTCGCTATCGCTCGCCAGGAAAAATCGACACCTAAATGACACGAAAAGTCTTTATACTGACAAAGAAATGAGGCGAAATGTCTTAAAACCACCAAACTAATTGGCCGAACGTCTTAAAATCTGAAAACTAATGGGGCTAAACATGAGGAAGAAGGGGGACCAGAAAAACTACCCATCTCCCCTTAATTCAACATTCAGAGAAGAGTGAAGTACATTAACTAATCCGGATTGAAGTAATGAACGGCTAAAGAGTAGAAAATTTCGACTAACTAAAAAAGACAAAGTTAGAAGAAGGAAGGAAGGAAGGAAGGAAGGAAGGAATGAAGGAAGGAAATTAAGATATAAAAATGTGCTTATTTAGTGAAAAAAAAAGAGCCCGACAATACAATAATATCTATTCTAACTAATGCCAAAATACGAGAACGGCGACTAATATATATTTGATATTCGCAGGTACGATGGTAATAAGGAATAAGAATCGAAAACAGACACACGTGAAAAAGTAAAAAAAAAAAAGTAAATTGAAATAAAAAACATATCTACCTATCTATCTATCTATCTATCTATCTATCTATCTATCTACCTATCTATCTATCTATTCAGGCACATTCCCCGTGTTTTTATTTTTTTTATTTTTTTTAGCTGGGGGTGTATATATATATATATATATATATATATATATATATATGTATACAGTATATATGTATATACTGTATATATATGTACAGTATAATATATATATGTATATATATACAGGGTGTTTTAAAACAACACTGCCAGACCTCATCTGCTAATTAGTAAATACAATAACGAAGAAGATTATCTTAAGGACAAAATGCAAAATAATATACCATTAATGATTTAAACCGCATAGAGTAAAATAATTAGTGACACCCAGGTATGAGCTATAATCCGAACACGGGCTAGTGTCCCCCCTCCCCCCCCAAATAGCCTACCTCTTGCCTCCCATCCCAGTTGAGTTTTTCTTCGAAGCTTTGGAGTCATAACGAATCTTCTCATGTGTTTAATCATCTGCTCGGCCATAGTGCTATCTTCTTCTGTCATAGTGATTTTATTTACCTTATAATATCACATAAATATGGATTGTCGTTATTTAGGTGTGTCTCTGCCTTTGTTATTTTATACTCGTTAAGTCCAAGTGACGTAAATTGTTTGTTTTGGGTACCATTAGATGATTTTAAATATTCATTAGTGAACACCGTATACTTGTATGTCTACAGCTACGTAAAATCGTCAAACTTCAACCATAAAACTGATAGACATATTTCGTTAGTACTCTGTGATAATAGTAACGTAATGAGGTATTTGTATTGAAACAGTAAATTGCGCAGGAACAATTTTTTCCCATTCAAACAGTTTCACGAACGATTAAATTACCTATAGCAGTGTTCGGATACCTGACCCAGACTTGAGATTCATTATTTTACCTCTTGGTCATCGTTACAAATGGTGCATATCTTTTTACGCTACTTGGATTATAATACTTAGCAGTTTTCTTCTAATTGCAAAATATCATTACCAATTTTATGTAACTTTGATTTTGTAATTATTCATATGTGATAGGTCATTAGATATCTCCTCTTTACCTTTTTTACTTGGTAATCATTCATATTATGTATCATATGTTTTGTGCTGAGCTCAGAACCCTGTTTTGCTACATTTCTAAATAACCATTTATCTCCGTTACAATCTATTTTTGGTAAAAATAGAATAGAAATATGTGTATTATATATTTTGATCAATGTGGTCGTCATACTCTGGCAGTGTTGTTTTAAAACACCCTGTATATATATATATATATATATATATATATATATATATATATATGTGTAGCACAAATAAAGGAATAATAACTAATACAAATCCCTGTGAGCAATAAAGGTAGGCTATGCAAAGTATTGAACCGTGGAGCACACACGGTAGGGTGGAAGGGCTGGGAGGATAAGCGGATACACATTAATGGATTAATTGACACACTATATATACGCTAATGGAGAGAAGCACATACCAAAACGAGGAAGCAGAGAATATATTTATGAAATGGATAGCATTTTTTTTTAAAGGGTATACTTTGAAAATGAGAAAGAATATTATGCACCTATCAAGGCGAATGAGAAAGAATATTATGCACCTATCAAGGCGAATGAGAAAGAATATTATGCACCTATCAAGGCGAATGGATGGATGTTATATTTATTACTTTAACAAATATTTAGAGATTTTTGTGTTTATTGTATATTTCTTCTTCTCTTGATTTGCTTAGGAAGGGATTCTGACAGATAGAACATGAGATAGCTATCATTTGCGTCCGTCTGGGGTGGTCCTTCCTGCATCGGGGTAGAGGTGATCTCCTCTGGGTGAGCCTCGGGGGTGACAGAGACCTTCTCGGGCTCGTCCTTGGCTGCTTCTGTAGTGGTGGTGGTGAGGCTGTCCTACACTGCGCCCTCTTATGCTTAGGTTCTCCGAACGCTTTCTCCCTTTATGGTCTCTATTCGACTTGGCCGGCTCAAGTTTGTCAGATGCAAGGCAGATACTAAATTTTCCAAGGACAGAGAGTTTGGGGTCGAGATCCTCAAGCCTGTCGGAATATCAAGACTTTACTTTGCCGAATTGTCCAGGCTTACCGGAATGTCCCAGGCTGACCAGGCTGTCCAGGTCGAAGGGTACTGGAATAACAACACAATTATATATATATACACACAATTAAAGAGCAGGAAAATGGGATACCAGCAAACGGCAAATCGGATAATAATAAAGTTGTTGTTCCCTAAGCTGCCTGGCCGAACAGCCCCGAGTCCCTAAGGAAAGCCATGGCCACGGTCGTGCTTTCCCCCAGAGCTCTCAAGGAGTGTAGATTGTGTTGTTGGCGTAAGTGGTTGTGTGAAATGCAGTCTTCTATGATGTGTTTAATAGTATGGGGTGCTGTGTTACAACCTGGGCAGGAGTCGACGACGGAGTCAGCCAGTCTCTTCTGATAGCTCAGAAGGGCCGGATGGTGTCCGCATCTCAGCCTGGCCAGGTGGACTCTGTCCTCGCGAGGAAGGGAGGATTCAGATGCATGGCAGGATATAAATTGGGGTTATGAAAATTAATAATTTATGTTATATTTTTCTATTGTTTTGATTTGGTTACTAAATTTAGTATGTTGGCTTGTGCAGAGAGAGAGAGAGAGAGAGAGAGAGAGAGAGAGAGGGCGGAGGGGATGGGGGGAGGAGGGAGTTAGAAAGAGGAAATTGGTAAAGAAGAAGGGAAGGTGAGAGAGAGAGAGAGAGAGAGAAATTAGTAATATGGAAGGAAGGTTATGGAAAATAAAAGAGAATAACGAAGGAGAGAGAGAGCTATATTTAGAAGATTTTGTGCAGTTTAGGAAGGATCTGTGGCAGTAAATACGGTTATGCGAGATAGTTCGAACCCTGTTAATTGCTGTAGACCCTTTTTAAGCTGCCCAAAATCGTCTAAATATAGCTAGAATGACATACAGAAGCCGTCGCCGGTACAGAAGGGGTTAAGGAAGGAGGGAATGAGAGAGAGGGAGAGAAACTAAGGAAGGAGGGAGACAGAGAGGAGGGGGGAGGGGAGGGGGGAGGGAAACAGCAATATCCAATAAAAATACAGGGAAGAGCCATCAGGAGGGTGGCCCACTGGAACACCACCTATACCACCACCACCACCTCTCTCTCTCTCGTACACACACATACACATACGCACACACACACACACACACACATTCTCTCTCTCTCTCTGTGAGTGGATGTGTGATTATGAGTGAACGTGTGTGTGAATTAAGGCCTCTCTCTCTCTCTCTCTCTCTCTCTCTCTCTCTATCTGTGAGTGGATGTGTGATTATGTGTGTGTGAGTGAATGTGTGTGTGAATGAAGGCCTCTCTCTCTCTCTCTCTTACACTTCCCACTTAACAACGCTCTGATACGGCCTCTCCTGGAGTACCGGTATGCTCTTCAATTCTGGTCTCCAGCACTCAGGGAAGATATAGAGCAACTGGAAAGAGTACAAGCTAGGGCTACAAAGCTTATTCCATCGCTTAGAAGACTGAGCTATGAGCACCGGTTGAGAGCTCTTGATCTCTTTCCGTTGGAGACACGCAGACACGAAGTCAGCTCATTGAAGTTTTTAAAATACTTAATGGGCTTGACAATGTGTATTATATATAGCAAAATGTTTACCTCAATATGAATACAACACGCAACCATGGCCGGAAATTATAATTGAAAAGGATCAGCACTAGTATTTGTGGAATCCTTTTCACATATAAGATCTGTTCTACCTGGAACAAACTTCCCTCCGTAGTTGTAAACAGTTCTTCAGTAGAGCAGTTCAAGAAGAGAGTAGATAGTGTTTTGCACACTCTCGCCTTCCACTTTGAGTATCTCCTCGGAATGGACCGCAAGGTCTCTGAGATACTAACTAATCTTTGTAACTCTCTCTACAACTATCTATTTTATCTATTTTGTTTCTGTCTTTCTATTACTTGTATTTATCTGTATAATTTTGGTTTGTATGTATTTGTATGTACCCGGTAAGTGTTTTACAGTACAGTGTGTCTTGTGTTCCATTGTATACACATTCTTTATTAAGAGGAGTTTTTGTTTAAGCTTGATAGAGGTCTAGGGACCATACTGAAAAAGCAAAAAACAACATATATACTATAATTAAAGTAATAAAATAACTTCCTCTTAAACTGGTAATTTAATAATTTCATTATGTTAGTTTCACCAATTTTTCGTCACTCCTTCCGCTGTCTTGCCTCCCACATTTATCCCTAATCCCTGTTATTCTCCCCTTCCTTATTCCTTCATTTATTCCTTGTTTTCCCCGACTCATTTTCTTATTTGCTCCTCGTACCTCGTTACCTCGTACTTGTTATCCCTGTATCACTCTTATTTATCACTCACTGTTATTCTTCCAATTTCTTCCTTATTCCTCTATTTAGTCCGTGTTATCCCTGTCTCCTTCTCCTATTTATCTCTCACTCCCTGTAATTCTTCCCTTCCTTCCGTATTCCCTTATTTAGTCCGTGTTATCCCTGTCTCCTTCTCTTATTTATCCCCCACTCCCTGGTATTTTTCCCTTCCTTCCGTATTCCCTTATTTATTCCTTGTTATCCCTTGTTATCCCTGTCTCCCTCTCTTATTTACTCCGTGTACCTATCCCTACCTCTTTGTATTCCAACCCTTTCAATCATCCCTCTCTTTTCACTTACGTTCTTATCATTATCCTTTTCTCTCTTGTATCTCTCTTCCTTTTTTTCTCCTTCCCTCTTTTATCCCATTCTTTTATCTTGTATTTCCTCCCTTGCAGCCTATCATTATCCTTCTCCTCTCTCTTCTGTTTTCTCTCTCCCTCTTTTATCCCATTCCTCTAGCATTTATTTCCTCCCTATCATTATCCTTCTCCTTTCTTGTTTTCCTCTCTCCCTCTTTTACTTCATTCTTCTATATCTTACTTCATCCCTTTCTCTGTCTCTTCCCATCTTCGATTTTCAACCACCCAATTAATTTTCTCCCTTGTCAAAAGTATGCCTCTCACATTTCCTCCATCTCCACTCTCCTCTTCTTCCACTATTCTTCATTCCATCTCTTTATTTCATCAATCAATCATTCAGTCTGGTCTGTCAGAGATACAGTAGGTGGAGGCAATTGTATTATACTGTATTATTTTAGAAGATGTTTGCTTTCCATCATATTGTACATCTTCATATCCTCTACGTATCTAATTAAGGGGAGATGGTCCGTTTGTCTGGTTCCCCTTCTCCCTCATGTTTAGCCAAATTAGTTTTCAGATTATAAGAAGTTTGCCTCTTTAGTTTGTCGATTTTAAAACCTTTCGTCGCATTTCTTTGTCAATATTAAAACCTTTCGTGCTATTTAGGTGTCGATTTTTTTTCTGGCGAACGATAGTGAGCCTAGCATTTTGGAAGAAGTGGCCTACGGCCGGGACATTTTTCTACCGAAAAATTTACAAATTAATCTAAAACTGGGATCTAATGGATGTTTTCTTTGTTTAGTTTGATGGAGGTCTAGGGAGGAAACTAGAAACATATTTAATATATGACAAAACAAAACAAAAATCGACCAAAAAGTGAACCTTCTCCCCTTCAGTTCTTCGCTCTCTGTGTCTGTGAGTAAATGTGCGTGTGTACGTTTGTGTGTTTGTGTGTGTGATTGAATGAAGGTCTCTCTCTCTCTCTCTCGTCCAGTCGGTGAGAGAGGTCGGTCATGCCAAACCTCTCTCTATCAGTGTATAGGAAAATGTCCCAGCCGAAGGCCGGTTCCTCCTAAAATTACAGGCTCGCTCTTGCTCGCCAGGTAAAAATCGACATAATATTGACACAGAAATGGGGTGAAAGGTTTTAAAATCGCCAAACTAATGTGATAAATCTCCTAAAATCTCATAACTAATGGGGCTAAGCATGAGGGAAAAGTGGGACCAGAAAACTGACTCATCTCCCCTTAGGCACGGCCGTATACCAAGTTCACGAATACCCCACTAATACGTCGGATAAGGATATAGTCATGACCATAAATCTGGAAGACTATTGACGTCAACCCGACCCCTCCTCCTCCTCAACCCATTTAGATGATACAATAGGGGCCGGGGGAGTGCTGGAGCGACCTTGGTGACCCTGGTCTCTGGGTCTTCTCTTGGGTGACCTAGATGTGTGTGAATGTGTGTTTTGTCTTTGTTTGTTCGTTGTTTTATGTTGTGTCTTGTGTTTTCCCTGTTCTTGCTCTGTCTTGAGGCGGCCAACCCCAAGAAAAAAAATTAAAATTAAAATTAAATTAAATAGAAAATAGAAAATAAAAATAGGAGAAGTGGGGATCGGGCCCGAGCATATAGATAGATAGATAGATAGAATAGAACAATGTGTCATCGCTTTCTGAAAGTGTCATTTTATCTATCAATGTATAATTATCTAAACCACACCCATCTGTCATTCTCTCTATCTAGCTGTCTATTAATCTGCTAGTCTACACTCAAATGTTCCTCCTTTTCTCCGTTGCTATTTACCTCTCTACCCTCCTACCTCCGTCTACTACTTTTTGCCCCCCCCCGCCCCCACCCCCCCTCCCCTGTCAAGAAGGTGATGGGTTTCTTTACCACAGGTCCTCTACCATGACAATAATATCGGCCGCCTCCACCACCCTCTCTCTTTTTCTTATTATATATATATATTTATACAGTTTATATATATATATATATATATATATACGTGTGTGTGTGTATCTATTTATATTTCGTTGAAGCTACATACATCTATCTGTCTGTCTGTCTATTTATCTATATCTATTATTTAGTTTCTATCATTCTTATTTTTTATCTTTATGATGTATTTCACATTTTGTCACTTCCCCCTCTCCCCAGCTGTTTTGTCACTTCCCCCTCTCCCCAGCTGTTTTGTCACTTCCCCCTCTCCCCAGCTGTTTTACCAGATGTGTCTTGTAGCAGCCGCCAGGTGGCTCTGGTAAGAACGATTTGCATAGTTACATAGCTCCACTGACCACACAGACATTATGGTCCGAGAAAAGTAATGGTTATGTATTTCTAGTAGCAAGGTTAAGTGGGTTATTTGGAAGATACAGATTGCAATACGGAGAGAGAGAGAGAGAGAGAGAGAGAGAGAGAGAGAGAGAGAGAGAGAGAGAGAGAGAGAGAGAGAGAGAGAGAGAGAGAGAGAGAGAGAGAGAGAGAGAGAGAGAGAGAGAGAGAGAGAGAGAGAGACCCCTATAGTTACGTTACATATACACACACACTGCACAGATATTTGCTGTACCAAGTTTGAGTTTAGCCTATACTGAAATATGCTGTGGTGCTACTAAGTTGAAGGCAAGATTAACAAAGTAGACAGGTCTTACGCAAATAATAATTCGGTGGAGATGAAAAGAAGTGCAGAAAATGTCACTTACAACAGAAGAAGCAAGTATAGTTAGACACTTTAAGGGGAGATTTCCACTTGAGGGACTTTTTTCTTGACCCCTTTCTCCCTCATGTTTAGCCCCATTGCTTTTGATATTATAATAAGTTTGCCCCATTAGTTTAGCGATTTTAAGAACTTTCACCCTATAATTATTAAGACCTTTCGTGCCATTCAGGTGTCGATTTTATCCTGGCGAGCGATAGCGAGCCAGTAATTTAAGAGGAACCGGCCTTCGGCCGGGAAATTTTTATACTGAAAAATGTACAAATTTATCTTGAAAGGGACTCAAGGGGGTGTAATTTTAAGGTTGATGGAGGTCTAGGGAACAAACTAAATACCTCCCCTTAAAGGAGAACAAAACAAAGATAGCCAGCCGTCCGGCTGGCTCAGTTGATAGCGTGCCTGATTCCCATCTTGAAGGTCTCGCGTTCAATCCCCGCTCAGATTGAAAAGTTTTTCTGGGATATAGCCGGCGGTTACCATTTCCCCATGAGCAAGGGGGATGGGTAATGGTCTCTGGTAGACTAAAGAAAGCCAAGCGCTTGTGAATCCTCGAAGGAGGAGATACGGGCGCTATATAAGTAACCAGAAGATTATTATTATTATTATTAATGCTATTCATATACTATAAATAATGTTGGTAATTAATTTGCTCGGTACTTATGACCACTTTGGGAAAGCCTATCATAGTTACCTCCGCCAACGAACTTGGACGAGGTTATGTTTTTGCCTCCGTTTTTTCTGTAAACAAGGTATCGCAAAAACTTATAAAATATTTTTCACGAAATTTGGTTGGCAGGAAGAATATGCGCCAATGAAAGAACTGATTCAATAGCGTAGGCAGCTAACACAGTTATAAACCGATGTTCACGAAATTTGGTGGTCAGACAGGATATGCCCCAAGGAAGCAGTGATTCCATTAAGGGGAGTCACCGGCTTTTTTTTTTTATCTTTCTCTCCTTTTCTCTCTTTCCTTGGCTTGTATCCATTCGGCCCCATTCAGCCAACTGTTTTAAGACATTTAACCCCATCCAGGTGTCGATTTATTCCTGGCGAGCGATAGCGAGCCAGCATTGTATGGATTGTATTATATCGATAAATGTACAAATTTAGCTTGTCAAAACAAAAATATATATATGCTGGCTCGCTACCGCTCGCCAGGAAAATATTGACACATGGATGGGGGTAAAAGTCTTAAAGCAGTAGACTGAATGGGGCCGAATGCATACAAGCCAAAGAGAGAGGGAGAGCAAGAGAAAAAAAAAGCATTTGTTTGGCGATTTTAACACCTTTCGCCCCATTTCGTTGTTAATTTTAAACCTTTCGTGCCATTTAGGTGTCTATTATTTCCTGGCGAGCGGTAGCGAGCCTGCAATTTTAAGAAGAACCGGCCTTCGGCCGGGACATTTTTCTACCGAAAAATGTACAAATTTATCTTGTCTAGGGGGTGTTTTTCTATGCTTGATGGAGGTCTAAGGAGGAAACTAAAACAAAATATGAATAAATGAATTAATAGACCAAACAAACGGTCTGCCTCCCTTTAATTGATAATAATTATAATCTTGATAGAATTCGATCATATTTCTTAATCTTGACCTACGTAGAATACCTGTATGCTGGTTAAATTGTAGGCAGTCCCGTATATTGTCCTTAAAATGGATTCGAAAGTCTCTGCTATTATTTTAAGATTACTGCATTGGTCTATAGTTACGCTCTTGGAATCTGGTGACTACTGCGTGATTATGTTAGTGCAAAGCGTATTACCGGTCATTCCAATCCTTGTCTTAGTGATGCAGACACACTGGCAGTCGGCAGATCTGGGTTAGTGGGAAAATTGATTGAAGAGAGAGAGAGAGAGAGAGAGAGAGAGAGAGAGAGAGAGAGAGAGGGGGTGACATGTCACTATTGGCGAGTAACTATTGGTTCCCACCGCAGAGAGTTGCAAGGAGTTGCAATGAATAGTTTGCATCTCAGAGACCTTGCGGTCCATTCTGAGATACTCGAAGTGGAAGGACAGAGACTGTGCACTACACTCTTTACAGAGTGTGCAAAATACTATCTACTTTCTTCTTGAACTGCTTTACTGAAGAACTATTTACAACTTCGGAGGGAAGTTTGTTCCAGGTAGAACAGATATTATTTGTGAAAAAGTTTCCACAAATAATAGTGCTGAACCTTTTCAATTCTAATTTCCAGTCATGGTTGCGTGATTTATTCATATTGAGGCTAAAAATGTTGCTATAATCCACATTGTCAAACCCATTAAGTATTTTAAAAGCTTCAATGAGCTGACAGAGAGAGAGAGAGAGAGAGAGAGAGAGAAAGAGAGAGAGAGAGAGTACAAAGGAAATCAAGCAACAACAGATCTAGTGACCCTTCTAGGCTGCTTGTCCTCCAAAACACTGAGGATCAAGTGTCCAAACAGTGGTTTAGAGTGGGTAAGGGAACATTGGAAAGGGAACTACTGCCCTGCCACTAACGTGGCAGGACTAGGAAGTTAGTAGGGGACATATGGGTTAGTAACTGAGGGGAGGATAAAGTTATTCATTTACAAACGCAGTCAGTCGCGGGTTTGATGCGAGATATTTGTCTAGGCGGAATTTAAATGAATCAACGGTGCTGCAGTCTATAACGTCGGGGAAGCCCATTCCACAAGTTGACAACTCGATTGAAGAAGAAATTCTTAGATTCGTGCGAGTTAAAAGATTTACCAATAATTTTGCAACCGTTTCCCCGCGTGTAATTAGATTGGTCGATAGTGAAGTACTTACTACAGTTCATATTATCGATGCCTTTGATGATTTTGAACACTTGAATTAAGTCGCCTCTTAATCTACGCTGGGTTAAAGGAAATAGATTTAATTCTCTAAGACGCTCTTCGTATGGTTTGTTCTTTAGGCTAGGTATCATTTTGGTAACTCTACGTTGAACTCGTTCTAGCTTGTTTTATCTTTTTGGTAATAAGGGCACCAGGATTGAACGCAGTATTCCAGAAGAGGGCGGACTAAGGAATTGTAAAGGGTTAGGATAACTTCTTTGGATTTATGCTCAAATGACCTGCCTATAAAGCCAATTATTTTGTTTGCCTTCTTAACAACTTCTGAACATTGTTGACTCGGTTTTAGGTTACTCGATATTGTTACTCCCAGATCAGTTTCTCTGTTTACATTCTTAAGCTGAGTGCCATTCATCGAATAGTTTGCTTTCCTCATTTAGGTATCCGACATGTAGTACTTTACATTTATCCGCATTGAAACTCATTTGCCAAATTTGGGCCCAACATGACAATTTATCTAGATTGTGTTGCATATCGTCAACTTGTTCTTTTGAGAGTACGCTATTTGCAATTTTTGTATCGTCAGCAAATTTTGAGATTGTGCAGGTGAGACCCTCATCTATGTCGTTGATGTAAATTAGAAAGAGAATTGGTCCTAGTACCGATCCCTGGGGTACCCCGCTACTTACATTGGTCCATTTAGATGCCTTACCGTTTATGACTACCCTTTGCTTTCTGTTGCGGAGCCAATTTTCTATCCATTTCAACACACCGTCTTGTATTCCATGCGCTTTTAGTTTTAGCAGTAAACGTTTGTGGGGAACTTTGTCAAAGGCCTTTTGAAAATCAAGGTATATAATATCTACAGCTTTACTCTCATCGTAGAGGTTGAGGATATCGTGGAAGAAGTCCAAGAGGTTTGTTAAACAGGAACGTTTTTTACGAAAGCCGTGTTGAGTATCTTTAAGTATGTTATTTTCCTCTAAGTGATTTACGAGTCTGTCTCGTATGACCGTTTCTAGCATTTTACATACAACTGAGGTTAAGCTAATTGGACGATAGTTACTGGGTAGGGATTTGCTGCCTTTTTTGAATATCGGTGTTACGTTGGCTAGCTTCCACTGATCAGGCATAGTTCCAGACTGCAAGGATTTATTGAATAGTAATGTCAGTGGTTTGGAGAGCTCATTCTTAGCTTCCTTTAGAACTCTAGGCGAGATTGTATCAGGTCCTGGCGTTTTATTTACCTTGAGTTTTTCTAAACAATTCAATACTTCTCTCTCTGTAACGGTGATATTGCTTAGAACATCTGAATTATCAATCTGAATCGGCGATGGTGTAGGGATATCACTGAGGTCTTCTGTTGTAAAAACTGATGCAAAGAAGGTATTGAGGGCATTACTCATTTGTACTTGTCTTTGGTGTATTCTCCATTTTCATCGACTAACGGTCCAACAGTTGAAGTAACTACTTTTTTCTTTCTGATATAACTATAGAATTCTTTCGGGTTTGTTTTACTTTGATTCGCAATATGTAACTCTAAGGTCTTTTTACTTTGCTTAATTAACTTTTTGGCTTTGCGTCGTAGCTCTACAAATTTCACCCGTTCTTCGTCATTTTGTGAGGATTTTAATCTTTCATTAGCAAATTTTTTAGCAAGCAGGCAGTTTGAAATATCTTTATTCCACCATTTGGGCTTATTATTATGGCCTGGACGCCGTATTTTCGATGGTATGCAGTCTTGCACTGCTTTTAGGTAAGTGGTTTCGAATAACTTCCAAGATGTATTTATGTCGTTATTGTTAATTAAAAAGCTCCAGTCAGTTTCTTTAAACATAGCTCTAAGTTTATGGAAGTTTGCTTTCTTGAAATTAGGGACTTTTTCGATGCTACTATTTGGTTCGTTACTAGTAAACTTTAAAGTGAAAGTTATCGTACGATGGTCGCTGTTACTGAATTCATCACCAACATTCAAATTCTCTATCAATTCTTCTTTTGTTGCAAGTACAATGTCAAGAACGTTATTACCACGGGTCGGCGTTCGAACAAATTGATAAAGCGAACTCTCTTGCAAGTTCGTATACAAGTCATGTCCGGAGTGTGAAGTAAGAGTATCGCCCCACTTGGTCACAGGTAATTTAAAGTCGCCAAAAATTACGGTATCTTGTGAGTTACTTACATCTGCAAGAGAGAGAGAGAGAGAGGTGGGAACTGCGAGGGAGACAGATAAGTAATGATAATTTCCTTATAATATAGATATTACACCAGATAGAATTACAGATACAAAATAGAAAGACAGACAGACAGATTGACTGACGGACGGACGAAAATAGAAAACAAAATATGTGGAAATAAAAGAGTGTCGATTGAAAGCCAGCCTGTGTAAGAGAAGGGAAAAAACGAATGAAATGAGAGAGAGAGAGAGAGAGAGAGAGAGAGAGAGAGAGAGAGAGAGAGAGAGAGAGAGAGAGAGAGGCCAAGGCAGTATGATGTAACTTATATTGTACATTATTAACTTATTATATGCGGTTCACCACTAGGCCATACATGTCAGTATTGCTTCTATGGAATTAGTTACACTGGCAACATAAACAAACCTTTGTGCCTAAACGAAAGGATTTGGCCTGAAATCTAATATTTGCCAATACAATCAAGGAAAGTGTAAAGCTAGGTAGCCTACCATTATTCAACATAATATATTGTGTTATTGTTCTGAAATAATTACCAAGGGTTTTATAAGATTGTAAACATCCAATCATTTACTATTAGATAGAATAAAGTACGATAACATTCGTATTGAAACTTCAGCTCTTTTGAATCTATTCCAGAAAGACTAGACATCACTTTACTTATATATCTCTCTATCTATCTATTTATGTATCTATCTATCTATCTATAATCTTTAAGTATTGCTGTTCCACCAATCGATTCAACAAGAGACACAAGCCAAGTCCCACATACAGCATATATGTAGACGAAGTGAGGTCTGCCCTAAACCAAATGAAAAGGGGAAAAGCTCCAGGAGATGATGGTTTAACTAGGGGCCGTCTGAAGGATGCAAGAGATGATGCCCAGTCTAAATTAGCTCTGCTATTCACCCAATGTTTGTGTATGAGGGATGTTCCAGAAGGTTGGTGCAATACAATAGTAACTCTACTTCACAAAACAAATGGTGATAAGAAAGATCCTGGCAACTACAGTCCTATAAGTATATTATCAGTTATTTACAAGCTATTTTATAAAATCCTCACAAATAGGTTAGTTAACATTTTGGATGAAAATCAGTCTTGGGAACAAGCAGGTTTTAAAAAACGGGAATTCAACCATGGCCTACTTGCATACAATGACCCAGCTAATGGAGAAAACCTCACGGTATAGTATTCCTCTTTGCTTACCTTTTGTTGACTATGAAAAAACCTTCGATTCGGTAGAGCTAACACCTATAGCAAACTTATGACATGAACAAGACATTTGTGAAACACATACAATGCTCCTAGAAATTATATATGCAAAAGGCACTGCTGTGGTCCGGTTACACATAGGCACACAGAAGATAAAGATTGAGAAAGGAGTGAGGCAGGGAGACACAATCTCACCCAAGTTGTCCACAACCTGTCACGAAGGCATCTTCAAAGTGTCTTCATGGAAATCAAAGGGAATAAAACCCTAAGCATCTCGGATTTGCAAATTACATTGACTTCAGATAAAACTGGAAAGCTCCAATAAATGCTACACGATCTTAATTTTAAAAAGTCTCAAAGTAAGTGCTAAGGATCTAAGTGCCATTTTGAAACAACTGGCCATCTAAAATGTTGGCACCCTGTTCATGTATAACCAAGAGGGAATCCAAGGGGCACTTTGGACTGGTGCTCCCTCATATATATATATATATATATATATATATATATATATATATATATATATATATAGAAGGCCTCGGATTCGTCCGGACCCTTCGGACGAGTCCCTAGGTAAACTGGCATGGTTTGTCTCTCATACAGGGAATAGGTCGGCTTGGGGGCATTTTGTGTATGGCCACCCTCATTAAGGGGAGTAAGGCGTCTGTCAATATATATACAGTATATATATATATATATAGGCCTACTGTACTGTATATGTACTGTATATACACAGTATTTTAGTACAAATAGATATCCTTGGGTGTTCATAAAACTGATTGACATAAATTATCGGGTAATAGTTTTTTTCAGTTAATAGTAACTGTAAAAATTAAGGGTCATACTAAAACACCTCTCTCTCTCTATATATATATATATATATATTTTTTTTTGTATTTTAATTAGATCCCCCCTCCCCATCCCCTCCACCCCTCCTCATCCCCATCCCCTCCACACCTCCCCATCCCCTCCCAATCTCTTCCACACCTCCCCATCTCCTCCACACCTCCCCATCTCCACCACACCTCCTCCCCATCTCCTCCACCCCTCCCCATCTCCTCCACACCTCCCCATCTTCTCCACACCTCCCCATCTCCTGCATACCTCCCTATCTCCTCCACACCTCCCCATCACTCCCCTTCTATCATCCTCCTACTACCTCACTATCACATCCTCCCCCACCTTCCCTCCCTCTCTTTCTCCTCCCAGTCCCCCTAACACATCTCAGCCCCTGCCTCCCTCTCTCCCCTCCTCTTCCATCACCCCCATACCTCTCCACACCATCCTTTCCCTCCCTCCCTCTCCTCTCCCATCACCCACATACCTATCCACCCCATCCTTTCTCTATCTTCCTCTCCCCTCACATCCCTGTATCCCCTCCTCTCCTTCCCCTCTCCCATAATACCCATATCTCCCCCTCCCTCCCCCTCACAACCCCCCCACCCTCTCATTGTCTCCCTCTCTTCCTCTCGTCTCTCTCACCCCATCATCTCTCCCTTTCCCATCACCCTCACATCTCTTCACCCCTCCTCTCCATCTCTCCGTCACATCCTCCCTCCCCCCCCCCATCACCCCCCACACCTCCCCCCTTCCCCTTCCCCGTCTTTTCCTTCCGTGTCTACCAGCAGCTGCGGCGAGGTATCAGCTGTTATGGGTAAAGCTGTCCTTCTCTACCACAACACCAACAACAACAACAACAACAATAACAACACCAACAACAACAACACTAAAACTAACAGCAACACCTCTAACACCAACAACAACAGTAAAATTAACAATATAAGCAATACTAACACTTGCAGCAACGACAGCAACAACACCACTATCACCACTAATACCAACAATAATAACACCAACAACAGTAAAAGTATCAGCAACACACAACATAATACAGTAAGTAATACTAACCCTTGCAGCAACGACAGCAACAACACCACTATCACCACTAATACCAACAATAATAACACCAACAACAGTACAAGTATCAGCAACACACAACATAATACAGTAAGTAATACTAACCCTTGCAGCAACATCAATAATAACACCAACAACAGTACAAGTATCAGCAACACACAACATAATACAGTAAGTAATACTAACCCTTGCAGCAACGACAGCAACAACACCACTATCACCACTAATACCAACAATAACAACACCAACAACAGTAAAAGTATCAGCAACACACAACATAATACAGTAAGTAATACTAACCCTTGCAGCAACGACAGCAACAACACCACTATCACCACTAATACCATCAATAACAACACCAACAACAGTAAAAGTATCAGCAACACACAACATAATACAGTAAGTAATACTAACCCTTGCAGCAACGACAGCAACAACACCACTATCACCACTAATACCAACAATAATAACACCAACAACAGTAAAAGTATCAGCAACACACAACATAATACAGTAAGTAATACTAACCCTTGCAGCAACATCAATAATAACATCAATAACACTTAGACCAACAGCTGCCAAAACAGCAACATAATTATATAAAACAAAATTCTACAAATATCACAACAGACAAATAAAAACCACCGGCAGCAAAAATATATGAAACAATATTATAAACATCAATACAAGTAACGATGATAATAATAACAACCAAAATAACACTAGCATTGTCAGCAGTAACTGTAATAACAATAACAACAGGAGGCACAACATCAACAAAGCAACAATAACAAGAACAACTATAACAACAACAACAATAACATCAACAACAACAACACTAACAACAAAAACAACAATAACTTAAGCCACAGCAAAAACAGCATCAACAAAAATATCATCAACAAAAATATCAACAACAATAATATCAACAATAACAGTAATACCAAAATCACCAGTAATAACAACAATAATAACAATAACTTAAAACACAACAAACACAGCATCAACTGTAACATCAGCAACAAAAACAATAACTTAAACCACAACAAACACAGCATCAACAGTAACATCAACAACAATAACAATAACTTAAACCACAACAAACACAGCATCAACAATAATAACAACAGTAACAGTAACATAAACCACAACAAACACAGCATCAACAGTAACATCAACAACAAAAACAATAACTTGAACCACAACAAACACAGCATCAACAGTAACATCAACAACACAAACAATAACTTAAACCACAACAAACACAGCATCAACAGTAACATCAACAATAATAACAATAACATAAATCACAACAAACACAGCATCAACATTAACATCAACAATAACAATAACTTAAACCACAACAACACAGCATCAACAGTAACATCAACAATAATAACAATAACTTAAACCACAACAAACACAGCATCAACAATAATAACAACAACAATAACAATAACTTAAACCACAACAAACACAGCATCAACAGTAACATCAACAACAATAACTTAAACCACAACAAAAACAGCATCAACAGTAACATCAACATCAAAAACAATAACATAAACCACAACAAAAACAGCAACAACAATAACAATAGCTTAAACCACAACAAACACATTATCAACAGTAACATCAACAACAATAACTTAAACCACAACAAAAACAGCATCAACAGTAACATTAACATCAACAACAATAACTTAAACCACAACAAAAACAGCAACAACAATAACAATAGCTTAAACCACAACAAACACATTATCAACAGTAACATCAACAACAATAACTTAAACCACAACAAAAACAGCATCAACAGTAACATCAACAATAATAACAATAACTTAAACCACAACAAACACAGCATCAACAGTAACATCAACAATAATAACAATAACTTAAACCACAACAAACACAGCATCAACAGTAACATCAATAACAATAACAATAACTTAAACCACAACAAACACAGCATCAACAGTAACATCAACAACAATAACAATAACTTAAACCACAACAAACACAGCATCAACAATAATAACAACAGTAACAGTAACTTAAACCACAACAAACACAGCATCAACAGTAACATCAACAACAAAAACAATAACTTAAACCACAACAAACACAGCATCAACAATAATAACAACAATAATAACAATAACTTAAACCACAACAAACACAGCATCAACAGTAACATCAACAACAATAACAATAACTTAAACCACAACAAACACAGCATCAACAATAATAACAAAAATAATAACAATAACTTAAACCACAACAAACACAGCATCAACAGTAACATCAACAACAAAAACAATAACTTAAACCACAACAAACACAGCATCAACAATAATAACAACAATAATAACAATAACTTAAACCACAACAAACACAGCATCAACAGTAACATCAACAACAATAACAATAACTTAAACCACAACAAACACAGCATCAACAATAATAACAAAAATAATAACAATAACTTAAACCACAACAAAAACAGCATCAACATCAATAACAATAACAATAACAATAATAGCAATAACATAAACCACAACAAAAACAGCATCAACAGAAACACCATCAACAACAATAACAGAAATAACAATAACTTAAACCACAACAAAAACAGCATCACCAACAACAATAACTTAAACCACAAGCACAACATCACCAATAACATCAACAACTATAACAGAAATAACAATAACTTAAGGGGAGGTTTTTAGTTTGGTCCCTAGATATCCTTCAAGCTTAAGATTACACCCCCTTGAGCCCCTTTCAAGATAAATATGTACATTTTTCGGCAGAAGAATGTCCCGGCTGAAAGCCGGTTCCTCTTAAATTACAGGCTCGCTATCGCTCGCCAGGATAAAATCGATACCTAAATGGCACGAAAGGTCTTAAAATTGACAAATGGGTTGAAGGTTCTTAAAATCGTCAAGATAATGGGGCAAACTTCTTAAAATTAGAAAAACAATGAGGCTAAACATGAGGGAGAAAGGAGTCAAGAAAAAAATCCCTCAAGTGGAAATCTCCCCTTAAACCACAACAAAAGCAGCATCGCCACTAACAACAACAACAATAAGAAGAATAACGGAAATGCTGTGGGTGTTAAGTTTGAGTAATTCCTCCTCACAATTAAAGGGGAAGGGTATATTTTTAAGTCGATTATTTCATGTTTATTATTTTTTAGCTTCCTCCCTAGACCTCCATCAAACTTAAAAAACATCCATCAGATCCCCCTTCTAGATTAATTTGTACATTTTTCTAAAACGAATTCCCGAAGGCCGGTTCGGAACCCGTTCTTTCAAAATTACAGGCTCACTGTCGTTCGCCAGGAAAGAAATTGACACCTAAATAGCACGAAAGGTCTTAATATTGACAAACACATGGGGCAAAAGGTCTTAAAATCGACAAACTAATGGAGAAAACATCTTAAAATCTGAAAACTAATAAGGGTGGGGAGTTTCTCTTTAAGCTGACTAAAATCGCCTAATAGTAGCCAGAAATATCTACGAATTAAAGTGAGTGAGAGAGAGAGAGAGAGAGAGAGAGAGTGAGAGTGAGAGGGAGAGAGAGGACAGTGTAGTATAGTGTTGTGTAACTTACTGTTTGATGAGGCCTCACCATCCCCGATATTACTGCAAGTTTTTTAATACCAGACCAGTACCACCACACCCCCACTCGTACGCAATCTCTCTCAGCCCCACTCTGATTTCCATTCTCTTACTCTGATTTCCATGCTTTCAACCTCATTCTCTCTCTCTCTCGCAATCTCTCTCTCTCTCGCAATCTCTCTCAGCCCCACTCTGATTTACATTCTCTTACTCTGATTTCCATGCTTTCAACCTCATTCTCTCTCTGTCTGTCTCTCTCTCTCTCTCTCTCTCGCTCTCTCTCTCTCTCTCTCTCTCTCTCTCTCTCTCTCTCTCGCAATCTCTCTCAGCCACACTCTGATTTATATTATCTTACTCTGATTTCCATGCTTTCAACCTCATTCTCTCTCTCTCTCTCTCTCTCTCTCTCTCTCTCTCTCTCTCTCTCTCTCTCTCTCTCTCTCTCGCTCTCTCGCAATTTGGCGCTGCCGACTGGGAGGCTCTTCGGCAGTACTTCTTTGATTTCCCATGGAATGATTTCTGCTTCCATGGCCGAGGACCCTCGGAGAGTGCTGAACGCATTACCGAGGTAATCCTATCGGGCATCGAAGCATACATTCCATTCTCTTTCTCTCAGACTAATGCTAAAAAATCTTGGTTTACTCACGCCTGTTCTACTGCTGTCCGCAATAAGGAGGAAGCATTCAAACGGTACCGACGCCTTAAAACTCAAGACTCTCATTCTTCATATGTTTCTGCCCGGAATCAAGCCAAATCTGTTCTTCGACTTGCCAAACACTCTTTCATCAATAATAAATGCACTGAACTATCCAACTCTAGCTCTTCCCAGGCTTTCTGGCATCTAGCCAAAAACCTCTCCAACAATTTCTCTTCCTCGTCTTTCCCTCCCCTTTCCCACTCTGATGGCACAACCATCACTTCTTCCTCTGACAAAGCTAAACTCTTTCCTCAAACTTTTGCTAGAAACTCCACCTTGGATGATTCCGGTGCTATTCCTCCCTCTCCGCCCTCCTCTCTCTTACTTATGCCTAATATCCTAATCTCTTCTAAAGATGTACTTTCTACCCTCTCTGGGCTTAACACTAATAAGGCGTACGGTCCGGACGGTGTGTTCCTCCTGTTGTTCTCAAAACTGTGCTTCCGTGCTGACTCCCTGCCTAGGCAAACTCTTTCGTCTCTGTCTATCCTTTAACGTCTTCCCTTCATGCTGGAAGTTTGCTCACATTCAACCTGTCCCAAAGAAGGGTGACCGCTCTCAACCCTCCAACTATCGTCCAATTGCTCTTATCTCTTGTCTTTCTAAAGTTTTTTTGAAACTATTCTTGCTTCCAAATTTCTTAATCATTTCTCTTCTCATAATCTGCTCTCAGATCGCCAGTATGGCTTCCTTAAGGGTCGCTCTACTGGTGATCTTCTTTCATATCTTACTAACTCTTGGTCATCCTTCTTTCGGGACTTCGGTGAGACTTTTTCTATTGCACTAGACATATCGAAAGCCTTCGATAGAGTCTGGCATAAATCTTTAATTTCTAAACTACCCTCCTTCGGTTTCTATCCCTCCATCTGTGCCTTTGTCTCTAATTTCATTTCCGGCCGTTCCATAGCCGCGGTTGTGGACGGCCATTGTTCACTTCCTCACCCTATAAACTCCGGTGTTCCTCAGGGCTCTGTCCTATCTCCTATTCTCTTCTAATTTTTATAAATGATCTCCTTAACTGTACCTTAATTCCCATCCATTCATACGCAGACGACTCAACCTTGCACTACTACTCCATTAGTTTTTCAGAACGCCCCAGCCAGCAATCCCTCAACGACAAACGTAATGAAGCCATAGAACTCTTAAATTCTGATCTAAATACTATTTCCAATTGGGGCAGAGAAAACCTTGTTAACTTTAATGCTTCCAAAACCCAATTTCTCCATCTATCTACCCGTCAGGATCTCCCAGCGGACTATCCCTTATTCTTCAACAATACAAAAATCAACCCTTCATCTTCTCTCAATATTCTTGGTGTCTCTTTTTCTTCTGCTCTCATTTGGAAGGACCATATTACCAGTCTTGCTAAGGCAGCCTCCCAGAAGCTGGGTGTGCTCAAACCGCCTTAGGGGGTTCTTTTCCCCTGCACAGCTTCTTGCTCTGTACAGGGGCATAGTGCACCCTTGTATTGAGTATTGTTCACATGTGTGGGGAAGTTCCTCTCACACTGCTCTCCTAGACAAAGTTGAAAGGAAGGCCTTTCGTATCATTAACTCCCGTCCACTCACCAACTCTCTGCAATCTCTCTCTCTCCGCCGCAATGTTGCATCTCTCTCGCTATTCTATCGCTACTATAATAATCAGTGTTCCTCAGAGCTATCCCAGTGCATACCACCTCCTTTACGTAGGGCACGTGGTACCCGTCTTGCAACTCAATCCCACCCCTACTCTGTGCAACTCTCCAACCCAAGAGTGAAACGTTACTCTCAAACTTTCTTCTACTCAACAGCTGAGCTCTGGAACTCTCTCCCAGAATCAGTCTTTCCCTCTTCCTATGACTTAAATTGCTTCAAACTCCGTGTGTCCAGGCATTTTGGCTCGAACGTCCCTTGATTTTGGCCCTGTCACTCTTTCAACTATGGGGGAGGCACTCGCTATAGGCAGTTATGCCTTTTGCCTCCCTCAATCACATAGAAAAAAAAAAAAAAAAAATCTCTCAGCCACACTCTGATTTATATTATCTTACTCTGATTTCCATGCTTTCAACCTCATTCTCTCTGTCTCTCTCTCTCTCTCTCTCTCTCTCTCTCTCTCTCTCTCTCTCTCTCTCTCTCTCTCTCTCTCTCTCTCTCTCAGCCCCACTCTGATTTCCATTCTCTTACTCTGATTTCCATGCTTTCAACCTCATTCTCTCTCTTTTTTTTTTTTTTATTTCTCTCTCTCTCTTAGTCGCTCGCTCTTATTCCTACTCACTTTAATTCGTAGTCATTTCCATTCCCACTCACTCTTATTCCCATTCACTCATTTCTCTCTCTCTCATCTCCACTACCGAACATACATATGTAATTTTTAAGAGATATTTTGAAAAATAACATACTGAACAAATAGATAAACTTTATTACAAGCACAATAACATACTGAACAATAACATACTGAACAATAACATACTGAACAAATAGATAAACTTTATTACAAGCACAATAACATACTGAACAATAACATACTGAACAATAACATACTGAACAATAACATACTGAACAATAACATACTGAACAAATAGATAAACTTTATTACAAGCACAATTTTCTGGATAACTAACCTCTTCAGCATAAAAATAACATATACTGTATTTATACTAGTCTTACGACCTACAAAGTATTGTTCTGTGTCATATAGGAAAGAGTTGATTATAGGGAATATATGACTTTATATCATAAAGTCATATAGTCCTTATCATCATCTCCATAGGTAAGATGTGACAGTAAACACATTGTCACCAAGGATTTGTATTTACATTGTCACCATGGATAAGTATTATTAATGTCACTGTACAATATTATTTGCATTGTATCCATAGATGTATATTTATATTGTCACCATGTATAAGTATTTGTAGTGTCACTATGCAAAACTATCTGCATTGTATCCATGCATGTATATATATATTGGCACCGTGGATAAGTATCAGTATTGTCACGTATTTTACATTGTATCCATGGATTTGTATTTATATTGTCACCAAAGATTAGTATCTGTGTTATCACTACCGTATAAATAATATGTATTGAATCCATTTATTAGTATTTATTATCTTTTCACTCTTTAGTATTTGCATTCTCACTGTATATAATACTAAATCCATGGATAAGTTTTTGTTATTAACACTATAAAATTATATTTTCATTGTCATCGAGGATTTGTAATTGTGTTGTCATCGCGGAAACGTACTTTGTCACCATAAGTAAATCATTATGCTGTCTGGCTGGTAAAGAATAATAGCGATCTAGATTAATCTATTGGGGTTCTTTAACCCAATCATTGCGGGCATGTTTCCGCTATAATAGGGCTCATTCAGGCACCTTGTATTGCTTAAGCAAGTGCTTGAATGAAATGAAACATTTGCAGCATAAAACTGGAAGAAAATAGCTATAAAATTACATCAGAACGAGCTTCGTAACGCTGCATACAGTATATCTCGCGAGACATGGGGTTAAAGTCTCAGTGCCATGGCAGATATGCCGGAGAGCGAACAGGGGCCTGCTGCAAAGAAGATCCGCATAAGTCCCGGCTCGTGGGAGACTCGATGATACGTGGTCAGCTCACAGAGTTTTGCGCCAGGGCACCTAAGACCAGGAAGCGTTTTTGTATCCCTGGTGGTGGTGTGGGTGACGTAGTTGCAGCAGTTGACGAAGATTCAGAGCTGGCCCCAGCTAATACAATGTCGTCACCCCACGTTGGATCCAACGATGTACAGCGAACCCGGTCGCGAAGATTTCTTTTAAAAGTACCAGCAGCTGTATCAAGTCGTTTAAGGAGAAGTCATCAAGGATCATCGTCTCAGGAATCGTCCCCCGGCTCGGTGTAGAGAGCCGATTTTACAACATAGCCACCAGCACAAATCGTTGTCTAGCAAACCTCTGCAGGAAGGAGAACGTGGGATTCGTCGACACCTGGGACAATTTCTACTACGATGACTATTTGTTTTCGGACGATGGAGTTCATCTGAACCAGGTGGGAGCAGCGCGTTTTGGGCGTCTTCCCTCAACGATGCGGTTGAAGGATTTCGGCGCAGAAATCGACTCAGCACAGGACAACCAGGAAGGAGGACCGACGACAGCGAGGACGGCAATCTACAAAGGAATTAAATACTAATCCGTCAAGAACCGCGAATTTGGATAAAGCTCCACCAACACGACCCAAATTCAAAACCGTCAGGGATAACGACCCAGCACCGAGGACAGCCATGAATGTAAATGTAGATCCCACCAGAACCAATAATTTGAATAAAGACCCTTCCTTGAATCCCAAATCCAAAACTTTGAATGTTTTCTATGCAAACGCTCGTAGCATACGCAATAAATTTTCAGATTTAGAGGAACTAGTGTTTACAGAAAATTATGATGTGATTGGCATAACAGAATCTTGGCTCAATACACAAGATAGAGACTTTTTAGCAGAGTATTCACTTCCCGGTTATGTAATGTTTTGAGAACAGCCGAATAAATAAAAATGGAGGTGGCGCGTTTTATTTTATATCAAAGAAAGTCTTAACCCGCCCCTCGTGTCAAAACCTCAAATTGTGAACGTCGCCACATCTTTTGTGCTAATAAAGAATAATAAAGGTACAAAAATAATACTTGCATTAATATAAGAGACCTCCAGCTCAATCAGTGCAAACTGACCGAGAAATTTACGAACAAATTGCAGATGTAAGTAACTCACAAGATACCGTAATTTTTGGCGACTTTAATTTACCTGTGACCAAGTGGGGCGATACTCTTACTTCACACTCCGGACATGACTTGTATACGAACTTGCAAGAGAGTTCGCTTTATCAATTTGTTCGAATGCCGACCCGTGGTAATAACGTTCTTGACATTGTACTTGCAACAAAAGAAGAATTGATAGAGAATTTGAATGTTGGTGATGAATTCAGTAACAGCGACCATCGTACGATAACTTTCACTTTAAAGTTTACTAGTAACGAACCAAATAGTAGCATCGAAAAGTCCCTAATTTCAAGAAAGCAAACTTACATTAAACTTAGAGCTATGTTTAAAGAAACTGACTGGAGCTTTTAAATTAACAATAACGACATAAATACATCTTGGAAGTTATTCGAAAACCACTTACCTAAAAGCAGTGTGCAAGACTGCATACCATCGAAAATACGGCGTCCAGGCCATAATAATAAGCCCAAATGGTGGAATAAAGATATTTCCAAACTGCCTGCTTGCTAAAAAATTTGCTAATGATAGATTAAAATCCTCACAAAATGACGAAGAGAAGGAACGGGTGTGAAATTTGTAGAGCTACGACGCAAAGCCAAAAAGTTAATTAAGCAAAGTAAAAAAAGACCTTAGAGTTACATATTGCGAATCAAAGTAAAACAAACCCGAAAGAATTGCTATAGTTATATCAGAAAGAAAAAAGAGTAGTTACTTCAACTGTTGGACCGTTATTCGATGAAAAAGGAGAATACACCAAAGACGAAGTACAAATGAGTAATGCCCTCAATACCTTCTTTGCATCAGTTTTTACAACAGAAGACCTCAGTGATATCCCTACACCATCGCCGATTCAGATTGATAATTCAGATTTTCTAAGCAATATCACCGTTACAGAGAGAGAAGTATTGCACTGTTTAGATAAACTCAAGGTAAATAAAACGCCAGGACCTGATACAATCTCGCCTAGAGTTCTAAAGGAAGCTAAGAATGAGCTCTCCAAACCACTGACATTACTATTCAATAAATCCTTGCAGTCTGGAACTATGCCTGATCAGTGCGAAGCTAGCCAACGTAACACCGATATTCAAAAAAGGCAGCAAATCCCTACCCAGTAAACTATCGTCCAATCAGCTTAACCTCATTTGTATGTAAAATGCTAGAAACGGTCATACGAGACAGACCCGTAAATCACTTAGAGGAAAATAACATACTTAAAGATACTCAACACGGCTTTCGTAAAAAACGTTCCTGTTTAACAAACCTCTTAGACTTCTTCCACGATATCCTCAACCTCTACGATGAGAGTAAAGCTGTAGATATTATATACCTTGATTTTCAAAAGGGCTTTGACAAAGTTCCCCACAAACGTTTACTGCTAAAACTAAAAGCGCATGGAATACAAGACGGTGTGTTGAAATGGATAGAAAATTGGCCTCAGCAACAGAAAGCAAAGGGTAGTCATAAACGGTAAGGCATCTAAATGGACCAATGTAAGTAGTAGCGGGGGTACCCCAGGGATCGGTACTAGGACCAATTCTCTTTGTAATTTACATCAACGACATAGAATGAGGGTCTCACCTGCACAATCTCAAAATTTGCTGACGCTACAAAAATTGCAAATAGCGTACTCTCAAAAGAACAAGTTGACGATATGCAACACAATCTTATAAATTGTCATGTTGGGCCCCAAATTTGGCAAATGAGTTTTCAATGCGGATAAATGTAAAGTACTACATGTCGGATACCTAAATGAGAAAGCAAACTATTCGATGAATGGCAACTCAGCTTAAGAATGTAAACAGAGAAACTGATCTGGGAGTAGTAACAATATCGAGTAACCTAAAACCGAGTCAACAATGTTCAGAAGTTGTTAAGAAGGCAAACAAATAATTGGCTTTTATAGGCAGGTCATTTGAGCATAAATCCAAAGAAGTTATCCTAACCCTTTACAATTCATTAGTCCGCCCTCTTCTGGAATAACTGCGTTCAATCCTGGTGCCCTTATTACCAAAAAGATATATAAACAAGCTAGAACGAGTTCAACGTAGAGTTACCAAAATGATACCTAGCCTAAAGAACAAACCATACGAAGAGCGTCTTAGAGAATTAAATCTATTTCCTTCAACCCAGCGCAGATTAAGAGGCGACTTAATTCAAGTGTTCAAAATCATCAAAGGCATCGACAATATGAACTGTAGTAAGTACTTCACTATCGACCAATCTAATTACACGCGGGGAAAAACGGTTGCAAAATTATTGGTAAATCTTTTAACTCGCACGAATCTAAGAATTTCTTCTTCATTCGAGTTGTCAACTTGTGGAATGGGCTTCCCCGAGACGTTATAGACTGCCGTTGATTCATTTAAATTCCGCCTAGACAAATATCTCGCATCAAACCCGCGACTGACTGCGTTTGTAAATGAATAACTTTATCCTCCCCTCAGTTACTAACCCATATGTCCCCTACTAACTTCCTAGTCCTGCCACGTTAGTGGCAGGGCAGTAGTTCCCTTTCCAATGTTCCCTTACCCACTCTAAACCACTGTTTGGACACTTGATCCTCAGTGTTTTGGAGGACAAGCAACCTAGAAGGGTCACTAGACCTGTTGTTGCTTGATTTCCTTTGTACTCCTTTGTACTCGTCTCCACAGGTTTTAATGGGCCTTAAATTGAAGAAAATTGACATTATGTATCTGTACAACTCCTGCAGTGTACCCTTAAGGATCGTTTTGCAATGAATTGTCAGTGAACATAGCCACCCACATGTGACTCAAGCCAGTCCATTGGGTTGTGTCACATCATCACTCTCCCTGGCAATTGTTAATGGACATTATGTTCCCGAATGGCTTCAGAATTAAAGTTTTGTAAGTATTCTGACCCTTGAAATAATCTAGTTTCTGTATATGTGGTAATGCCTCTCTCTCTCTCTCTCTCACTCTCTCTCCGGAGACACATCTCTCTCTCTCTCTATCCTCTCTCTCCTCTCTCAGCCTCTCTCTCGCATCTCTCATTCTCAGAGCTCTCTCTCTCTCTCTTCTCTCCTCTCGCTCTATCTCTCTATATCTATCTCTCTCTCTCTATCTCTCACTCTCTCTATCCTGATACAATCTCGCCTTAGAGTTCTAAAGGAAGCTAAGGATGAGCTCTCCACAACCACTGACAGTACTATCAATAAATCCTTGCAGTCTGGAACCTATGCCTGAAAGTGGAAGATAGCCAACGTAAACCAACCCGATATTAAAAAAAGGGCAGCAAAATCCCTACCCAGTAACTATCGTCCAATTGCTTATACCTCAGTTGTATGTTAAAATGCTAGAAGAAAACGGTCCTAAGAGATGAGACTCGTAAATAACTTCAGAGGAAAATAACATACTTAAAGATAACAGATACTCAACACGGCTGTTTGTAAAAAAACGTTCCTGTTAACAAACCTCTTAGAAGACTTCTTCTCCACGATTATCCTCAACCTCCTACGATGAGAGTAAAGCTGTAGATATTATATACCTTGATTTTCAAAAGGGCTTTTGCAAAAGTTCCCAAACAAACGTTTACTGCTAAA
>CM064504.1:30491156-30556620 GCA_032716605.1 Paralithodes platypus | reverse complement strand
AGCAGAGTATAACCGGGAAGGTTATGTAATGTTTGAGAAAAGCCGAATAAATAAAAATGGAGGTGGCGTTTTATTTTATATCAAAGAAAGTCTTAACCGGACCCTCTTGTCAAAACCTCAAATGTGAACGTTGACACATCTTTTGTGCTAATAAAGAATAATAAAGGTACAAAAATAATACTTGCATTAATATACAGACCTCCAGCTCAATCAGTGCAAACTGACCGAGAAATTTATGAACAAATTGCAGATGTAAGTAACTCACAAGATACCGTATTTTTTGGCGACTTTAATTTACCTGTGACCAAGAGGGGCGAGTCTCTTACTTCACACTCCGGACATGACTTGTATACGAACTTGCAAGAGAGTTCGCTTTATCAATTTGTTCGAACACCGACCCGTGGTAATAACGTTCTTGACATTGTACTTGCAACAAAAGAAGAATTAATAGAGAATTTGATTGTTGGTGATGAATTCAGTAACAGCGACCATCGTACGATAACTTTCACTTTAAACTTTACTAGTAACGAACCAAATAGTAGCATCGAAAAAGTCCCTAATTTCAAGAAAGCAAACTTTCATAAACTTAGAGCTATGTTTAAAGAAACTGACTGGAGCTTTTTAATTAACAATAACGACATAAATACATCTTGGAAGTTATTCGAAACCACTTACCTAAAAGCAGTGCAAGACTGCATACCATCGAAAATACGGCGTCCAGGCCTTAATAATAAGCCCAAATGGTGGAATAAAGATATTTCAAACTGCCTGCTTGCTAAAAAATTTGCTAATGATAGATTAAAATCCTCACAAAATGACGAAGAACGGGTGAAATTTGTAGAGCTACGACGCAAACCAAAAAGTTAATGAAGCAAAGTAAAAAGACCCTAGAGTTACATATTGCGAATCAAAGTAAAACAAACCCGAAAGAATTCTATAGTTATATCAGAAAGAAAAAAGTAGTTACTTCAACTGTTGGACCGTTAGTCGATGAAAATGGAGAATACACCAAAGACGAAGTACAAATGGGTAATGCCCTCAATACCTTCTTTGCATCAGTTTTTACAACAGAAGACCTCAGTGATATCCCTACACCATCGCCGATTCAGATTGATAATTCAGATGTTCTAAGCAATATCACCGTTACAGAGAGAGAAGTATTGAATTGTTTAGATAAACTCAAGGTAAATAAAACGCCTGGACCTGATACAATCTCGCCTAGAGTTCTAAAGGAAGCTAAGGATGAGCTCTCCAAACCACTGACATTACTATTCAATAAATCCTTGCAGTCTGGAACTATGCCTGATCAGTGGAAGATAGCCAACGTAACACCGATATTCAAAAAAGGCAGCAAATCCCTACCCAGTAACTATCGTCCAATTAGCTTAACCTCAGTTGTATGTAAAATGCTAGAAACGGTCATAAGAGACAGACTCGTAAATCACTTAGAGGAAAATAACATACTTAAAGATACTCAACACGGCTTTCGTAAAAAACGTTCCTGTTTAACAAACCTCTTAGACTTCTTCCACGATATCCTCAACCTCTACGATGAGAGTAAAGCTGTAGATATTATATACCTTGATTTTCAAAAGGCCTTTGACAAAGTTCCCCACAAACGTTTACTGCTAAAACTAAAAGCGCATGGAATACAAGACGGTGTGTTGAAATGGATAGAAAATTGGCTCAGCGACAGAAAGCAAAGAGTAGTCATAAACGGTAAGGCATCTAAATGGACCAATGTAAGTAGCGGGGTACCCCAGGGATCGGTACTAGGACCAATTCTCTTTCTAATTTACATCAACGACATAGATGAGGGTCTCACCTGTACAATCTCAAAATTTGCTGACGATACAAAAATTGCAAATAGCGTACTCTCAAAAGATCAAGTTGACGATATGCAACACAATCTAGATAAATTGTCACATTGGGCCCAAATTTGGCAAATGAGTTTCAATGCGGATAAATGTAAAGTACTACATATCGGATACCTAAATGAGAAAGCAAACTATTCGATGAATGGCACTCAGCTTAAGAATGTAAACAGAGAAACCGATCTGGGAGTAACAATATCGAGTAACCTAAAACCGAGTCAACAATGTTTCAGAAGTTGTTAAGAAGGCAAACAAAATAATTGGCTTTATAGGCAGATCATTTGAGCATAAATCCAAAGACGTAATCCTAACCCTTTACAATTCCTTAGTCCGCCCTCTTCTGGAATACTGCGTTCAATGCTGGTGCCCTTATTACCAAAAAGACATAAACAGCTAGAACGAGTTCAACGTAGAGTTACCAAAATGATACCTAGCCTAAAGAACAAACCATACGAAGAGCGTCTTAGAGAATTAAATCTATTTCCTTTAACCCAGCGCAGATTAAGAGGTGACTTAATTCAAGTGTTCAAAATCATCAAAGGCATCGACAATATGAACTGTAGTAAGTACTTCACTATCGACCAATCTAATTACACGCGGGGAAACGGTTGCAAAATTATTGGTAAATCTTTTAACTCACACGAATCTAAGAATTTCTTCTTCAATCGAGTTGTCAACTTGTGGAATGGCCTTCCCGAGACGTTATAGACTGCAGCACCGTTGATTCATTTAAATTCCGCCTAGACAAATATCTCGCATCAAACCCGCGTATGACTGCGTTTGTAAATGAATAACTTTATTTTATCCTCCCCTCAGTTACTAACCCATATGTCCCCTACTAACTTCCTAGTCCTGCCACGTTAGTGGCAGGGCAGGGCAGTAGTTCCCTTTCCAATGTTCCCTTACCCACTCTAAACCACTGTTTGGACACTTGATCCTCAGTGTTTTGGAGGACAAGCAGCCTAGAAGGGTCACTAGACCTGTTGTTGCTTGATTTCCTTTGTACTCCTTTGTACTCCTTTGTACTCTACATGATGATACAGGATATACGACGCGTTTCACTGGACAACCAGCATTATCAAGTAAGGATAGAATGATATAAAAGGATATATGGTATGACAACTCCCCTTCCTCGACATCCTCGTAGCTCTGAACGACCATGGGTTCAAAACCACCGTCTACACTAAACCAACTAACACAGGACAATGCCTCAACGGCGATAGTGAATGCCCCCGCCGTTATCTTCTATCCTCCATCTCCGCTTATGTAAGGAGAGCCCTCACGCACTGCTCTACCTGGGCCGACACCCACCAGGAACTAGAAAGACTATCCCAAGTTTTAGTGAATAACGGATACTCCAACTCCGACATCTCCAGCACCATCAACCACCATCTTGAAAAATGGTACACCCAAAGCCCTCCCAACATTGACCCCCCCAATGAAATTAAGATCTTCTACCGCAATTTTATGTCCTCTGAACACAAAAATGGACGAGGCCGTCTTAAAAGAAATAATCTCCAAGCATGTCCACCCAACCAACCCGGAAAACAAAATAAAATTAATAATTTATTACAAATCCCCCAAGACCTCCAACCTCGTTCTCCGCAACAAACCAGCTTCCACCAAGATAAAGAGCCCGATGACCGACGATCACGTCATTTACCAACATACCTGTAATTATGAGGACTGTGGACCTCATTCCTATATTGGTATGACGCAGACTCGTCTTTCACGTCGGTTAACTCTTCACCTTCAGGCTGGAGTCATCAAAGACCACTATCTCACCCCTAACCACTCCCACCTCACACGCAACGAGTTAGAGAAACACATCACCATACTCGATAAAGAAAGTGACCCAAGGAGATTACCTATACTCGAAGCATTATATATCCAAGCCTTACATCCCAACATCAACAACCAAACTCTGGACCTTCAGATCCTTCCTTCTGCCAAAAGGCACTTTCCTACAGGACCTAACGCCCCCCCTCGCCCCCCGGTGCCCTTGATGCAGCCCCCCCGCGCTACCTCCTTCAGCTTCGTCTTCTGCCGGCGCCACACGTACTACGCAACTTAGGCCACGCCCCTCGACACGCAGCCAATCAGCTTCGACCCCGCCAACCGACCACCACCTTCCCGCATCCAGTAAGCATGCGGGAAGCGGTTCTCTCTTTCTCTCTCCTAGAATACCCCTCCACCAATAGCAGACTTTTGCCCCCTGATTTTCGCCTCCTCTGATCCTCCACCCTCTATATACCCTTCCTGTTTACCTTTTATATCATTGGGGAATGGTGAAGCAGTGGAGTTTTCCATCTACTCCGGGAGTCAGGGAAGAGAAGCCATCAACATCACAGGCCCTGAAGGAGCCCCAGTCAAGGGCTCCTCATTCTCTCCACTTAATACTCCACAAAAGGTGCCAACAACAACAACGACTGCAGAAGGGGAAGCTGTACTGAGGGCAAAAATCTACGCCTGTATCCAGTCAGCCATAGCCATCGCTGGTACAGATAAACAACAACTCTGCCAGCTGATCCCCTATCTGCTGTCATTCAACAAGCTGCCGACAATCACCATCCCTGAGGAGGCTCTCTCCACGACCTCAGCAATCACCAAGAGGTCTTAGCATAAGCAAAAAGGAACACTCCTCTACAACTACAACAACAACAACAACAACAGCTACCAAGGAAAAGTTCCCTCCAAGAACTCCAGGAACACCATCACCTGGATTCTTTGGGGAACCAACCATCCTACATCAACTCTACCAACAAGACAACTAAGAAGAGGAACCCTGCCCCTGCTGAAGATCCACCAACAACTCCAGCAATCTCCCCCGAGCCTTCCTACCACCTCTCCAGTCCTAAGCCGAAAAAGCAGAGAAAACAGCTGAAGAAGACCAAGATGCTCAACGTTTACTTCCAACAACCAAAGAAAAAATAGCAAGGTGGTCCAGCCCACCATCTTTCATCTCTACAACTCTTCCTACTCACCACTTTACCTTGGACTTCAACCTCTTCTTTCATCACTAGTGAGATTCTCTATCTCACAATAAACTAAAACTAAAACTAAAACTAAAACTTTATATCATTCTATCCTTACTTGATAATGCTGGTTGTCCAGTGAAACGCGTCGTATATCCTGTATCATCATGTACATTAATGTAACCCTGTACCACCATGAATTTTGCTCATCTCATTCATCTACTTCCTGCCACCCAGCGAAAACTCATCAGAGACCTGGAAATTTTGAATAATAAAATTTCCAACGCAGAAATTGCCATTTCTTTCAACCTCGTATGTATTAAAGAAAATGTATTACCTGGCTTTACTAATATATATATATATATATGAGAGAGAGATGATAGATAGATTTATAGATACTGTATCCCTCACTTTAACATTGAACTGAAAATAAATTACATATAGGTGGCCAGGACTTAATCCTAATAGAGATAGCAACCCTAAGAGTAAGAGTAAATGGAAGGAAAGGATAGTAAAGATAAAGGCTCTCTCCCCCACCCTCCGCTACCTCCGGCAATTTGCCTTACATGAAAACAGATAGAAGGGAATAACCATGCAGGGCTTGAAAATCGCCTGAAGGAATTTATAGCATAGTTAGAAATGGAAAGGAAGTGCTATACATACCTTCACTTTTGTTTGCCCTCCAACTGAAAACAGAGAGAGAGAGAGAGATATTGAGGTGAGGGTAAGTAAAACACGGAGTGGACAGGAGATAATAGCAGGAAAGTGAGGAGAAGAGAGGGTCTGATAATAGAGGGAGGAAGGGGAGAGAGAGAGAGAGAGAGAAAGAGGGGAGAACAGATTGAAAAGGCTAATAGAAGGGGAAGTAAGAAGGGAGGTGAGAGAGGGAGAAGAGGAATGTGTGTGTGTAATAAATTTTAATAATACTCGATTTATTCCGGACCAATAGCCAATGAGGTTAAACATACACAATTCCCTGACCCTTCATATCGTAAGTAGTCAACAGGCTGTACTTGGTTACCACGCATGTCCTCGTAGCCACAAGGGGGATAAGACGTGGGAAGGGAAACGGAGGTGGTCCCTTGAGGCCATCATGCTTACACTTAAGGGGGGTGACCTGTTTTTTGTTTTTATCTTTCTTGATTGTATCCATTTGGCCCCATTCAGCCTGCTGTTTTAAGACATTTATCCTCATGCAGGTGTCCTGGCGAGCGATAGCGAGCCAGCATTTTATGGAGAAATCTGGCTTCGCTGGAAACATTTTTGTATCGAAAAAATGTACATATTTAGCCTGCTGTCTAACACATTATCCAAAGTATGGTGGCTCGCTATCGCTTGCCAGGTATAAATCGACACCTGGATGAGGATAAACGTCTTAAAACAATAGGCTGAATGGGGCCGAATGGATACAACCCAGAGAGAGAGAAAAAGCAGGTCACCCCTCTTAACCTTAACCCCTACTGTACCGCCGACGTCTTTTTAATTATATTCTGACTATATTCAGACGATTTTGCACAGTTTAAGAAGTATCTATGGTAGTAAAAAGGGTTAAGTGAGATAGTTGAAAACCAATGGCTGGAGGCCTTTTTTAAGCCGAATGAAATCATCTAATAGTAGTCAAAAGAAAGTTAAAAGGAAAACAAAAACTTGTACTAAACGGGTTAAGGGTGTCAAATATCAATCCAAGGCAATCAGACTCAATCTTGCTCCTAGGGAAGGTACAGTCGGGTTGAAGGTCAGGCCCGTTTGTTTTTTATAATTCTTTTCAGGCTTTAAGTATATTATATCTAATAGTGTTATGCCGTGATTTTAATCAGGTTTGGCTTATTGGTTGAGGTGAGTTCTATCAAGACTGGAGATTCAGAGTTCATACAATACATACATTTTTTTTGTTTTCTATATTCCAACTTACTCCCTCTCGGGCATAGGCTGAGAGCCTGGACATTCACAGCTGTACACTAAGCAATGAAGCCTGTGAGGTCTTGTTCCAGTCTAGGGAGTGAGGCAAGTGAAGCACGTAGAGCCCAACGAGCACCTGCCATCTTGCCTTTACATGAGGCAAGGTGCTCACTCATGGTCCGAAGCAACCCCATCACTGAAGCCACCTCGTTCCCGTGCTTCACTGTCTTAGCCCCTACACTCGGACTCTCACTCTTACACACACACACAACGCCACCTGTTGAGAAGCTAACTCACCAGGCATTGCACCCCTATAGCATATTTTGAATATGGGAATATTCATACAGTGCTATTTAATCAGGGAACAATGAGGGTATTGTATTAGCGTTTCGGTGGGCTTTGTGGTAATGCACTGATACTAGGTACAGTACAAATTCCATCCCAATAATATCTTCCCATTGATACATCGGGATTTGAACCCGGGACCTTTGGATTACCAGGCCAGTGGCAAGACCACTCCGCCACACCTCCCCTAATATATATATATATATATAGAAGGCAAGCAGAGGATACATATAACACCGAAATATAATTTAAAGAACAGTTTATTTATCTTATGCTCTACGTACATGTAAATGAGTAATAATGTTTAAATGTGAATAGATAAGTTTATACAACAAGAATAATTACTCTTCGAGCACGATCGAGGATCTAGATGGAGCTCAGGTATAATATAAAGTTCCGTTCACGTACTCTTGACGCAGGGTCTTTAATATAGTGCTTCAGCTATGGCGGATTAGCACTATATCGACTAATGCGAGAAGACAATATGGCTATGGCCAATCTTGACTATCTCGACTACCACTGACCTGTATAAGAGGTTCAAGGAACTCGGGGCGGTGTTTAAACCTTTTAGTTGCAAAAGTCTAATAGTATGCTACAGACAAATGTACCAAGGACTTATATATGCCGAGTGCCTGTAAAGGTATCTCGCAGAGCCCTGAACCACACAAGTGACCTTGGTATGCCAAAAATCTCTTGGTAGAACTTTAGAATGCATTTTTAATAGTGGAACTTTGAAGTGTGGGTATGCCCATTTACTTCAGCCTTCTACTATTAAAGGTGCAGCCTATTAAAGGCGTCTATGTTAACCGTGGTATGCCACAAACTAACAAGGATCCCTCAACAGGGAAAATAACTCCTCAGACCTGTGGGATAGTCGGTATGCCATAGTATCTTCAACTGAATGGGAGGGTAATCCTTGGACTTTCAACCTTGGTATGCCAAAAATCGAATCCCTAGAATTGCTTGCCCTGTTCAGGTTTTCCCAGCATAGTGAGGACGATTGCTGAGATGTTCAGGTTCTGGTGTGTGGGAGCATAAAGGTCACAAGTGCAGTCAGATGGTCATCCAGGGGATTAGGAGGATCCCCTAGAAGCTGGTGGGTAAGTGCCTTTGGGTGGAACAGGGGTGTAAGTGCTTACTCCTTTGGTGGGTATAGGAGTCCTTCTCGTCCTGGCTGAACACTATCCTTCTCTTTTGTTGCTATTTGGAGGTAGAAGATATGTTAATGTTTTTCTCTGGTGTCGCAGGGCATTCGAAGGCTTCTCTTTTGGCAGTGATGATTGGTGATGGAGTAGTATTGGTAGTTATTTGGTCTCTCCTATTATTTCTTGATATTAGGTGGAGATGCACGTGATGTTTCCTTGGGCGCATATTTCTTGTTGGTTATGTTCTCCTTCTCTCTTGTCTTCTCGTCTTTATTCCTTTTCTGATCAGCTGGCTGTCGCATAGTCTTGGCAATTTCGGAATACAAGGCATGGTAAATATGTTGGTAGGTCTCTGCTTCTTCTGTTGTTCTTCTGAGGGTTTTGTTTTAGTTTCCCTTTGACTTGTGGGAAAACGCTTTCTTTGTTGGTCGCCATCTTTGGTTTTCTGTCTTGGTTTTGCTTGAGTCTCTCCCTTTTGTTTTATGTTTCCCACGGCTTTTGTTGTCTGTGTTCCTGGGGTTTTCTTTGGATGGTGTAGGGGAAGATTCTGAAATCTCGGTATCTTAACCCTTTCAGACTCATATGATGCAGAGGTTGCCAGATTAGCAATAAGAAATAGAGTTCTCTCACGCTTATAATTACCTCTCCAAAATTAGTTTTCTGCCCACAGCTAACTCAAAGACAACTGCAGAGGTTGAAGTAACTAAACTAAAGGTTTCTAAATACCCCTGATGGTAACAAAGGCTTTAAAGTATCCCTAACAGGCTCAAAATCGCGTCATATGTCGGAGAGGGTTAAATAGTACGTCATCTTATTTCATTGGCTACTGTAAAAACAATCTATCTATCCAAATGTAGACTTATAGTAGCCCAAGTATCCCCCAAAGCAAATTAATTCATGATCATTAATTATTGGACTTTTGTGTTTAAAATAAAACAAAAAACAAGTGAGTTATGATACCTTTGAGAGTGTGCAAATTATAATTGTGTTCAAATATACTACTAGGAACTCCAAAATGTTTACCAAACCCGAATATATGATATCAATAATAGAGTTTGTTGTCCTTGTTAAAATAATAACAACAACAGCATGGATCAGAGCAGGAAGACGCCGTTTATTATTCCATCCATATATCTATCTATTTACTCTGGCCCATCCCCATGGGTTTTTTTTTTTTTTTTTTTTCTGGGGTTGGCCAATTCGAGACAGAGCCCGAATAGGGACAACACAACACAACAGAAAAACAATGAACACACATACACACAAACGTTTATTAACCCGTCCAATCCCAGCGACGGCTACTAGCCGTCAGTAGATAAGTCACTCCCCAGTCCCAGCGACGGCTAGTAGCCGTCAGTAATATAATTTCCTTGTAACTGCCTGTATCAGGCTGTACCTGGTACCACGACCATTTGAATACTGCTCTCGATATGGCAACACTTCTCAGCTTATATAAGACCCTCTGAAGGCTGGGAGAGCCAGTCTTCCTTCATCTCTTGAGGTGGAAGGTTGTTCTATCTTGCCATTTTGGCCACATTGTTTGGGACTGGGGGGGACTTTTCTTACTGTATCCTACGGTACAGTAGGGGTTAATACCCCTCTAAATATCGTGTTATACGAATGTTTCAAAAATGATGGAGCTGAAATTATGTGAATCGATTTCCAAACCAATGTGATGATCTCAGAACTTTGAAATATTTGTAATAGTTTCGAAATCTGGGCTGATGTATTATAACAGGAATGCATGGTGCCAATGTAGCGGCTACCTCTAGATCCAGCGAATTGTACTCCCGTTTAGCGACATCAAGATATATTGAATTGTAGCGATGTTATGGAGATTTTGATAATTTTAAGACATTAAGAGAGTTTTCTATTGCTAAATTAAGATTACTCTACATACTTTAGCATAATTGTCTGGTGACATTCTGCAAGATTTTAGTGACTGGAACATTCTAGCAACTTTTCAGTGTTATTCTAGCGTAGTTTTGTGCTTTTGTTTGTCCTGTATTATATTTTAATTTTCCTTGCATTCTCCTCAATTCTTCCTACATGGTATAGTGTATTGTTTTAGTGATAATTATATATGGCTATTATAAGTTGGCAGATAATTATAAAACAGTAATGCTGGACGATGGGATACGATGGAGTGTTGGTGTTGGAAAACGCAGCTTTATTACAGTCCTATAGAAAACGACCAGCATAATAATTATCATCTGTACTACCTCCTCCCCCTATCCCCTCCAACACCCCCCTTTTCTCTCTCCCCTCTTAGCCTTTCTCTCCACTCTGTCTCTCTCTTTCCCTCTCACCCCTTACTACCCTTCCTCTTTCATTTCTCTACCCTCCAACCTTCCTTTATTACTCTCGATTCTATCCCTTCTCTCGCCTTCACCCCCTTCCCTCCCTCCACCTCTCTTTCCTTCCTCCAAGCTCTCGCCCTCTCTTTTTCCCTTTTCCTATCCCCCTTCCCCTCTCGCTCTCCCTCTATCTGCCTCCCCTACCTCCCTCTTTTTCCTATGCATTGTTCCCTCTCCCCCTTCCACCCCTAACCCTACACCCCCTTCCCCGCAATCCGTGGTGGGGTGTGGAAAGCTAATTAACCAACTAACGACCAGTTGCCCTTAACTAGCTCACGAGAGAGAGAGAGAGAGAGAGAGAGAGAGAGAGAGAGAGAGAGAGAGAGAGAGAGAGAGAGAGAGAGAGGAAAATAAGAGGGGAAGGGAGCCGCAGCGGTCGAGTGGGAGCCACGGCGGAAGAATGGAGAACACGCTCACGTGTGAATTTGCTTGACCTGGGTTCGATCCCAGCCAAGTCGGACATTTAGTGGGTGTGGTAGTACATCCTAGCGTGTTTCACATGCTCGCACCGAGTCAAAGGACCCCTCGATGACGCATACAGACTAATAACACACATACCAAAGCTACGCCAACAGATTCCTCCTTCTCCAACACCCCTTCTCCCTTCTCTACACTTTTCAGAAAATAGGAAAGTAGAAAGTAGCTACGAGGTGCCGTTATAAATGCTTATCCCTCAATACCTTCACCTGACCTGACCTGAGGATAGTAGAAATACGAAGGGTTATACATATGGGAAATACGAAGGGTTATACATATGGGAAATACGAAGGGTTATACATATGGGAAATACGAAGGGTTATACATATGGGAAATACGAAGGGTTATACATATGGGAAATACGAAGGGCTATACATATGGGAAATACGAAGGGTTATACATATGGGAAATACGAAGGGTTATACATATGGGAAATACGAAGGGTTATACATATGGGAAATACGAAGGGTTATACATATGGGAAATACGAAGGGTTATACATATGGGAAATACGAAGGGTTATACATATGGGAAATACGAAGGGTTATACATATGGGAAATACGAAGGGTTATACATATGGGAAATACGAAGGGTTATACATATGGGAAATACGAAGGGTATACATATGGGAAATACGAAGGGTTATACATATGGGAAATACGAAGGGTTATACATATGGGAAATACGAAGGGTTATACATATGGGAAATACGAAGGGTTATACATATGGGAAATACGAAGGGTTATACATATGGGAAATACGAAGGGTTATACATATGGGAAATACGAAGGGTTATACATATGGGAAATACGAAGGGTTATACATATGGGAAATACGAAGGGTTATACATATGGGAAATACGAAGGGTTTATACATATGGGAAATACGAAGGGTTTATACATATGGGAAATACGAAGGGTTATACATATGGGAAATACGAAGGGTTATACATATGGGAAATACGAAGGGTTATACATATGGGAAATACGAAGGGTTATACATATGGGAAATACGAAGGGTTATACATATGGGAAATACGAAGGGTTATACATATGGGAAATACGAAGGGTTATACATATGGGAAATACGAAGGGTTTATACATATGGGAAATACGAAGGGTTATACATATGGGAAATACGAAGGGTTATACATATGGGAAATACGAAGGGTTATACATATGGGAAATACGAAGGGTTATACATATGGGAAATACGAAGGGTTATACATATGGGAAATACGAAGGGTTATACATATGGGAAATACGAAGGGTTATACATATGGGAAATACGAAGGGTTATACATATGGGAAATACGAAGGGTTATACATATGGGAAATACGAAGGGTTATACATATGGGAAATACGAAGGGTTATACATATGGGAAATACGAAGGGTTATACATATGGGAAATACGAAGGGTTATACATATGGGAAATACGAAGGGTTATACATATGGGAAATACGAAGGGTTATACATATGGGAAATACGAAGGGTTATACATATGGGAAATACGAAGGGTTATACATATGGAAAATGTATAGATAAATACAGATGAACAGAGTAGGCTTACAGGGGACACACGGACTGCTATAGGTAGGATTCGACCCAATGTTTTAATATGAGTTTATTCCTATTCGCTCAGTCTAAGGATATGGCGCTAGGGTGACGTATAGAGAGCGGGAAATAGCTGCCTGGGCATATTCGTCCCTATAGAAGCCATCACAATCAAATACTTATTATATTATAAAGTTCCCATATCTTTATGTCTGATGATGATATATGTTAATGTGTCAAAACGTCACAAGAATTATAAAGATGTTCGTGGCTACCTTGGTGTTGCTTTACCTTATACGACTTCGCTTCCCCCGAGGAGTTTTCATTGCTATGATATATATATATATACATTATATTATATATATATATACAGTATACTGTATATATATATATATATATATATATATATATATATATATATATATATATATATATATATATATATACATATACTATATTATATATACCGGTATATATACTGTATATATATACTGTATATACAGTATATAATATACATATACTATATATATATATATATATATATATATATATATATATATATATAATTGGTGCATCGTAAGTGAGGAGGGGGGGGGGGCGGAGGTTAAGGTCAAACAGTTGAATTTTATATATTTCCATCCCTCCAGTCTTAATCTCTATTCTGAGTATTCGATTTATGATGACATGTGATTTATTCTGGGTAAATTCAGACAGATGGTGCTGATTGACCGCTCGTCACCAGCAAAACCTTCTGCAGATGGTGTGCAGGCCTCCCACAGAGTCAAAACAATATTTGGACTACGCTCACATTTTATACTATAAGTCGGTTTATTTCCAGCTGAGGATAAATTGAATCTCTTGTTTGCTGATTTCTCGATGGTTACTGGAAATATATGAAACTTTGTGTGTCTGTATCCTAAAAATACCAAGTTTTCATCATTAACACAATATTTCGCTACACAATATGTGTAATAGCTGAATAACCAAGATAGTAACATGGCAATTTACCCTCAGCTGGAAAAAACATACTCTAAGCACTAAGACTCTTACTGACGGCGATTTAAAAAAAAAAATCCTAAAGTGAGAAGGGTGGTGGAGGAAGAAGAGCATTTGTGAGGGAAGAGAAGGGGTATGATCAAAGGGGAAAAGGGGCAGTGGGAACAGCGAAGGACGGGTAGGGAGAGACGGGAGGAGAGGGTGGGAGTGGAAAGAGGTGGGAGAATGAAAAGATGGGAAGGAGGGAAAGTCGGAAAAGGGGAGAAGGGGAAGTGAGAGAAGGGAGAAAGTAGGTGAGAGGGGAGAGAGGAAGTGAGAGGGGAGAGAGGAAGTGAGAGGGGATATGGTAAGTGAGTGGGGAGAGAGGAAGTGAGAAGGGAGAGAGGAAGTGAGAGGGGAGAGAGGAAGTGAGAGGGGAGAGAGGAAGTGAGAGAGGAGATAGGAAGTGAGAAGGAAGAGAGGAAGTGAGTGAGGAGAGAGATGAAGTGAGGGGAGAGAGGAAGTGAGAAGGGATAGGGTAAGTGAGTGGGGAGAGAGGAAGTGAGAAGGGAGAGAGGGGAGAGAGAAAGTGAGAGGCGAGAGAGGAAGTGAGAGGAGATAGGAAGTGAGAGAGGAGATAGGAAGTGAGAAGGGAGAGAGGAAGTGAGTGGGGAGAGAGAGGAAGTGAGAGGGGAGAGGGGATAGGGTAAGTGAGTGGGGAGAGAGGAAGTGAGAAGGGAGAGAGGAAGTGAGAGGGGAGAGAGAAAGTGAGAGGCGAGAGAGGAAGTGAGAGGGGAGAGAGGAAGTGAGAGAGGAGCTAGGAAGTGAGAGGGGAGAGAGGAAGTGAGACAGGAGATAGGAAGTGAGAGGGGAGAGGAGGTGGAGTGTAAAAACGGGAGGAGGGGTCATGAGAGAGAGAGGGGGGGGGGTAAGTAGGAGGGAGACAGTAAACTGGTGGGGTGAGGGTTGGGTGGGGTAGGAGGGGTGAGTGAGGGGGTACTGGAGAGGTGAAAACAATGTAAAGGGGGGGGGGAGGGGGGCGGTAAAGAGGATATGGGAGGGGGAGTGATTATAACAAGAGCACAACTCACACCTCAATATTATGGGTGAGAGAGAGAGAGAGAGAGAGAGAGAGAGAGAGAGAGAGAGAAACACAGTTTTACAAAAACATACATAGACACACTGACCACACGGACTTTTCGATCCAAACAAGGTGGTCAGTACTTAAGTCTACATTATAGGAAACAGCAGTACCCCAAATAAAGGAAAGTGCAAGACAAAGCTAGAACAGTAGAGAGAGAGAGAGAGAGAGAGAGAGTGTGTGTGTGTGTGTGTGATTATAACCAGACCACAACTCACACTTAAATAATATGGAAGTTACATAGAGTTACATAGGTATTGTACATAGACGTAGTTGTTCACATTGGCCAGTCCTGACTTACATAGGCTCTCTCCCCACCCTCACCGAATTTTTGGTTGGCAAAACACATAGTTGGAAAAAAAAATTGTACTGGGTAATTCCTTGTGTTTACTCTTCCATACTTTAGTTTATCGGTTTTCCAGAATATATATTTTTTTAGTATTTCATAATATCGTTTTATTCTATGTGTATGAAGAAGACGAAAAGCAATGCTGCCTGTAACAAGTCTCCCCTAAAGTTGAAAGAGTGATAGAGAGCCAAATTCAAGGTACGTTAGAGTCAAATGTCTGGACACACTAAGCTTGAAGCAGTCAAAGTCATAGGATGAGGGAAAGACAGATTGAGGGAGAGAATTCCAAAGTTCACTTGTTGAGTGGAAATATCACTGGGAAAATCGGTTTACTTTTGGGTTAGTGAGTTGGACAGAATAGGGGTGGGGGTGTTGAAAGGCGGGTGCCCCCCACTCTTAGTAGTTGAGGAGGTATACACTTAGAAAGCTCTGATGAACACTACTTATTGTAATAGCGGTAGCAGAGTGAGAGAGATGCAACATTCTAGCGTGTAGAGGGAGATTGTTGTAGTAATTAAGTAAGAGGAAGCGAGATGACGAGACAAAATACTTCTCACTCTACCCTGTCGAGAAGTGCAGTATGGGTGAAACCTCCCCACACATGTGAACAATACTCGATACATGGGCGTACCGTGTTCCTGTACAGAGCAAGAAGCTGTGCGAGGGCGAAGAACTCATGAAGACGGTTGAGAACACCCAACTTTTGGGAAGGTGTTTTAGCAAGAGTAGTAATATGATTATTCGAAGAAAGTAGTATATATATATATATTGTGACGCTTCTGCATAGTAGCCACGTGCGGGCATGCGCGCGCGTCGGCTGCCCAGCCGTTTAGAAACCGGCTGGTGGCAGCCGGCCGGCAGGCTTTTCCTTAGTATATATCCTACGACAACGTAACTAATGTCTGGGATATTCTTATGTTGTTTCACAGCTTGTAGCTGCCCTTATTCTTAACCAACGCATCTTAGTATATTTTATTCTCGATAGTTGATTGTTTCATTATAATATATAAGATGTAAGTCTAGTGAGGGCGGGAGGAGACGAGCGGGAGAGAGAGACCGGCTTGGCACGTTGCTTCGCTTGCCAGCTTGGGACGAGCCTGAAGCGCTGCCACATGCATTTGATTGCAACGTTAGGCTTAGTTTCGACTCACGCACGGGGTAGAGGATTTTGACCCGGCAACTGTGTTGAGTGTTGCCAAGTCTGGGATGTATTCTGCATGCCTAGTGGGGGGTCCAGACAGATTCAAGACTCAGAGCTCACCTCACTGTCGTACCCTTCGGATCTCCTTGATATCTATCCCTCTCAACCCCACTTAGAAACTTTCTCTCTTACTGTGTATACCTTCTTTCCACTACTTCACCAATCTATTTAATTATCCCATCCCCTTGATAGACCTTATATTTATTATTGTATTAATGACGAGCTCTCAGATAATTAGATAGGATTTTGGGCCTTATGCAGAGACGTAATTGTTAATGAGACCTAGGAAGCTTTTTTTGTTGTCTCATATTTGGTGGTTTCATGCTTGCTAGTGTGTTCTTGTGTCAGGTTAGCAGGGGCTAGACCGGAGGGGGGGCTTTTTGCGATCCTTTAAGTAAAGTCTGCTGGTGCGAGTCCTGTGGACCCGCACGACTTTACTAGGATACCCGTGGGAGTCTGGGGGCATTTTCTTGTCTGTGTCCCTGTGTGTCTAGCAGAGGTGGGCGCGCTCCGGTGGGACCGGTAATGCGGCAGGGCTCCGCGCTCATCAGACATAAGGTAATGCGGCAGAGCTCACGCGCTCCTTTTGTCAGCAGACCCGATGCGCTTCCCGCTCCGCGCTCCTGCGCTCCGCGCTCCCAAAAATAGGTATTTAAAAAAATAAAATTAAAAAACAGCTTCTAGAAGTTATTTAATGATTTACCTTTGTCCTTCACTTTGTCCTTTGTCTTTCACTTCACTAAATTCCAAGAATTCAAAACATTAAAAAAAACTCAAGTCATGGTGTCTTTCTGAAGTTAAACTGTTTAAGTTTCTCACTTTCTCAGTTTCTGTTATTCTTTAAGTCATATCAATGAATCAAATATCAATGATATGATATGATATGATTAATATAATTGTGAGTTTGTGACATTGTGACTGTCCATTGATATCTATGATATGACATAAAGAATTACAGAAACTGTCCAAACTGAGAAACTAGGTCCGAAACTGCCAGGTCCGACGGTATATAATTTATAATAATGATATATATACGGCCGGGACTAGGGTCTTGTCAGATGTCAGTTGTCACGCCCAGTGCCAGGTCCGTATATAATTATATACTGACTCGCCGAAAACAAAATCGTAGCAGCGAAACGACTGCACCTATGGCTTTCATATTTTTAGTTTTTTACCACATGTACCTTACCCTTCTGCATACCCACCACGGCACCACCACTACCCCAAACCCCTCCTCCCACCCACTCGCTGACTATCGGTCGCCTCACAAGGAAAAAAAAAGAAAATCTTTGGCGGCGAAACGATTGCACCAATCGGTTCCATATTTGTGTGACAAGTGCCTTACCCTTATGCCTTCCCTCCACCACACCCCCAACTGCCTCCCACAACCCACTTCCAGCGTATCCGTACGAAGAAAAGGAAAAGAAATAAAATCTGTGGTGGCGAAACTACCTCACCAATCGGCTTTATATTTGTAACACGAGTCAATTACGCTTCTACCTTCCCCCCACCATCCCCCAAACCACCCTCCCACCCATACATTCAAGTAACATTCCGATAGTATCGATAGTATCGATACCATAAAATGATAAAAGTCTATGAAGTCTATAGTGTCTTTTGACTATCAGACAGTCAGACAGGCTCGGGCTATACCACTGCCAGACTTACCCTTAGGCCCCTTCGTAAGCTGTAACTTGCCCGTAAGGTTTACTTTGCGTTAGCAAAAGCCAAAACAAAAAAATAACAAGTTAACAACTGTAACACTGTCAGTCTGTCACTATCATAGTATCACTGTATCACAGTTCACTAACACCGTGGGTAACACCGTAAGAACGGTACGATGACTGTACACGATAATGACGTTCTTGTACCTGTTGTTGACAGGAAAAATCGCCTCCGGAGCGCCAGAAAGGAGCGCGAATTTCTAGCTGCGCTCCCCGTCTGCACTCCGATTGCAGAATTTTGCCGCTCCGCGCTCCTCTATATTGGTAATGCGCACCGGATCGCAGAGCGCAGAGCGCCAAATGGCGCGCACCTGCCCACCTCTGGTGTCTAGTGTTGTGTTGTGTGAGGGCCCTTGCCTAGTCCACTCAGCACTGCGCTAGCACGTCTTGCTTTTGTTTTAGGGTCGCCAGGAGAGAGTCAGATACTTGCGATCTGAGTCTCTCAAGAGAGCACCCTTTCAATTAGAGTAATTTGGCGCACAGACCTGGGAACGTCCCTAGGCTAGAGCAGGTGGCTCAGCCCGGGTATCCGAAGCCTATATCCTTCCGGCTAGACCTCTGCCACCTGGCAGATTAACAGCTAGGGGTTTATTATCTCTGTATGCTTGTTATTGTGCCACAGTTGACCGTTTTTGTGAGCATTGTGAGTCAGGGTGAGACTGTCCGAGCAGGCTTGCCTGACTAAGAGTGAGAAGCACACCTGTATGTGGTTATGTTGCGAGTTGCTGCCTTTATTAATTATACCTATGCCACTATACACTGTATGGCCTATCACTAGTATTTATTCCTGCTTATGAGTTATGAGTTCTCTAAATCCGTAACGTACTTTCTTTGCTAATCAGATCCTACAGTAGCCGCATGCAGTTTACAAACCTGCATCTTGTCTACCTGTACGATGTTTTGAGGACTGTTTGCTTTCACCTTCTTCACGCAGGGGTGATTAGTTATATTAATTAACGTAACGTTAAATGTACTTTCTTCTAGTTTGTTATTAATTGTTTCTGCAATTTAATTCCGTTATCTATCTTTTCCTTGAAGCTTTAAGTCAACTTAATTGTGTGATCTTTTATATAGCCTGCTTGACTATCAGCAGTCTATAGTGCGTGCACCCTGTAACCGAGTCATAGGATACCTTGTTGTCCAGGCAGGACTCTTGACGGTTTAGGGTGGTTTGTTGCCTGGGTTTATGGATAAGGGTTGGATCTAGCGTTTTCCGTTGTTGCTTGTTGCCGCATACCTAGTCCAATAGAAAGAGCCCAGTGTTTATATATCCCAGGACGTAACTATATATATATATACAGTATATACAGTATAGGAGCTGGTACGAACCTTGAAGCACTCCGCTAATGGCAGGCTCCAAGTCGGATTCTACTCCGTAAATTACCACTCTCTGTTTTCTGCCAGTAATCTGCATTATTTTTTCTGCCAGTAATCTGCATTGTTTTTCATAATTATTCAATGTGGCTCTTTATTTCATACTTTTGTAAGTCTAGTAATCCTAATTTATACCTATATCATTATTCTAATGTATGTAAATTTATATTATATAATTTAATAGTAATTTTTAGGCATGGATTATTAGATCTAATCTCTTGTTGATTAATTTGTGTGATTCTAGGTTCTCTGCAACGGAGAGAGAGAGAGAGATAATAGTGACAAGTATGATAAAGATAGTAACAGTAAAGAGGGTAATAGTGACAAGTGTGATAAAGGTAGTGACAGTAAAGGTAGTAACAGTAAAGGTGGTAACAGTAAAGGTACAAAGTACAAAGGAGTACAAAGGAAATCAAGCAACAACAGATCTAGTGACCCTTCTAGGTTGCTTGTCCTCCAAAACACTGAAGATCAAGTGTCCAAACAGTGGTTTAGAGTGGGTAAGGGAACATTGGAAAGCGAATTACTGCCCTGGAACTAATGTCCGTGGCAGGATTAGGAAGTTAGTAGGGGACAGAGGGGTTAGTAACTGAGGGGGGAATAAAATAAAGTTATTCATTTACAAACGCAGTCAGTCGCGGGTTTGATGCGAGATATTTGTCTAGGCGGAGTTTAAATGAATCAACGGTGATGCAGTCTATAACGTTTCGGGGAAGCCCATTCCACAAGTTGACAACTCGATTGAAGAAGAAATTCTTAGATTCGTGTGAGTTAAAAGATTTACCAATAATTTTGCAACCGTTTCCCCGCGTGTAATTAGATGGTCGATAGTGAAGTACTTACTACAGTTCATATTGTCGATGCCTTTGATGATTTTGAACACTTGAATTAAGTCACCTCTTAATCTGCGCTGGGTTAAAGGAAATAGATTTAATTCTCTAAGACGCTCTTCGTATGGTTTGTTCTTTAGGCTAGGTATCATTTTGGTAACTCTACGTTGAACTCGTTCTAGCTTGTTTATATCTTTTTGGTAATAAGGGCACCAGGATTGAACGCAGTATTCCAGAAGAGGGCGGACTAAGGAATTGTAAAGGGTTAGGATAACTTCTTTGGATTTATGCTCAAATGACCTGCCTATAAAGCCAATTATTTTGTTTGCCTTCTTAACAACTTCTGAACATTGTTGACTCGGTTTTAGGTTACTCGATATTGTTACTAGTTTGCTTTCTCATTTAGGTATCCGATATGTAGTACTTTACATTTATCCGCATTGAAACTCATTTGCCAAATTTGGGCCCAACATGACAATTTATCTAGATTGTGTTGCATATCGTCAACTTGTTCTTTTGAGAGTACGCTATTTGCAATTTTTGTATCGTCAGCAAATTTTGAGATTGTACAGGTGAGACCCTCATCTATGTCGTTGATGTAAATTAGAAAGATAATTGGTCCTAGTACCGATCCCTGGGGTACCCCGCTACTTACATTGGTCCATTTAGATGCCTTACCGTTTATGACTACTCTTTGCTTGCTGTCGCTGAGCCAATTTTCTATCCATTTCAACACACTGTCTTGTATTCCATGCGCTTTTAGTTTTAGCAGTAAACGTTTGTGGGGAACTTTGTCAAAGGCCTTTTGAAAATCAAGGTATATAATATCTACAGCTTTACTCTCATCGTAGAGGTTGAGGATATCGTGGAAGAAGTCTAAGAGGTTTGTTAAACAGGAACGTTTTTTACGAAAGCCGTGTTGAGTATCTTTAAGTATGTTATTTTCCTCTAAGTGATTTAGGAGTCTGTCTCGTATGACCGTTTCTAGCATTTTACATACAACTGAGGTTAAGCTAATTGGACGATAGTTACTGGGTAGGGATTTGCTGCCTTTTTTGAATATCGGTGTTACGTTGGCTAGCTTCCACTGATCGGGCATAGATCCAGACTGCAAGGATTTATTGAATAGTAATGTCAGTGGTTTGGAGAGCTCATTCTTAGCTTCCTTTAGAACTCTAGGCGAGATTTTATCAGGTCCAGGCGTTTTATTTACCTTGAGTTTATCTAAACAATTCAATACTTCTCTCTATGTAACGGTGATATTGCTTAGAACATCTGAATTATCAATCTGAATCGGCGATGGTGTAGGGATATCACTGAGGTCTTCTGTTGTAAAAACTGATGCAAAGAAGGTATTGAGGGCATTACTCATTTGTACTTCGTCTTTGGTGTATTCTCCATTTTCATCGACTAACGGTCCAACAGTTGAAGTAACTACTTTTTTCTTTCTGATATAACTATAGAATTCTTTCGGGTTTGTTTTACTTTGATTCGCAATATGTAACTCTAAGGTCTTTTTACTTTGCTTAATTAACTTTTTGGCTTTGCGTCGTAGCTCTACAAATTTCACCCGTTCTTCGTCATTTTGTGAGGATTTTAATCTATCATTAGCAAATTTTTTAGCAAGCAGGCAGTTTGAAATATCTTTATTCCACCATTTGGGCTTATTATTATGGCCTGGACGCCGTATTTTCGATGGTATGCAGTCTTGCACTGCTTTTAGGTAAGTGGCTTCGAATAACTTCCAAGATGTATTTATGTCGTTATTGTGAATTAAAAAGCTCCAGTCAGTTTCTTTAAACATAGATCTAAGTTTATGGAAGTTTGCTTTCTTGAAATTAGGGACTTTTTCGATGCTACTATTTGGTTCGTTACTAGTAAACTTTAAAGTGAAAGTTATCGTACGATGGTCGCTGTTACTGAATTTATCACCAACATTCAAATTCTCTATTAATTCTTCTTTTGTTGCAAGTACAATGTCAAGAACGTTATTACCACGGGTTGGCGTTCGAACAAATTGATAAAGCGAACTCTCTTGCAAGTTCGTATACAAGTCATGTCCGGAGTGTGAAGTAAGAGTATCGCCCCACTTGGTCACAGGTAAATTAAAGTCGCCAAAAATTACGGTATCTTGTGAGTTACTTACATCTGCAATTTGTTCGTAAATTTCTCGGTCAGTTTGCACTGATTGAGCTGGAGGTCTGTATATTAATGCAAGTATTATTTTTGTACCTTTATTATTCTTTATTAGCACAAAAGATGCGTCGACGTTCACAATTTGAGGTTTTGACAAGAGGGTAGGGTTAAGACTTTCTTTGATATAAACTAAAACGCCACCTCCATTTCGATTTATTCGGCTTTTCTCAAACATTACATAACCGGGAAGTGAATACTCTGCTAAAAAGTCTCTATCTTCTGTATTGAGCCAAGATTCTGTTATGCCAATCACATCATAATTTTCTGTAAACACTAGCTCCTCTAAATCTTAAAATTGATTGCGTATGCTACGAGCGTTTGCATAGAAAACCTTTAAATTTGTTATTTTAGAACTCACGGAACGCTCTTTAATAATATTTTTGGTTCTTGTCGGATCTACATTTATGTTCATGGCTGTCCTCGGTCCTCGCTGTCTTCGGTCCTTATCGCTGGTGGTCCTCGGTTGCCTCTGTTTTTTTCTTGGCGTTGGATGATTTATGTCACTGCTGCTTCTTCTCGGATGGCGTTTTTTTATCCATGGCTGCGGACTGCTTCGTGTAGGAGACGACCCATGCGTGCTGAACCCACAGGGTTTAGATGAGTCCCATCCTTGCGGAACAGAGTAGGCTGGTTGTAGAAGTTGTCCCAGAGGTTGATGAATTCAACTTCTTCCCTCAGACACAAATATTTTAGTCGGCTATTTGTGCTGAAGGCCTTGTCGTAGAATTTGTCAGGTGCGTCGATCTTGGGGAGAATGCCTGAGATGATGATATTCCTTGACTTGTTTTTATAGTGCTGGATCATCTTGCGATATTTCTCCATCAACTCTTCGGATCTGGTGGGCATGACGTCATTTGAACCAGCATGGATGACAAAAAGGGTATTTTCATTTGCATCCTTTGTGGTATCTTCGAAGGCTTCCACAATGTCGTCCAATCCAGCTCCTGGGATGCAAAATCTTTTTCGTTGATTTGGGACTCTGTCGCAGAACTCTTCGACCTGTCCTCGTAGGACAGGTAGTAACAGTAAAGGTAGTAACAGTAAAGGTAGTGACAGTAAAGGTAGTGACAGTAAAGGTAGTGACAGTAAAGGTAGTAACAGTAAAGGTAGTAACAGTAAAGGTAGTAACCATAAAGGTAGTAACAGTAAAGGTAGTGACAGTAAAGGTAGTGACAGTAAAGGTAGTAACAGTAAAGGTAGTAACAATAAAGGTAGTAACAGTAAAGGTGGTGACAGTAAAGGTGGTAACAGAAAAGGTAGTAACAATAAAGGTAGTAACAGTAAAGGTAGTGACAGTAAAGGTAGTGACAGTAACGGTAGTAACAATAAAGGTAGTAACAGTAAAGGTAGTAACAGTAAAGGTAGTAACAGTAAAGGTAGTAACAGTAAAGGTAGTGACAGTAAAGGTAGTAACAGTAAAGGTAGTAACAGTAAAGGTAGTAACAATAAAGGTAGTAACAGTAAAGGTAGTAATAGTAAAGGTAGTAACAATAAAGAGGGTAATAGTGACAAATATGATAAAGGTAGTAACAATAAAGGTAGTGACAGTAAATGTAGTAACAGTAAAGGTAGTAACAGTAAAGGTAGTAACAGTAAAGGTAGTGACAGTAAAGGTAGTAACAGTAAAGGTAGTAACAGTAAAGGTAGTAACAATAAAGGTAGTAACAATAAAGGTAGTGACAGTAAAGGTAGTAACAGTAAAGGTAGGAACAGTAAAGGTACTAACAATAAAGAGGGTAATAGTGACAAATATGATAAAGGTAGTAACAATAAAGGTAGTAACAGTAAAGGTAGTAACTAGGGTTAGGTTAGGGTAAGGTTACTAGGGGAGGTGTGGCGGAGTGGTCTTGCCACTGGACTGGTAATCCAATGGACTCGGGTTCGAATCCCAATATGTCAATGGGAAGATACTATTGGGATGGAATTTGTGCTGTACCTAGTATCAGTGCATTACCACAGCACACCGAAATGCCAAATAAATACCCTCATTGTTCCCTGATTAAATAGCATTGTATGAATATTCCCATATTCAAAAATATGCTACAGGGGGGCAATGCCTAGTGAGTTAATTGCTCAATAGGTGGCGTTCTGAGAGTGAGGGTCCGAGCCTGGGCGATGAGACTGTGAAGTACAGAGGCGGAGCAGCTTCAGAGATGGAGTTGCTTCGAGCCGTGAAGCTTCGCATGTCTCACTCCCTAGACTGGAGCAAGACCTCACGGGCCTCACCTTGTTCAGCGGTGTAGTGTAAAGGCTATCAGCCTATGCCCGAGAGGGTGTAGTTGGAATATAGAAAAAAATAAAAAATAAATAAAATAAAGGTAGTAACAGTAAAGGTAATAACAGTAAAGGTTGTAACAATAAAGGTAGTGACAGTAAAGGTAGTAACAATAAAGGTAGTGACAGTAAAGGTAGTAACAGTAAAGGTAGTAACGGTAAAGGTAGTAACAGTAAAGGTTGTAACAATAAAGGTAGTGACAGTAAAGGTAGTAACAGTAAAGGTAGTAATGGTAAAGGAAGTAACAGTAAAGGTATTAACAGTAAAGGTAGTAATAGTAAAGGTAGTAACAATAAAGAGGGTAATAGTGATAAATATGATAAAGGTAGTAACAATTAAGGTATTAACAGTAAAGGTAGTAACAGTAAAGGTAGTAACAGTAAAGGTAGTAACAGTAAAGGTAGTAACGGTAAAGGTAGTAACAGTAAAGGTAGTAACAGTAAAGGTAGTAACAGTAAAGGTAGTAATAGTAAAGGTAGAAACAATAAAGAGAGTAATAGTGACAAATATGATAAAGGTAGTAACAATAAAGAGGGTAATAGTGACAAGTATGATAAAGGTAGTAACAATAAAGGTAGTGACAGTAAAGGTAGTAACAGTAAAGGTAGTAACGGTAAAGTTAGTAACAGTAAAGGTAGTAACAATAAAGGTAGTAACAGTAAAGGTAGTAACGGTAAAGGTAGTAACAGTAAAGGTAGTAACAATAAAGGTAGTAACAGTAAAGGTAGTAACAGTAAAGGTAGTAATAGTAAAGGTATTAACAGTAAAGGTAGTAATAGTAAAGGTAGTGACAGTAAAGGTAGTGACAGTAAAGGTATTAACAGTAAAGGTAGTAACGGTAAAGGTAGTAACGGTAAAGGTAGTAACGGTAAAGGTAGTAACAGTAAAGGTAGTAACAGTAAAGGTAGTAACAATAAAGGTAGTAACAGTAAAGGTAGTAACAGTAAAGGTAGTAACAGTAAAGGTAGTAACAATAAAGGTAGTGACAGTAGAGGTAGTAACAGTAAAGGTAGTAACAGTAAAGGTAGTAACAGTAAAGGTAGTAATAGTAAAGGTAGTAACAATAAAGAGGGTAATAGTGACAAATATGATAAAGGTAGTAACAATAAAGGTAGTAACAGTAAAGGTAGTAACGGTAAAGGTAGTAACAGTAAACGTATTAACAGTAAAGGTAGTAACAGTAAAGTTATTAACAGTAAAGGTAGTAACAGTAAAGGTGGTAACAGTAAAGGTAGTAACAGTAAAGGTAGTAACAGTAAAGGTAGTAACAGTAAAGGTAGTAACAATAAAGGTAGTAATAGTAAAGGTAGTAACAATAAAGAGGGTAATAGTGACAAATATGATAAAGGTAGTAACAGTAAGGTAGTACAGTAAAGATAGTAACAGTAAAGGTAGTAACAGTAATGGTAGGTACAGTAAAGGTAGTAACAGTAAAGGTAGTAACAGTAAAGGTAGTAACAGTAAAGGTAGTAACAGTAAAGGTAGTAACAGTAAAGGTAGTGACAGTAAAGGTAGTAACAGTAAAGGTAGTAACAGTAAAGGTAGTGACAGTAAAGATAGTAACAGTAAAGGTAGTAACGGTAAAGGTAGTAACAGTAAAGGTAGTAACAGTAAAGGTAGTAACAGTAAAGGTAGTAACAGTAAAGGTAGTAACGGTAAAGGTATTAACGGTAAAGGTAGTAACGGTAAAGGTAGTAACAGTAAAGGTAGTAACAGTAAAGGTAGTAACGGTAAAGGTAGTAATAGTAAAGGTAGTAACAATAAAGAGGGTAATAGTGACAAATATGATAAAGGTAGTAACAATAAAGGTGATAATAGTGACAAGTATGATAAAGGTAGTAATAGTAAAGGTGATAATAGTGACAAATATGATAAAGGTAGTAACAATAAAGGTGATAATAGTGACAAGTATGATAAAGGTAGTAATAGTAAAGGTGATAATAGTGACAAGTATGATAAAGGTAGTAATAGTAAAGGTAATAATAGTGACAAATATGATAAAGGTAGTAATAGTAAAGGTGATAATAGTGACAAGTATGATAAAGGTAGTAATAGTAAAGGTGATAATAGTGACAAGTATGATAAAGGTAGTAATAGTAAAGGTGATAATAGTGACAAGTATGTTAAAGGTAGTAATAGTAAAGGTGATAATAGTGACAAATATGATAAAGGTAGTAATAGTAAAGGTGATAATAGTGACAAGTATGATAAAGGTAGTAATAGTAAAGGTGATAATAGTGACAAATATGATAAAGGTAGTAATAGTAAAGGTGATAATAGTGACAAGTATGATAAAGGTAGTAATAGTAAAGGTGATAATAGTGACAAGTATGATAAAGGTAGTAATAGTAAAGGTGATAATAGTGACAAGTATGATAAAGGTAGTAATAGTAAAGGTGATAATAGTGACAAATATGATAAAGGTAGTAATAGTAAAGGTGATAATAGTGACAAGTATGATAAAGGTAGTAATAGTAAAGGTGATAATAGTGACAAATATGATAAAGGTAGTAATAGTAAAGGTGATAATAGTGACAAGTATGATAAAGGTAGTAATAGTAAAGGTGATAATAGTGACAAATATGATAAAGGTAGTAATAGTAAAGGTGATAATAGTGACAAGTATGATAAAGGTAGTAATAGTAAAGGTGATAATAGTGACAAATATGATAAAGGTAGTAATAGTAAAGGTGATAATAGTGACAAGTATGATAAAGGTAGTAATAGTAAAGGTGATAATAGTGACAAATATGATAAAGGTAGTAATAGTAAAGGTGATAATAGTGACAAGTATGATAAAGGTAGTAATAGTAAAGGTGATAATAGTGACAAGTATGATAAAGGTAGTAATAGTAAAGGTGATAATAGTGACAAGTATGATAAAGGTAGTAATAGTAAAGGTGATAATAGTGACAAATATGATAAAGGTAGTAATAGTAAAGGTGATAATAGTGACAAGTATGATAAAGGTAGTAATAGTAAAGGTGATAATAGTGACAAATATGATAAAGGTAGTAATAGTAAAGGTGATAATAGTGACAAGTATGATAAAGGTAGTAATAGTAAAGGTGATAATAGTGACAAGTATGATAAAGGTAGTAATACTAAAGGTGATAATAGTGACAAGTATGATAAAGGTAGTAATAGTAAAGGTGATAATAGTGACAAATATGATAAAGGTAGTAATAGTAAAGGTGATAATAGTGACAAGTATGATAAAGGTAGTAATAGTAAAGGTGATAATAGTGACAAGTATGATAAAGGTAGTAATAGTAAAGGTGATAATAGTGACAAGTATGATAAAGGTAGTAATAGTAAAGGTGATAATAGTGACAAATATGATAAAGGTAGTAATAGTAAAGGTGATAATAGTGACAAGTATGATAAAGGTAGTAATAGTAAAGGTGATAATAGTGACAAATATGATAAATGTAGTAATAGTAAAGGTGATAATAGTGACAAGTATGATAAAGGTAGTAATAGTAAAGGTGATAATAGTGACAAGTATGATAAAGGTAGTAATAGTAAAGGTGATAATAGTGACAAGTATGATAAAGGTAGTAATAGTAAAGGTGATAATAGTGACAAATATGATAAAGGTAGTAATAGTAAAGGTGATAATAGTGACAAGTATGATAAAGGTAGTAATAGTAAAGGTGATAATAGTGACAAATATGATAAAGGTAGTAATAGTAAAGGTGATAATAGTGACAAGTATGATAAAGGTAGTAATAGTAAAGGTGATAATAGTGACAAATATGATAAAGGTAGTAATAGTAAAGGTGATAATAGTGATAAGTATGATAAAGGTAGTAATAGTAAAGGTGATAATAGTGACAAATATGATAAAGGTAGCAATAGTAAAGGTGATAATAGTGACAAGTATGATAAAGGTAGTAATAGTAAAGGTGATAATAGTGACAAATATGATAAAGGTAGTAATAGTAAAGGTGATAATAGTGACAAGTATGATAAAGGTAGTAATAGTAAAGGTGATAATAGTGACAAATATGATAAAGGTAGTAATAGTAAAGGTGATAATAGTGACAAGTATGATAAAGGTAGTAATAGTAAAGGTGATAATAGTGACAAGTATGATAAAGGTAGTAATAGTAAAGGTGATAATAGTGACAAGTATGATAAAGGTAGTAATAGTAAAGGTGATAATAGTGACAAATATGATAAAGGTAGTAATAGTAAAGGTGATAATAGTGACAAGTATGATAAAGGTAGTATTAGTAAAGGTGATAATAGTGACAAATATGATAAAGGTAGTAATAGTAAAGGTGATAATAGTGACAAGTATGATAAAGGTAGTATTAGTAAAGGTGATAATAGTGACAAATATGATAAAGGTAGTAATAGTAAAGGTGATAATAGTGACAAATATGATAAAGGTAGTAATAGTAAAGGTGATAATAGTGACAAATATGATAAAGGTAGTAATAGTAAGGTGATAATAGTGACAAATATGATAAAGGTAGTAATAGTAAAGGTGATAATAGTGACAAGTATGATAAAGGTAGTAATAGTAAAGGTGATAATAGTGACAAATATGATAAAGGTAGTAATAGTAAAGGTGATAATAGTGACAAATATGATAAAGGTAGTAATAGTAAAGGTGATAATAGTGACAAATATGATAAAGGTAGTAATAGTAAAGGAAGGGGCAGTAAAGAGGGCAATGGCGACAAGTGTGATAATTAAAAAACTCTGGTTCGCTCACTCGGCTCCAGGAAAGTTACTGTTCTGTTTGAGGTCACCCACACGCACACACGCACGGACACACACACACACACACACACACACACACACACACACACACACACACACACACACACACACACACACACACACACACACACACACACATGCCATACGCAGATACCCACCCACACACATACTTGCTAAACGCACACACGCAATGCACAGATGCACACAAACACACGGGCTGCTCGCGCACACAGAATATATACGTATACACACACACTCAGGTACACACAGGCTGCAAGCATACATAGCGTACACAATTCACACGTACACAAACTGTCCGGCAGCATGTAAATACGTGGCTGTCCATATACAACAGTACTGTACACGGGTGATGGTAGCATACACACACACACACACACACACATACACACACAAACTCACAAACTCACACACGCATACAACAGTACTGTACACGGGTGATGGTAGCATACACACACAAGCATACACACACAAACTCACACACGCATACACACCATCACACACACATACACACACCATCACACATCATTCAGTACTGTACACATACACTCAAATAGCTAATACACAAACAGTCGCACACACACACACAGTATCTCTCTCTCTCTCTCTCTCTCTCTCTCTCTCTCTCTAGGGAGTGGTGAGTGGGTGGAGAGCCTTCTAATTTGCTGTCTTTTCCTTCCACTGTGTAGCAAAGCCCATGTTAGAATTAAGTTCGGATTGTCTAGTAGGGACCGGAAGGTATGTACATACTGCGTATCTGTGTAACTCTGTGTAACTCTCTCTCTATCTCTCACTTTCTCTCTCTCTCTCTCCTTACACACACACATGTACACTAACATTCACATACACACGCATTTGTTCTTATGAAATATCAGAATAATGTCTAGAAACTGTACCATAATCTTGTACTTGAGAACAATGTGACCACAACCATTGTATTCTTGAGAGAGAGAGAGAGAGACAGAGAGAGAGAGTGAGTGAGTAAGTGAGTGAGACGGAGAGACAGAGAGAGAGAGACAGAGAAGTAGTGTGTGTGTGTATGAGATAGATAGATAGATAGAGAGAGAGAGAGAGAAAAAAAAGAGAGTGAGAGAGAGTGTGTGTGTGTGTGTGTGTGTGTGTGTGTGTGTGAGAGAGAGAGAGAGCGAGTGTGTGTGCATGTGTGTTTGTATGTGTATGTATTGGAAAAAAGTTAAGTGTTTAAAAACTTTGATTAAGATCCCTTTCCAGGAGATACTATAGATGAACGTTAGATATATGGCATATAGCAATATTCCCACTTTACAGTGTGCAAAATGCACTCAACTTTCTTCTTAAGCTGTAGGCTACTGTCGAAAACTAACTTACTACCTAAAAGGAAAATTTATTGTAGGTTGAGCAAATTCTATAATATAACCCTTTATCATCTTGCCTTTCGTCTGTACTTGAATGTCTTGGTGTAGGTCGCTGGAAATATACATCCAATATTCATCCAACAACTGTTTTTTTGTTTTGTTTTTCTGAAGAGTAGAACACATTTTATTTCTCCAGGTTTAGTATCATTTGCCATGTATGTATGTATGTATATACTCAGGCACATACCCCATTGCTGGGGGTGACCAACTCGAGACAGAGCCCGAGCAAAAACCTTCAAAGTGCCAATTCTTAGGGTCCGGGACCACTTTTGCGTTCCCTCGTCCCTTGCTCTGTCTTGATGAGTAGGAGAATATTACAAGGGGATGAAGATTCCTACCTTCCCACTCTGCCATATTTCAGAAAATTCACCCAGTCTTTGTAGGTCTATGCATAGTAGCTTAACCTCATTAAGATTGTTCACATTCACTTGAAGATTAATGTCATATAAAGACGTGAAATCAACAGCAATAATATCAAATTATATAAATTAATTCAGAAGGGACTTTTGACCACATACTGTAGATATATAGTTACTCAGTCAGTCATAATTATATTTCATAAAATGAGTTTTGTACAATTTTGTTTACGGAATTATTGAAGTGGTGATCATTAGACTAAATTTCCCTAACGTCTAAAATATTATGTGTTTTTTACATTATATAATTCTTGATTCGATAGCATTGATATAATTTAGCAACTAGTTAGGATAGCTAGGTAGATAAGTAGATACTGTAGATAGGTAGATAAGTGAAGGTGCTTAATTTGCATCAGTTTGATTTTATGTTCATTGTACACCAACGGGAATGGCTGGTAGCCTATATACTGTAGTCACATAGTTTGCGAGGGGGTGGCTACGAATGCATCGCCCCCATGCACCTCTGTCCCCAGTCAGTTGACGCCCCTCTTCCCATCCAGCACGGCTTTCACGCTTATACTTCTTAACTCCATCCTTTCATCCCTCTCTCGGTTTACCTCTCCCTCTTTGTCCTTCCACTTCACTCTCATACACTGTCTTAGTCATTTGCTTGCTTCCCATACGTTCCACATGGCCGAACCATCTCAAGGTGTTCCTTTTCACACTTTCCAGCACATCTACATCCGCACCACATCGCTCTCGTACTTCCTCATTCGTCTGTCTATCCCTCCATATAACTCCGCACGCACTTCTCAAATAACTTATTTCCACCCTTCTCACTCTTGGTTTGTCTCTCCAACAACGTTCATGCTTCACTCCCATACATCAATGTCGGAAGGTAATACATTCCTTAACTACATAGTTCACTTACAACTGGATTTATCTCAACAATTTACAAAAAACACACACTCAGTTGAGAGAGAGAGAGAGAGGGAGAGAGGGAGGACGAGCATGATTGAAAAAGCAAGACGAATAGCATAAATATAAGAGATTTACAGGAATACAGATCACAATAGAGAAAAAGGGAAATAGGAACGAGAGAGAGAGAGAGAGAGGGTGGGGGGGGGGGTTGTAAGTGGTTAAGAGATCTTCCGGTAGTTTAACAGTGAAGTGGGCTTGTTCTGTTCATTGTCAGTTCTCTCTCTCTCTCTCTCTCTCTCTCTCTCTCTCTCTCTCTCTCTCTCTCTCTCTCTCTCTCTCTCTCTCTCTCTCTCTCTCGTTCTTACTTCCCTTGTCCTCTATTGTGATCTGTATTCCTGTAAATCTCTTATATTTATTCTTGCTATTAGTCTTGCGTATTCAATCATGTTCGATATAACGATAGCATATACTGTTGTGTTAAAACCTAGGAGCAAAGTCAAGCTATATAAATTACGAAAACTTCCTCATAGGTGCTTATATAAGCTGCAAGCATATAAGATATCAATGTTAATGTATAGATAGGATCCTATTACAATGGATATGTCTATATCAATTATATAAGCTGCAAGCATATAAGATATCAATGTTAATGTATAGGCCTAGATAGGATCCTATTACAATGGATATATCTATATCAATTCATGTTACTCTGTATTTTAGGTTAATAAATACAATATATCGATCGCATACTGCCGCAGCAAAACCTAAGCGTGTGTGACAGTAGCTGTCTGCACTACAGACACACATCCGTCCAGACATTCCCTGACTGCCAGGAGACTAACATTCTCGTGCTGTCTGGTAAAAAGTTGTGCATTGTCTGGCAGTGATCTTCAATAATTGGGCGCGGTTCTGTTTTTCCTTGGACACCCCCAATATTATAGGTAAAGGTCGAAAAAATCGAGAGATACGGCCCAACGTTAGCGGTCATAGCAGGAGGGGGGAGAGAGGCAGTTAGGATGCATTTTTTTCTGTTGGGAGACAGTCTGTTGGCTGTATCCTATTTTCGGGAGATATGTATGGGGATACTTTAGAGGGTTTCCCAGGCTCAACCAACAATAAGATAGAAACAAGTAGGAGATATATCTAACAAAATTAAATAAAGAATTCGTAAAAACATTCAGGCGCCAAAATATCACAAAAGCAAATTAAGAGAAAAAAAAAAAAAAAAAATTGCTGTTTCGGACCCGGAGAAAGAATTAATATATAAGAATAAATACATAAATCATACGAAAACATCGTAATTGCAGTGACCCGCTAAAAAATAACAGACTTAAAACATCATGACCTTGGAGGCCCTTTAGAAAATAGAGACCCTAGTTATTTGTGTACATCTCTCCTTATCATTTTTCCTGTGTTCTGTTTTCTCTCTTATATTTATATCTACTGTATATATCTATATCTGTATCTAGCTATCTCCCTTATTTATCAGCACATATATTTGGTATTTTATCTTTATGGAATCCGTTAATCATTTCTGATGTGATGGGCTTAACAAAATAATTATTCTACTAATTCATAATGAGAAAAAATGACACAAATCAATTAAAAAAAAAAAAAATTGTATTCCCCAATCTTTTAATATTTCAGACGAGCTCACTAAGAAGTAATAGCCGATAATTGTCCACCAACATCGATAAAGTGCATGAACATATATTAAATATACCTACATTTCTGAAAAGATAAGTTGTCAACTATATAAGTCCACAAAAGATGAGGGAAGAATTTGTATATACTTTGTTGTCATAATAATTATTTGTGTAATGGTATTAATGGTATTACTATTTATGTAATGGTAGGATACTATTTTTGTTCAATTCCATGGCATTAAAAACTAAGCGCTGATTAAAAAGACAAACAACAAATACTTCTGTTCATTAATAAGTGAGATAGATAGATACAGTAGATATATAGATAGACAAGTATAGATAAGTATATATATGGATAGATAGATAAATAGGGATAAGGAGGAAAGAGGTTGTTAGGTCCATGCGGATCAAAAAAGTGCATGGAAATATATGAAATAGACCCAACTATAAGCTAATACACATGCAAGCAACCATAACATACACATTCATTACGGCATATAAACACACACATAACGACACACACACTTACCAATACAAACACGCACTCAAACAACCATACCGACACACACACACACACACACACACACCCATACATACACTCACTGACCCCCCACCCTCTCCCATTCACTGACACCCACACACACACACCCACACGAGGCATGCATAAACACATACAGACACACGCTGACCCCCACCCCACCCACACATATACACATATAGGTAGTCACTGACACCCACACACTCAAACACACCGACACACATACACTCAAACACACGCACACATAAACCAACATACTCACACCCTCACACAGACACACACAATCCCTGTCGTTAAGTGGACGAGAATCAATCGTAGGTGTTGGAGGACTGTTGGGAGGTTGTGTTATGCCTGTCGTTTCGCAGTCTGTTGAAATTTGTGTTCTGTCTGTTCAAAATTTTGGTCTGTCGTCTCGCTGACGTGTGTGTCGTCACATTGGCGAGGGATTTACGGTGGTCTTACGGGATACGGTCGTTTCACTTACAGATGACTGTCATCCCACACCATTGTCGTCTGGCTGTTTCTGGGAGTGTCTGAACTGCTGTGTGAAAGGGGCTTAAATGAAGAGTCGGAGCAGGAGGTAGCAGGTTATTGTGGGTAGTGTGATACATCTGTATGTCACTCACTCTCCACTGTCTCATTCACACTTCCACTCTTCACCCTCTCACTTATTGATCTTGTAAAAAGAGATATCGGTCGCATTTTATTTGGATGCTATTTTTATGCCCCCAAAGAACACATAACAGGGTGATATTTTATTTGTATTCATGTAGAATATAGATCCAAGGACCAAACTATCAAACTATATATTCTGTACCAGTATTGCTGAATATTTGTTAAGGGGGGTCATTACGTTTGGCTGCCTCTTTGCTGTATTAATGTCTGTCAGATGTTGAATAGGGTGGGTAAGTGTAGGAACATGTTTGTATATCTCACTCGAAATGAAGAAATCCTGTTTAAATATGGCTGACACCAATTATTGATCAAAATATACTTGGTGCCGAGACATCACTTATTAGGCCGACTGTACTTACTGAAGATATTATTGGGATGGAATTTGTGCTGTACCTAGTTTCAGTGCATTACCACAGCACACCGAAATGCCAAAAAAAAATACCCTCATTGTTCCCTGATTAAATAGCATTGTATGAATATTCCCATATTCAAAATATGCTACAGGGGGGCAATACCTAGTGAGTTAATTGCTCAATAGGTGGCGTTCTGAGAGTGAGGGTCCGAGCCTGGGGAATGAGACTGTGAATCGCAGAGGAGGAACAGCTTCAGAGATGCAGTTGCTTCGAGCAGTGGGTGCTTCGCATATCTCACTCCCTAGGCTGGAACAAGACCTCGCGGGCCTCACGGTTCAGCGGTAGAGTGTGCAGGCTCTCAGCCTATGCCCGAGAGGGCATATAGAAGAATATAGAATATAGAAGAAAAAAAGAAAAACCACTAAACATCATCGTAATCACTTATGTTTAGCATATTTTGTGCTCAACCTCTTCCGGGGGCTCTTTACCCCTGCACAGTTTCTTGCTTTGTACAGGAGCACAGTGCGTCCATGTTATTATTATTTGTTTTTTCTGTATCCAGCTTTTACCTCCAGACATAGACTTATAGCCTGTATATTCAACCGCTCAACATGGTGAAGCCAGGAAGTGTTATTCCAGACAGTGAATAGAGATAGTTTGAGCGCTTCAACCGGGTCGTTTGTGGCCTGCCATCGTAGACCACGACGCCTGGCCGGTCCCTCGTGGCCCTGAGGCAACACCTGACTCTTCAGAGCTGCTTCACCACTATCTCGCCGCCTCACTCACGGTCTCGGATCCTCTCTTACCTAAACGCCACCTATTGAGCAGATAACTCTCTAGGCACTGCCCCCATTAGCATATTTTGAATATGGGAATATTCATACAATGCTAATTTATTGGAGACAGCGAGGGTATTATATATGGCGTGTCGGTGGGCTTTGTGGTGATGCACTGATACCAAGTACAGCACACATTCAATCCTAATAATATCTTTCCATTGATACATCGGGATTCGAACCACGAACCTTAGGATTACCAGTTCAGTGGCAAGACCACTACACCACACCTCCCCATATATTGAGTATTATTCGCATGTGTGGGGAGGATCCTCTCACACAGCACTTCTTGAAAAAGTAGAAAAGAAAGCTTTTTGTCTCATTAACTCACGGCCACCCACTGACTCTTTGCAACATCTATTTCTCTCTTCGCTGCAGTGTTGCATCTCTCACTATTCTACCACTATTACAACAATCACTGTTTCTCAGAGCTCTCTCAGTGTACACCACCTCCGTAGAGTATGTAGCACCTATCTTGCAACACAATCCTACCCCTGCTCTGTGCAACTCTTCAATCCAAGAGTTAAACGATATTCCCAGACTTTCTTCTATTCAACAGCTGAGTTCTGGAACTCTCTCTCTCTCTCTGAATCTATCTTCCCCTCATCCTATGACTTAAATTACTTCAAACACCGTGTGTCCAGGCATTTTGGCTCGAGCATTCCTTGATTTTGGCCCTGACACTCTTTCAACTCTGGGGGAGGCACTCGTCACAGGCAGTTCTGCCTTTTGTCTCTCATCCACATGAAAAAAACAAAAAAAACATACAGACTCACACTCTACAGTTGACAGACAGATATACACACATACACATAGGCACATATACACACCATACGCGACACACACACACACACACACACGCCTACACAGCCTAGACAGACAGACGTACACGGCCAGGCAGAAAACCGGGTAGAGTCCGCCTGACCAGTAGAAATAATGTCCGAGCCATTACACTCTACCACCACCACCCCTGCCTGAGAGAGAGAGAGAGAGAGAGTACAAATGAGTACAAAGGAAATAAAGCAACAACAGATCTAGTGACCCCCTCTATGCTGCTTGTCCTCCAAAACACTGCGGATTAAGTGTCCAAACAGTGATTTAGAGTGGGTAAGGGAACATTGGAATGGGAACTACTGCCCTGGAGCTAATGTCCGTGGCAGGATTAGGATGTTAGTAGGGGGCAGATGGGTTAGTAACAGAATAATAACACACAGAGAGAGAGAGAGAGAGCATATTGTTGTTGGCATGGACAGATGCTTATTAAATAGTATATACACAAACATGTAACAATGATATCAACACTTATACAGTAAATATATTTACAAAATGAATCACTTCCATAACACACAACACTCTCACAATGTATTTTACATACACTTACCAGTCACAAGAGAGTGTCGAGACACACACGTATCGGCTACCTTTTAATTCACAGCATAGCATACTTTCTCACCTCATTGCTCAGGCTACTCTGGGCTCTCCAGACTGTATTGATTTTCTCACTGTGTGAAGTATTGTCACTCAGCGTTGCCAAAAGCTTGCCTATTATCTTCAAAGTATTCGCTATTCATAGCAAAACAAATCACGCGTGTCAGTTTTTTCCCAACAAATTTCTAAAGCCTTGAGAAGGTAATTAACATAGTTCTGCACTTTGGACAAAATCTCCAAAACACGCCCTTTGCGGTCCTGATCACCAGGGCGTTAATTGTGAGACTGTATCAACATTCAACATTCCTACAATTATTCCCATCATGCAAGTGGAATGATATTTATACATACTGTACAGTCATGTGCTACTTTCTTAGGACGAGTATCCTCTTGATTTTGCATTCATTTGTATTCCCTCTGTAAACTTGCATGCCACCTATTATCTGCCTAGAATGTTAACTCCTTGAGGATCATGACTCCTTGAGGATCATGACGTATTTTGACTGTATATTCTAGCTATTATTAGACGATTATATTTAGATTAGGAAGGGTATGTGGAAGTCAGCGGGTTAAAGCCAGAATGAACTGCCAAAACGCGTCATAATCCTCAAGGGGTGAACAACTGACTAAGATCATTCTTTTGGTTAGTAAAATGAAGATAATACAGGAATATAGTTTAGTTAGTGCAGGCAAGTTAATGAATTGAAAAGCTTTTGATCAATCATGTCAAGAAAGACATATGTTGAATTCCCCCCCCCCCCTCTCTCTCTCTCTCTCTCTCTCTCTCTCTCTCTCTCTCTCTCTCTCTCTCTCTCTCTCTCTCTCTCACACACACAGAGGAAAGAGAATTAAAGTATTTAAAACTTTAGAAACTGTTAATTTAGACGTGCCGATAGAATCAGCTGTATTGGAAAAGTCTATTTTACCTCATTTTCGTGATTAATTCACTTGGGACGTATAAATGCATATTAAGCTTCTCACTTCGTTTAATTAGGTGAAAATTGTAATATATATATATATATATATATATATATATATATATATATATATATATATATATATATATATATACCGGTATATAGACATAGTGTGTGTGTGTGAGTGTGTGTTATTTATTTTGACTTTCCAAACATTGGCTTCGAAACCTACCTGTCAATGAAGATTGGAAGACGCCCAACAACTGCTAAGCGTATACACTATGAGGATGAGGATGGTGTGAAGTTGACATTAGAATACTATTACAACTACTCTGTAATTGTTTACACTTATACATCGTAGATAACAAATAAGGAAGGTTCTACTGCATCTACTAGAAAGATAAATATATAATAAATTTATGAGTTACTTGTACTAAGCTTGTAGGCCTACAATACATTAAAAAAAATATATATACCGGTATATATATATATATATAAACACACCCCACACTCTCCATTAATGAGTTAATTCAAAAGGTTGGCTGAACTTTGATATATGGAATTCCAACCTAATGTACAGTTGCCCACATTAACCCCAGGACACTGGTTTGAAGCTGAATCAATCGCAAATGAGACACACCAATCCTTTATCTTCGCTCAAAAGATTCACAGGTTTGTTTACACGACTCTCATGGGTGTCCAGAGACTATTGTGGTGAGCTGTACAAAGAGGACAGCAGGATGGGGGAGGGTTTGGAGCGGACAGTGTGTTTACCAGCGGGAGACACAGTTCTTCGTTGTGTGCAATGTTGTTTTACCATAGCCTGACTAACTAGACTCTGTTTCTTTTCACCTGATGGTAAATTGCATGGTTCCCATTAAGATTTATCAGATGCGTTGAAGATTTTGTCGTGAAATATACTGTATTGCTAATTATATATAATTGATCTTAATCATTATGATGCAGAGATAGAGTAATTTAAGATTTGTCCATTAAATATCGAAAAATAAGCTGCTTAGGAATTCAATTTACCGTCAGCTGAAAAGCAACCGAGTATAGCGAGTTAATTCATCAATATATAATTTCTCGAACATTACAATAAATATTTGTATAAATGGCCGTAGGAGACTAAATTTCCAATATCCTAAGCTGTATGTAATATACGATTTTAACACATTTTACTTGTTAGCTTACAGCATGTATATAATATATTCAGGTACAATACACCATAGCTGGGGGTGGCTGACTCGAGACAGAGCCCGAACAGAAACAATATTTCATGTTCCAATTCTTAGGGTCCAGGACCACTTTCGTGTTCCCTCGCCCCTTTCTTGGTCTCGTCTAGTAGGTGAATTTTACAAGGGGAGGAGGATTCCTAGCATCCCGCTCCCACCGCAAATAAGTAATGATACGACCGTTGACATTTTGGTGTTATGTTTGGCTTTGTGGTAATAGCGAACTATATGTATTAGTACAGGCCAAAGTTAACCCATTCAGTATCAGAAACATTTTGGTGTTATGTTTGGCTTTGTGGTAATAGCGAACTATATGTATTAGTACAGGCAAAAGTTAACCCATTTTGGTGTTATGTTTGGCTTTGTGGTAATAGCGAACTATATGTATTAGTACAGGCCAAAGTTAACCCATTTTGGTGTTATGTTTGGCTTTGTGGTAATAGCGAACTATATGTATTAGTACAGGCCAAAGTTAACCCATTCAGTATCAGAAACATTTTGGTGTTATGTTTGGCTTTGTGGTAATAGCGAACTATATGTATTAGTACAGGCAAAAGTTAACCCATTTTGGTGTTATGTTTGGCTTTGTGGTAATAGCGAACTATATGTATTAGTACAGGCCAAAGTTAACCCATTTTGGTGTTATGTTTGGCTTTGTGGTAATAGCGAACTATATGTATTAGTACAGGCCAAAGTTAACCCATTCAGTATCAGAAACATTTTGGTGTTATGTTTGGCTTTGTGGTAATAGCGAACTATATGTATTAGTACAGGCAAAAGTTAACCCATTTTGGTGTTATGTTTGGCTTTGTGGTAATAGCGAACTATATGTATTAGTACAGGCAAAAGTTAACCCATTTTGGTGTTATGTTTGGCTTTGTGGTAATAGCGAACTATATGTATTAGTACAGGCCAAAGTTAACCCATTCAGTACCAGAAACGTCATTTCATCTACAGTATATTAGACGATTTTATTCAGCTTAGGAAAGACCTACAGCAATAATAAGGCTTCAAACTATCTTAAGGGGAGATATCCACTTGAGGGATTTTTTTCTGGACCCCTTTCTACCTCATGTTTAGCCCCATTACTTTTGAGATTTTAAGACCTTCGCCCTAGTAGTTTGGATATTTTAAGACATTTTGCCCCATTTCTGTCAATTTTAAGACCTTTCGTGCCGTTAAGGTGTCGTTTTTTTCCTGGCGAGCGATAGCGAGCCTGTAATTTAAGAGCAACCGGCCTCCGGCCTGGAAATTTTTCTACCGAAAAATGTACAAATTTATCTTGAAAGGGGGTCTAGGGGGTGTAATTTTAAGCTTGATGAAAAAGTAGGGAACAAACTAAATACCTCCCCTTAACCAACCCTTTTAACTAACACAAATCCTTCCTAAGCTATAATATCGTCTAACTATAGTTAGAATAAAGTCTAACACATGTCTAAATATAGTTAGAATAAAGCCTAACACATGTCTAAATATAGTTAGAATAAAGCCTAACACACGTCTAAATATAGTTAGAATGAAGCCTAACACATGTCTAAATATAGTTAGAATAAAGCCTAACACATGTCGCTGGTACTCAAAGGGTTAATGGAGAGTTTGTTTAGTCCTCATTTAAAATAATATTATTAGTAGGTTTAGGGATATTTCTTCGAGAGGCCGGTCTATATGATCTGTGCCCCATGAATATTCTTTCCTCTCACTTAAACAGTAGGCTACCATAGTGCGGTTGGGAATATGAACATGATTAGATTAATATCCAGTATTCGAGAATGGATAATAAGTCGTAGGCGTGTGCATAAACCTTTAACCGTCCTGGTGGTGTAATGGTTAAGGTGGCAAAAATATGTGTGTGATAACCCGGGTTCGAATCCCGGTGGATCATATATACTTTAATTAATTTCATTGGGGGTGTGGTGGTGAGATTAATAAAAATAATATTACTTAATATTTTCTGGTGCGAGGCGCCCTTTTTGGACCCTCTTTGTTTTACACCTTCAGTTTAAAGTTTTTGAGACGTTTCATCCCATTAATTTGGTGATTATATGACACTTCACGCTATTCAAGTGTCGATTTTTTTCTGGGCGAGCGATAGCGAGCCTGCATTTTAGGAGCTAGGTTTCTATCAAAGAATGTACATATTTAATACTTTAAAGGGTGCCTAAAGATTATTAGCTTGAAAGGGGTTTGACAATTGTTAGTCTAGGTGATAAACAAAGACAAAATTACCCGAAAATTGTTTAATTAATTAAAACTCATTAACCTCTTCTGTACCGGCGACGTCTTTCAATTGAATTCTAGCTATAATTATACGATTTTATGCAGCTTAAGAAGAATCTGTGGTAGTAAAAATGGTTAAGTGAAATAGTTTGAGGCCTGTTAATCGCTGGAGGCCTATTTTGAACTGCATATAATTGTCTAATAATAGCCAGAGTAAAGTTAAAAGGACGTCACCGGTACATAGAGGGTTAACCCATACAGTACCAGTGGCATCCTTTGTATTATAGGCTGGCAACTATTAGACGATTATAATAAGGTTAGGAAGGACTTCTACCCATTAAAGGACTACAGACTACCTCAATTAATCCTTTTAGCTACCATATATCTTTCCAAAGCTTCATAAAATCGTCTAAATGTAGCTGAAATTAAAGTTAAAAGGGCGTCGCCGGTACAGAAGGGGTTAATACTTGAGCACGACAATAATAACCCTCCCAAAACGTCGCACCATATAGTGTTAACCCCTTCAGTACCGGTGCCGTTCTTTTCATTGTATTCTGGCTACTATAAGACGATTGTATTCAGTTTAAAAAGGGCCTCCAGCAATTAACAGGCTTCGAACTATCTCACTTAACCGTTTTTACTACCACAGATCCTTCTTTAACTGCTCAAAATCGTCCAAATAAAGCTATAATAATAATTAAATAGACGTCGCCGGTACAGAAAGGGTTGAAACAGCTGATTCCCCAAACCCGAGGCTGCTGTCCTCAAGCAACTTTAACTCTCTCTCTCTCTCTCTCTCTCTGCTTTAATATACAGCCATGATTATCAGTTCTTAATAACTTCAACATCAATTGTTTTTCCCACCGTATTTGTTTTCTTGCGCACTTCCTTCCTTTCAATTCTTCCATTCCTTCATTCTCTTCATTCATGCTATTTGTTGTTCTCAATTTCTTTCTTCTATCCTGCTTTTCTTCCATCCTTACTAACCCTCTTTAACCCCTTCTGTACCGGCATCGGCCTTTTCATTCTGTTCTGGCTACTATTAAGCAACTCTATTCAGTCATGGGTTGTACGTCTACCCATTAAAAGGCTACAGACTATCACAAATAATCCATTTAGCTACCATATATCCTTCCTAAGCTTCATAAAATCGTCTAAATGTAGCTGAAATAATAATAAAAAGACGTCACCGGTACAGAAAGGGTTAATAATTCGCTCTTTCTTTTTTATCTTTGTTCTTCACTTCCATTCCCCTTTATTCCCTTGCCTTCCTTCTTAGCTTCATTCCCCTTTATTCCCTTTCCTTCCTTCTTAGCTTCATTCCCCTTTATTCCCTTGCCTTCCTTCTTAGCTTCATTCCCCTTTATTCCCTTTCCTTCCTTCTTAGCTTCATTCCCCTTTATTCCCTTTCCTTCCTTCTTAGCTTCATTCCCCTTTATTCCCTTTCCTTCCTTCTTAGCTTCATTCCCCTTTATTCCCTTTCCTTCCTTCTTAGCTTCATTTCAATTATCTTACTCCCTCTCTTTTCCCTCCTTTCGGTTTCATCCTCCCCCTTCCCTGCTTCCTTATCTTCTATTCCCTCCCTCTTTCTCTTTCTCTTCCTGGCTCTCTTCCTCTACCACTCCTTCCCCCCTCCTCTCCCCTCTCCCTCCTTCCCCCTCATCTGAACCCCTCCATTTTACTTTCCAACATCCATATACTTCTTAATACCCCTCTCCTATCTTTCTGGTTCTCCCCCTTCCCTTCCTACCATATTTTTATTTATCCTCCCCCTCCTCCCTTCTCTCTCTCTCGCTCTCGCTCTCTCGCTCTCTATCTACTGTATACTGTATATATATATATATATATAATGTGTGTGTGAGTGTTAGTGTATCACGTCTTCCTTCCAATTAGAGTTTTTCCATTCAATCTCTATTGTCAATTGTATTCAAATATTTTACTTATAATGCAATGATTCTTCCCAAATCCTCTTTTCTCCATTTAGACTCTTTACTGTCTACCTTGTTTATGTTTTCCCATATCTACCTCACTTCTCCAACCCCTCCTCCACCCCCCCCCACCTCCTTCTCCTCTACTCACCCCCCTCCTCCTCCTCCTCTCCTTCTTATCCTTCATTTTCTATATTTACCTCTTCTTTTTGTATCTGCTTATCCTCCATCACTTCGTTTTACAACACCCTCTTTTCCTCCGACGTTTTTATTGTATTTTTCTCCTCCCAATTGTTTTGTTCTTGTTCTTCCTTTTCTTCTGCTTTTCCTCCCTCTCCTCCTCATTATATTTTCCTTCCCTCCTCTCTTTCCATCCTCCTCCTCCCGCCTCTCTTCTCCTCCTCCTCCTTTCCCCCTTCCTCCTCATGCTCTCCTTCCCTCTTCTCTTTCCATCCTCCTTCTCCTCCTCCTCCTCAGTCTCTTCTTCTTCCCTCTTCTCCTTCCATCCTTCTTCTTCTCCTCCTCCTTCTCTCTTTCCATCCTCCTCCTCCTCCTTCCTCCCCCTCCGCTGCCAATGCCCTGATATGGTTAATACTTCAGTAATTATCCTAACTAATTATATGGTGAGGAAAAGTGGGGCTCATCAGTGCTCCTCATTAATAGAGAGGAGGATGGGGGGTAGGGGGAGGAGAAGGGGGGGAGGAAGAGAGGGAGGAAGGGATGGAGAAGGGGGAGGAGGGGTGGAGAGAAGAGGGAAGAAGGGGGGGGGGGGGGGAGAGGAGGAAGGGGGGGGGGGGAGAATACAAAATACAAAGGAATACAAAGGAATATAAAGGAGAACAAACTGCAGCAGACCTATTGGTCCTTACGGGGCAGTTTGGATATCTAAAATTATTAATCTATTGACTACGAGGTAGAGAAAAGGATAGCACAGAAGAAGGCTGCTCCCCACCCACCACTCCCGCCAGCTATTGCTGACATGGAAACGGTTAGAAAAATACCATGTAGTATGGAAAAACTGACACGGAATTTCGGATAGGACAAGAAGAACATGAAGTTTATTTGTAATCTAAGCTAACTCTATTAGGCCTACTACAATTCTGAAAGGGAACAGGTGTATGAATATCAATATACATTGCGGTATGCGTTAACACTTCGTTGCGCGTTATTCTGAAAGCAACTGTGTTAATTGGGGGTTATTTGCCAAGTGTTTATCCAGATGGTTCTTGAATGTTTCGACAGTATTACAGTTTACAATGTTAGTGGGAAGTCTGTTCCAAATATTCACAACACGGTTTAAGAAGAAATGCTTCGCCTCGTGAGAATGAAAACGCTTGCCTATAATCCTATAACCATTGTTTCTCGTGTTTGCTTGATTGATCGTGAATAATTCGCTTACATTTAGGTTGCTGAATCCCTTGAATATTTTGAACACCTCTATTAGATCACCTCTCATTCTGCGCTTTGTTAAGCTAAACAAATGTAGTTCTTTTAAGCGCTTTTCGTACGGTTTATTACGTGGAGAAGGGGGAGGTGAAGGGGGGAGAGAAGGGGAATGAAGAGAATAAGAAGAAGACGAAGGCGAGGAGGAATAAAAAGAGTTGTGGAGGAGTGGAAGAAACAAAATGATAAAGAGGAAAAATTAAGAAGTACGAGAAGCCGAAGAATAGTAAAGAAAGGAGGTAGAAATATAAAGAGAAGTAGCAAGGATGAACAGACAGTAATTAAAGAGATTTTTACACAGATTTACAAAGATGCTCTGGTCACACAGATTTCACCCAGCGAGGTGATCAGGATTTATTCCAGGAAGAGATATTAACCCCATAGTAAGAGAAAGTGAAAGAGAAGGATAGTAACTAATAATAAGAGACAGAGAGAGAGAGAGAGAGGGGGGGGGGATGAAGAGAGAGAGAGAGGGAAAAGGAGAGAGAGATGGAAAGAGGCAGGAAGGGAGAGAAAGTTTATCTAGTAAGGAGAGAAGGGGAGGGAGCAAAGATGGGGAGGGAGGGTGGAGGGGGACAGATTGGCGGAGAGAGAGAGAGAGAGAGCGTCAGAGAGAGAGAGTGAGTGCATCAGAGACAGAGAGAGGGAGTTATGGAAATTTGTCTTACATAATTTATGATCTACTAACTTTGTACATGTCTTACTCTATCAACTCGAGTACCAACAACTAGCAAATGGTCAATACGGAATGACGAATGTATCATGTAGTCGTTAGCAAGCTATAGTCCTTTCATTATTAGTAGGCCAATAATAATGACCCCCCCCCCCACCCTTCCCTTAACCTCTGTAACTCAAAAAGGGCTCGAACAAAGGGGCTGCAAGTTTCCACACCTTTTTCCTGGCTGACTCTTCCCAAATGGTAGACTCATTAATGAATAGACTATAGTTTCCGCCCCCCCTCCCTTCTAAATCCATTAACTCCTCCAATCAGACAACGATACAATTTATATATTAATATTTCCACCAAATATGTTTTACTAAGATCAGGTATCAGGTAGGATCTTTAGCAATCATGGGGTTAAGGACTCAAATATTCTTCTAACTATGTTATTTTTAATATTTGGATGACACATAATTGTAAAAACGGAATCTGAAGGTAAATGCTGGGAAGTGTAAGGTTATGGTCTTTGAAAGGGGTGCAGTCACAGAGTGTGAGGTGAGGTTGAACGGTCAGGCCATGGAGAATGTCAGCTCATTTAAGCATTTGGGTAGTGTGTTGAGTAAAGATGGGAGTATGGATGAAGAAGTGCGGGAGAGGGTGCAACAGGGGAAGACGGTTGTAGGAACGCTGAAAGCAGTAACAAGAAATAATGTAGTCACCATGGAAGTAAAGAAGTCCTTGCATGACAGTGTGGTAATCCCAACATTGACGTACGTGAGAGAAGCATGGTGTTGTTGGAGAGACACAAACTAAGCGTGAGAGGGGTGGAAATGAGTTAGTTGAGAAGTGCGTGCAGAGTTACATGGAAGGATAGACAGATGAATGAGGAAGTACCAGAGCGGTGTGGTGTGCATGTAGATGTGCTGGAAAGTGTGAAAAGGAACACCTTGAGATTATTCGGCCATGTGGAATGTATGGGAAGCGAGAGAATGACTAAGAGAGTGTACGAGAGTAAAGTGGAAGGACAGAGAGGGAGAGCAGACCGAGAGAAGTGTAAGTATGCAGATTAGAAATATATGCGTGAAAGCGATTCTAGATGGGAGGGGAGGGGGGGGGGGGGGCGTCGACCGACTAGGGACAGAGGTGCATGGGGGCGATTCGTTCGTGGCCATTCCTTCGGGGATCACGGCGTCCGGCATTAGAAAGATAGATCATTGTAACAAAAAGGGTACACATAAATTTGTTTGTTTTGTTTTCTTGTTAAGGGGGGATTTTCACTTTAGGGTATTTATTCCTAAACCCCCTTCTTCCTCCTGTTCAGCCCCATTAGTTTTGATATATTAAGACATTCGCCATAATAGTTTGACGATTTCAAGACCTTTCGCCCTATTTATGTCAATTCTTATCTACAATGTAGGTAAGATATAGCAGGGAATGGTGTTATTTATTATCTACAATGTAGGTAAGATATAGCAGGGAATGGTGTTATTTATTATCTACAATGTAGGTAAGATATAGCAGGGAATGGTGTTATTTATTATCTACAATGTAGGTAAGATATAGCAGGGAATGGTGTTATTTATTATCTACAATGTAGGTAAGATATTGCAGGGAATGGTGTTATTTATTATCTACAATGTAGGTAAGATATAGCAGGGAATGGTGTTATTTATTATCTACAATGTAGGTAAGATATAGCAGGGAATGGTGTTATTATTATCTACAATGTAGGTAAGATATTGCAGGGAATGGTGTTATTTATTATCTACAATGTAGGTAAGATATAGCAGGGAATGGTGTTATTTATTATCTACAATGTAGGTAAGATATTGCAGGGAATGGTGTTATTTATTATCTACAATGTAGGTAAGATATTGCAGGGAATGGTGTTATTTATTATCTACAATGTAGGTAAGATATTGCAGGGAATGGTGTTATTTATTATTAGTGGTAAGTCTCCTTCCTCAAATGTAATATATAGGAATTGTCTTAGTTACAAGTTTTTTTTAAACAAGAGATAGTTAATTGGAGATTCAATAAAGGTACTCACCAAAGTTCGTGATAACCCGTGTATAAACTGTGGAGTTATAATTGATGTTATTCTTTGCTTTTAGGGTTTACTGGTCCAGTATCAACAATGATGTATAACTAATAATCCACTCAACGAATGCAGTCTAAAATTGGTGATATGTCTTGTTTCACTTCAATTTTAATTGAAAGCAGTTTATTGTCTCAAAGTACATCGTTACAATTTCACATAATTATTTAAACAGTATTTACACGGAAACAACAGGGAACTGGTGACATCCGGCACATATGTCCCTTAAGGGGGGTGACCTGCTTGTTTAATTTTTCTCCTTTTCTCTCTTTCTCTGGCTTGTATCCATTCGGCGCCATTCAGCCAACTATTTTAAGACGTTTATCCCCATATAGGTGTCGATTTCTTCCTGGCGAGCGATAGCGAGCCAGCATTATATGAAGAAATCCGGCTTCGCCGGAGACATTTTCTACCGAAAAATGTACAAATTTAGCCTGCTGTCTAAAACATTTTTAAAATATGCTGGCTCGCTACCGGTCACCAGTAAAAAATTTACATCTGGATGGGGATAAACGTCTTAAAACAGTAGGCTGAATGGGGCCGAATGGATACAAGCCAGAGAAAGAGATAAAAGGAGAGAACAAAAAGCAGGTCACCCCCCTTAACAATGTGTTATTCTAATATAAGTAGTCGCTAAAAGAAGGACGGGTGCTCTAGAAAGACAACCTTGCCACCATTCTAACGTTCTTATCACAATGCTATAATAAGGTTCCTAAAAGTGATACTTGTGGACACCCTACTTTACAGATTACTTTAGTAAGATTAGTTCACCATTATATTAAGCTACCTATTGGACTCTACTATCCAGATAATGGTTTAAGGGGAGATTTCCACTTGAGGGATTTTTTTCTTGACTCCTTTCTCCCTCATCTTTAGCCCCATTGCTTTTCTAATTTTAAGACGTTCGCCCCATTATTTTGACGATGTTAAGAACTTTCGACCCATTTATGTCAATTTTAAGACCTTTCGTGCCATTTAGGTGTCGATTTTATCCTGGCGAGCGATAGCGAGCCTGTAATATAAGAGGAACCGGCTTTCAGCCGGGACATTTTTCTACCGAAAAATGTTCAAATTTATCTTGAAAGGAGCTCAAGGGGGTGCAATCTTAAGCTTGATGGATATCTAGAGACCAAACTAAAAACCTGCCCTTAAGGGGGTATAGGTTATTATTAGTTGCTATCATATGTATCATATAATTATCATTATAATTATCATTTATGTATCATATAATTATCATTATAATTATAATTTATGTATCATATAATTATAATTATAATTATCATTTATGTACCATATAATTATCATTTATGTACCATATAATTATCATTATAATTATCATTTATGTATCATATAATTATCATTATAATTATCATTTATGTATCATATAATTATAATTATAATTATAATTTATGTATCATATAATTATCATTATAATTATCATTTATGTATCATATAATTATAATTATAATTTATGTATCATATAATTATCATTATAATTATCATTTATGTATCATATAATTATAATTATAATTTATGTATCATATAATTATCATTATAATTATCATTTATGTATCATATAATTATAATTATAATTTATGTATCATATAATTAGCATTATAATTATCATTTATGTATCATATAATTATCATTATAATTATCATTTATGTACCATATATTTATAATTATAATTATCATTTATGTATCATATAATTATCATTATAATTATCATTTATGTACCATATAATTATCATTATAATTATAATTTATGTATCATATAATTATCATTATAATTATCATTTATGTACCATATAATTATCATTATAATTATCATTATAATTATCATTTATGTATCATATAATTATCATTATAATTATCATTTATGTATCATATAATTATCATTATAATTATCATTTATGTACCATATAATTATCATTATAATTATCATTATAATTATCATTTATGTATCATATAATTATCATTATAATTATCATTTATGTATCATATAATTATCATTATAATTATCATTTATGTATCATATAATTATCATTATAATTATCATTTATGTATCATATAATTATCATTATAATTATCATTTATGTACCATATAATTATCATTATAATTATCATTTATGTATCATATAATTATCATTATAATTTCCTCCCTAGACCTCCATCAAGCTTAAAAACACACTCGCCCAAGACCCTCCTTCAAGATAAATTTGTACATTTTTCGATAGAAAAATTTCCCGGCCGAAGGCCGGTTTCTCCTAAATTAAAGGCTCGCTATCGCTCGCTAGGAAAATATCGACACTTAAATGACACGAACAGTCTTAATATTGACAAACAAATGGGGTCGAAAGATCATAAAATCGCCAAACTATTGGGCCGAACGTCTTATATTCTGAAAACCAATGGGGCTAAACATGAGGAAGAAGGGGGACCAGAAAAACGGCCCATCTCCCATTAACCTTAACACCAACATTGTAACAACAACAAAAACAATACTACCACCACCACAAACAACAGCTTCACCACCACTCACACCATCATTACCCACAACCAAAACAACACTACCACCACCACAAACAAACAGCTTCACCACCACTCACACCATCATTACCCACAACCAAAACAACAACAATGACAACAATACCACCACCACTCACACCATCATTACCCACAACCAAAACAATACTACCACCACCACAAACAAACAGCTTCACCACCACTCACACCATCATTACCCACAACCAAAACAACAACAATGACAACAATACCACCACCACTCACACCATCATTACCCACAACCAAAACAACAACAATGACAACAATACCACCACCACTCACACCATCATTACCCACAACCAAAACAATACTACCACCACCACAAACAAACAGCTTCACCACCACTCACACCATCATTACCCACAACCAAAACAACAACAATTACAACAATACCACCACCACGCACACCATCATTACCCACAACCAAAACAACAACAATGACAACAATACCACCACCACTCACACCATCATTACCCACAACCAAAACAACAACAATGACAACAATACCACCACCACTCACACCATCATTACCCACAACCAAAACAACAACAATGACAACAATACCACCACCACTCACACCATCATTACCCACAACCAAAACAATACTACCACCACCACAAACAAACAGCTTCACCACCACTCACACCATCATTACCCACAACCAAAACAACAACAATTACAACAATACCACCACCACGCACACCATCATTACCCACAACCAAAACAACAACAATGACAACAATACCACCACCACTCACACCATCATTACCCACAACCAAAACAACAACAATTACAACAATACCACCACCACGCACACCATCATTACCCACAACCAAAACAACAACAATGACAACAATACCACCACCACTCACACCATCATTACCCACAACCAAAACAACAACAATGACAACAATACCACCACCACTCACACCATCATTACCCACAACCAAAACAACAACAATGACAACAATACCACCACCACTCACACCATCATTACCCACAACCAAAACAATACTACCACCACCACAAACAAACAGCTTCACCACCACTCACACCATCATTACCCACAACCAAAACAACAACAATTACAACAATACCACCACCACGCACACCATCATTACCCACAACCAAAAACAACAACAATGACAACAATACCACCACCACTCACACCATCATTACCCACAACCAAAACAACAACAATTACAACAATACCACCACCACGCACACCATCATTACCCACAACCAAAACAACAACAATGACAACAATACCACCACCACTCACACCATCATTACCCACAACCAAAACAACAACAATGACAACAATACCACCACCACTCACACCATCATTACCCACAACCAAAACAACAACAATTACAACAATACCACCACCACGCACACCATCATTACCCACAACCAAAACAACAACAATGACAACAATACCACCACCACTCACACCATCATTACCCACAACCAAAACAACAACAATGACAATACCACCACCACTCACACCATCATTACCCACAACCAAAACAACAACAATGACAACAATACCACCACCACACACACCATTACCCACATCCAAAACAACAACAATGACAACAATACCACCACCACTCACACCATCATTACCCACAACCAAAACAACAACAATGACAACAATACCACCACCACTCACACCATCATTACCCACAACCAAAACAACAACAATGACAACAATACCACCACCACTCACACCATCATTACCCACAACCAAAACAACAACAATGACAACAATACCACCACCACTCACACCATCATTACCCACAACCAAAACAACAACAATGACAACAATACCACCACCACTCACATCATCATTACCCACAACCAAAACAACAACAATGACAACAATACCACCACCACTCACACCATCATTACCCACAACCAAAACAACAACAATGACAACAATACCACCACCACTCACACCATCATTACCCACAACCAAAACAACAACAATGACAACAATACCACCACCACTCACATCATCATTACCCACAACCAAAACAACAACAATGACAACAATACCACCACCACTCACACCATCATTACCCACAACCAAAACAACAACAATGACAACAATACCACCACCACTCACACCATCATTACCCACAACCAAAACAACAACAATGACAACAATACCACCACCACTCACACCATCATTACCCACAACCAAAACAACAACAATGACAACAATACCACCACCACTCACACCATCATTACCCACAACCAAAACAACAACAACGACAACAATACCACCACCACTCACACCATCATTACCCACAACCAAAACAACAACAACAACAACACCAACACCTTCACCACCACCACCACCACTTCCCACCACCAAAACAAGAAAAAGAAGAACACTAAGAAGAACAAATAACGGAGGGGGAAGGAGGGATGATAAAGAGATAAATTAACCTTGCTGGGAGGGGAGACCAGAGAGAGACAGAGAGAGAGAGAGAGAGAGAGAGAATGTGTGTGTGTGTGTGTGTGTGTGAGAGAGAGAGAGAAAGATTTACATAGATACACTGGTCACACAGATCTTACGATCCCAGTGAGGTGGTCAGGACTTAATTCCAGACTAAGTAGAGAGAGAGAGAGAGAGGGAGAGAGAGATAGAGATAGAGAGAACGTTAGAATGCAGAAAAAAGTAAACATAGAAATAAAGAAAGACAATAAGATTGGTGGAGAGAAGGGCGGTTATCAGTTTTGTATTTATTTATTTATTTTTATTTTTTCAATGTTATGACACGTTTTAAAAGTGTATTTTGTCTATCACTAGATGACTTTATTCAGTTTCGGAAGGCCCTGGAAGAGTCTATAAGGGGTATTAATGGTCTCAATCCACCCTCTGTATAGCACAATGACTTCCTAAGCTGAATAAAATCGACTACTAATAGCTGGATATAAAGGAAGAATGGGGCCCTCGTGTCCTGCCAGCATTAAGGGGGTACTACTCGTTTTTTCTGCACCCCCTTCTCCCTCATGTTTAGCATATTAGTTTTGAGGTTTTAAGGCGTTCGTTTCGATAGTTTGGAGATTTTGAGACCTATCGCCTCATTTTGTTGTCAATATTAAGACTTTCCGTGCCCTTTAGATGTCGATTTTTCCTGGCGAGCGAAAGCGAGCCTCTAATTTTAGAAGGAATTGGCCTTCGGCCGGGACAGTTTTCTATCGAAAAATGTAAAAATTTATCTTTAAAGGGGGTCTAGGTTTTTTTTCTTCTTCTATGCTTGATGGAGGTCTAGCGAGGAAACTAAAAAATAAATTAATAGATAAATATATCGACCAAAAACTTAGCAGTACCCCCTTAACCCGTTCAGTACCGGTGACGTCATTTTCATTGTATTTTAGCAACTATTAGACGATTATATTCAGTTAAAGAAGGATGACTACCAATTCAAAAGCTACAGACTATCTAATATGTGTTTTTTCTATGTGAGTGAGGGAGGCAAAAGGCAGAACTGCCTGTAGCGAGTGCCTCTCCCAGAGTTGAAAGAGTGACAGGGCCAACATCAAGGGACGTTCGAGCCAAAATGTCTGGACACACGGAGCTTGAAGCAACTTAAGTCATAGGAAGAGGGAAAGACTGATTCTGGGAGAGAGTTTCAGAGCTCAGCTCTTGAATATATATCTATATATCTATATATCCTTCCTAAGCTTCATAAACTCGTCTATATGCAGCAGGAATAAACAACACGACGTCGCCGGTACAGAAGTGGTTAACTATATACTATCGCTTTATTATACAGGAATATAATATAGAACAAAGTACTGGTATAATTTCTACTACAGTATGGGGTAGAACTGGATCAATAAATTAGTTTTAGGTGGCAGTTTGTGGGGAGAGTTGCAGTTTATTGGTTGGGGGTGTGGTTGAGAGAGAGAGAGAGAGAGAGAGAGAGAGAGAGAGAGAGAGAGAGAGAGAGAGAGAGAGAGGGGGAAGGAAGAAAAACTATATCTATACAAAGTTATTTGCCTTCGAAGATATAATACATTACACATTTTAAGTATATAATAATCCTATGACAACTAGTCAAAGTCAATTATCTAGTCCTTGCAAAAATTTAATAAACCTCCCTATATTTAGATAAACTAAACATAAACTAATGCCATTAATATGAAGGAGTTAGCCCCTTTACTAATATATACAGTATACTGTATATATATATATATATATATATATATATATATATATATATATATATATATATATATATATATAATATTTCCATGCGTTTATTGACATATTTATGTTGATAACCAGAATAATATATAAATTCGGCAATTGTGTTGAGCGGCATGTGAAGGTGGAGTCGTAAAAACTAATAGGGCCACACCCATTTGATTCTTTAAACTATTAGGGCCACACCCATTTGATTCTTTAAACTATTAGGGCCACACCCATTTGATTCTTTAAACTAATAGGGCCACACCCATTTGATTCTTTAAACTATTAGGGCCACACCCATTTGATTCTTTAAACTTTTAGAGCCTAATTTTGAAGCATCTCGGATATAAAATAACCTAGTATTATTTCATTTTTATTGGATACAGATTCAAATGGGTGCTTCGTTATTATTACTCTCGATTGTACACTATAATACCCTTATGCTTAAGACAATGTTATGCATAAATACCGTAAGCACATTTCTTTTAATCGATAGTCTTACTGATATAAATATATTTTAATATGTGTTTATATCTGGTTTTGAGTAGTGTATATAGTTTCACATATAATACTTATTTTAAATGTTATTCACCCCGGGATCTAGTTGTCATTTAACACCCACCCCCATGGCCTCCCAACCCCTCTCTGCAATGACGGACATCAGAGGTGCAGTAGACCAGTATTGCATTTATAATTTGAATGCTACCTGACTACCTGACTACATTGGTTACAGACAACATTCACATCTACATTACGATAACATTCCACATGCACCTCACACACTATACACAACAATGGTCGGTTCGGCTACCAACCCTCCCTCGAAACAAGATAGGGAATTGAGTGAATTACCTCAATGGCGGCGATTCATTCGTGGACCTCCTCTTGGGGATCAAGGCGTCTGGCAATAGATGAAGGGATATTTTAACTCCTTCAGACATATTATGTTCCAATAAGTCCGAGGAGGCGGGAGTCCCGGGATAATTGCCACTGCCCCGCACTACACTCACAACAACACTGCGGCCGTTAGAATTATCGGAGGTGGATGAGGTTGCCACCAACGGTTTTATCGTAAGGTAACTTATCGGACTTACTGAGCTCCATATGACGCTAGTGCATCATATAACTTATTATAGAGGCATGGAGATAAGTCCATATGATGCGATCGCGTCATATGAGTTTTTGGTTCACTAGTCCATATGACGCGACCGCGTCATATATGTCTGAGGGAGTTAATTTGATTAAAAGGAATGAAGGAATAATATTAATGGAGGTAAACAATATAGATACTATAAGACTATTAGTGTATAGCGGGTAGAGTAACTCACGCTGAGGCAGTTTTAAATGTATTTGTTATGGGTAATAATGACTACACTCATGGGTAGCATTTCCACTGCTGTACCCTTGGCTTTGAGGAGTAAAGCAGTAATGGTTGTGATGTAGTTCTGGCATCTGTGTGATGATGGAGGCTTGTTTGGCAGCCAGATGTCATCATCCTCTGTGTCTGAAGTAGGTGAAGTTGGGGTGTCCTGGTGAGAGTTCTGGTATAATAGGCTCCGACTCATCAAAGTCTGGTGATGGTGGCTCAGGCTATTCAGGTACGACAGGTAAACAGGAATCTGTAAGGTTGCTACACCAGTTGTGGATGAGCTGAGGACACCAGTGGTACAAGAAGCAACAGAAGGTGCCAGTGGCTGTGAAGCATAGCAGGCAGTGGTATACTAAGCCGCCCCTAGTGGTACACAGGTGCTGGTGCCAGTGGTACATGGCACCTTCACATTTGGTACACAAAGCAATTACAGAGCTAGAGGGTGATCTGCTGTTTAGGTTGGTGGTTATCTTTAAGTTTTCACTTTGTTCTGATTGGTTTGTCGTTCTGTTCCAGGACATCAGGGGCATAGGTAAGCAGAGGCTGGGTTGTACAATTTCCCTGAGTATTTTGGAATATGTAATTGTTGTCTTACCTGCTGTTCTGTACATGGGTAATATAGGTTATTCAAGTTACTACAGTTAATGTTCAATACGAGTAATCTTAGTTCATCAATTGAATCCTTCACATTTGGAAATAAATATTCAAGTATTTCAGCTTTGTGCTGTGATTTTGGAATGTTGTGGCTTTGGCTCTTTGTGGGAGTGATTCTAGGTTAGGCTAGCTAAGATCAGGTGAGGTGTGGGGTCTGACCGATATATTATGGTGCTATCGATTAAAACTTGATTTGTTTTCGACTGGTGGCAAATTACTCCCTTGGCAGTTGATTTTTCTATAGATACTGGAATAATATGAAAATACTCTATCTCTGCATTATATTAATCCTAAGTTTGCATTATCAAAAACGCGTTCCCATGCAAAATCTTCGTAATAGCTGAGCAATAGAGATATGATCATGAAAGTTTACTGTCAGTTAGGGTAGGGTGTGGTGAGGGGTCTGACAAGTGGGGCTTATATTGGTATTTGGTGAATTCCTATATTCTTTAATTATTACTGATGGTCATGTCTGCATAATGATACAGACAACAAATATGCATACTTTTGTGGGAGACTATGCAATTTGGTACAGAAGTGATGCATAACAAAAACTATCAGCTGATCTGAAAATATCATCTAGCAATACCACACTTGATTTATTTGATGTTACGTTATGGAATATGTTCCTGTATTTCTTTGAGCTACTCAACAGTTGCCAACTGATATGTATCTGTAAATAATTTAAAACAATGTTAAGTCAAACATTTCAGAATCATATCCACTGAGAGCTGTCAAGACAAACTTTTTCAGAATGGTATCTGGTGTAAGTAAGCTAGATAGACTGAGCATTAATGAAGTGCATGAGTCTACTGGAATAGAAGAACAATCACTGGTCATTGGATACTGACTGGTTGAATGGATTAAGCGAAGTACTTTGCAGTGGTATGGTCATGTGCAGAGAATGGATGAAGATAGAATCCCAAAAAAGGTAAAAGTATTTTTGGCATTTGTGTTAAGGCCATGCTTCAACACGAGCTACCTAGGATGAAACAAAGCATTGGAGAAGTGGACTCTTATCTCACAAGCAAAGTTTGAAAATCACTATTATTCCTTTGTACTTGTATTCACTAAAACTACATCTGTTGATTGTTGTCAATTTATTGGCATTTGGTCGTTTTGGTTCTTGCTGAATACGACAAGTTAAATGTCTTTTTTCCCTATAGGATAGCAATGTTAGATTATAGGTGTCATTCTAGAATGACGCCAGTATATTATTTACCCTTCAGATTTCTATATATCATTTAAAGAAATATATAATTAAAACAATGTAATGAACAAATCACTCAAAACTAAAAGAAAATGGCCAACCATTGGCTGTGATACATAACCTAGAACTGAGTGATTATGCTGACAAAGTGCAGTGAAGGGATATTTATTGAACTATATACAATTGTAAAGGGTCATGATAATTTAGATGTTCACAAGTACTGTGTAGTCGACCAGTCAACTACACGAGAGGAAATTATATTAATTTGTTGGAAAACGATTCAAGTCTTTTTCAACCACATCATACATGTTTGGAGTAAGATGCCACGAGAAGTTATTACTTGTGAGACCGTACTGATTTTCAAAGTATGCTTAGACAAATTTATGCAATCAAACCCACACCTAGTTTATTTAATTAATTATAAGTTAAATTAAATAAGACGCAGTTAGGTGTGCTAGTTCATATTTTACTCAAACCAAACGAACAGCCCTTTGAGGATTAATTCGTCTTGCTGTTCGCATTCCTTTGCCTTCCTATGTATTTGTTGATTGGTATTAAAGATTATTTTATAAGGAGCACTATGATTTGTATGCAATATTTCATATGCGAGAGAGAGAGAGAGAGAGAGAGAGAGAGAGAGAGAGAGAGAGAGAATGTGAGAGAGAGAGAGAGAGAGAGAGAGAGAGAGAGAATGTGAGAGAGAGAGAGAGAGAGAGAGAGAAGGGACGTAGAGGGAAAACTTTGTAGTAAAAATGAGAGAGGGCGACGCCGATAGTGATGTAATGCACGTGGGAGAGAGAGAGAGAGTACAAAGGAGTACAAAGGAAATCAAGCAACAACAGGTCTAGTGACCCTTCTAGGCTGCTTGTCCTCCAAAACACTGAGGATCAAGTGTCCAAACAGTGGTTTAGAGTGGGTAAGGGAACATTGGAAAGGGAACTACTGCCCTGGAACTAATGTCCGTGGCAGGATTAGGAAGTTAGTAGGGGACAGATGGGTTAGTAACTGAGGGGGGGATAAAATAAAGTTATTCATTTACAAACGCAGTCAGTCGCGGGTTTGATGCGAGATATTTGTCTAAGTGGAGTTTAAATGAATCAACGGTGCTGCAGTCTATAACGTCTCGGGGAAGCCCATTCCATAAGTTGACAACTCGATTGAAGAAGAAATTCATAGATTCGTGTGAGTTAAAAGATTTACCAATAATTTTGCAACCGTTTCCCCGTGTGTAATTAGATTGGTCGATAGTGAAGTACTTACTACAGTTCATATTGTCGATGCCTTTGATGATTTTGAACACTTGAATTAAGTCACCTCTTAATCTGCGCTGGGTTAAAGGAAATAGATTTAATTCTCTAAGACGCTCTTCGTATGGTTTGTTCTTTAGGCTAGGTATCATTTTGGTAACTCTACGTTGAACTCGTTCTAGCTTGTTTATATCTTTTTGGTAATAAGGGCACAAGGATTGAACGCAGTATTCCAGCTGAACATTGTTGACTCGGTTTTAGGTTACCCGGTACTCGATATTGTTACTCCCAGATCGGTTTCTCTGTTTACATTCTTAAGCTGAGTGCCATTCATCGAATAGTTTGCTTTCTCATTTAGGTATCCGATATGTAGTACTTTACATTTATCCGCATTGAAACTCATTTGCCAAATTTGGGCCCAACATGACAATTTATCTAGATTGTGTTGCATATCGTCAACTTGTTCTTTTGAGAGTACGCTATTTGCAATTTTTGTATCGTCAGCAAATTTTGAGATTGTACAGGTGAGACCCTCATCTATGTCGTTGATGTAAATTAGAAAGAGAATTGGTCCTAGTACCGATCCCGGGGGTACCCCGCTACTTACATTGGTCCATTTAGATGCCTTAGAGAGAGAGAGAGAGAGAGAGAAAACAAAAATAAGAGTGAGAGTGAGAGTGAGTGCATGGCTACCCAAACCACAACAACAAGCAACATAGATTTAGGTATACAGTATATGCTGCTTGATGAATCTACTATATAAAGCTCACTTTTTGTGAGTCTGTCAGTCTTTCTGTGAATCTGTTTGTCTGTTTGATCACGAACTAATTCCCCAGTTTTCAAGATGGAGAGCCCATACTTGGCGTGCATACTAAGTGGGTGCCAGAATAGATTTTCAGTTATTGTGCTTGTCCCCTCACTCCACGGGGGGATTGGGACGGATTCCCCCCCCCCCCCCCCCTCCCACACACACACCAGAGATAGACAACCCATACTTCGATTTTCCCCCGGTCAGCACCAGGTACCTCAGCTTGTACTGTATAATGTATAAGAAGTATGTATATCCATTAAATATTAAATAATTTGTCATTAATCTCATTGACTGACTGATAAGTTGGTGCACATGTCAGATACCAATATAAGTTTTGTTTAATGTATTTTAGTATTCATATTAAAATAATGTAATTTAAATTTACACCTTTGGTAGCGATTGTATGTTCTCTCTCTCTCTCTCTCTCTCTCTCTCTCTCTCTCTCTCTCTCTCTCTCTCTCTCTCTCTCTCTCTCTCTCTCTCCCAGAATGCACGTGGACCCTTAAACCCGCGTCACACGTGTAACTTTCCCAGCGAACTGTACCCAAGTTTGGAAGCAGCTGTATGTTATTCAATTATTATGAATGTTGTAATAGAAATCATTTGTGTATTTGACATAACACTATAGTCTGTTTCTTCTCAACTGGTGGTAACATTCAAAGTTCCCATTAAGGTTTTTCGGTTATTTTGTAGTTTTTGTAGTGAAATATGAGGCTAATTATATAAACGTGGTCTTAGTATGATGCAGAGACTTAGTATATTAATATTTTCCCATTAAGTATCGAGGAATTAGCTGCTAGGGATTCAATTTACCGTCAGATGAAATGAAACCGAGTATAGTCAAGATAATGATGCTCAATATTTATGTTACCGTCAAGAATGAAGATGAAAATGGGCAGACAATAGAGTTTACAAAAATATAATGTTGACTCCGATACTGTGACTCTGACCATAATGTTGACTCCGATACTGTGCCTCTGAGCATAATGTTGACTCTGATACTGTGAAGCTGGTGTCACACGAGCCCTCTTTCGAGCATTTTTTACGAGCAATTATGGTCTGGTAGCTTCAGAAATTACACTTTATCAGAATTCGTCCGCCTAACATAATCTACCTTCAGTGTAGTTGCCGATAACAGTGCGAAAAAGTCCCTAAATATTAAGGGAAAAAACTTGCTCATGGAAAATTAACGGGAAAAGCGCTCGTGTGACAGCGGCTTGACTCTGGTCATAATGTTGACTCCGATACTGTGACTCTGAGCATAATGTTTATCCTATTCTGGCTAAAACAAACACACTTTATTTAAATTAGCAAGGACATCTAAGGATGCCAAATAACCCTGTACTTCCCCCGGGCCCTTCCTAATATAAAAAGAAAAATCGCATAATGATAGACAGATAAACAAATATTGTTCTCTCTCTCCCTCTCTCTCTGGGTTGTATCCATTCGGCCCCATTCAGCCTTCTGTTTTAAGATGTTTATCCCCATCCAGGTGTGGATTCTTACCTGGCGAGCGGTAGCGAGCCAGCATATTTTTAAATATGTTTTTGACAGCAGGCTACATTTGTACATCTGTTTATAGAAAAATGTCTCCGGTGAAGCCAGATTTCTCCATACAATGCAGTAAGAAATCGACACCTGGATGGGGTTAAACGTCTTAAAACAGTAAGCTGAATGGGGCCGAATGGAGAGAAAGCGAGAAAAGAAGATAAACAAAAAGAGTGACCCCCCTTAACCATATTACCATTGTAGGGCAGGTGGTGTGAAGTGGTACCTGTTGGGGGTGTCGATGTTAGAGGGCATTATACTAAGTTAGGTTAGGCTACAGGAACTATTATTGGTGTATGTACGAGTTTTACCTTATGAATAAACAAAACACACTCACACACACACACACACACACACACACATACATACACACCTGCACGGTAGATATGTCTGTTCTAACAAACCTTTGATAAGAATGACTTTCTTCTGCAATGTTATTGTCACAGTAATGTATCTTTGTTTTGTCTTTGATTCAAAGGTGCTCTTACCCACTTTTGCATTTACGATTTTATAATCTTGGTCGTGTTTGTTTTCAAAATTCAGTAAACTTGGAGGTTAGAGATGAAATGTTTTGTAAATAATGTATTGGATACTTTGTGAGGATAGCAGACAATCAGTAAGTAGTTATAAATGTCATGCACAGTTCGTGAGCTTAAATACTATTTCCTTAAATACTTCTATAAATTTAGAATGTATGATTTCTAATAATATGTAGTTCATAAGTAATAATAAATGCATTACGGAGTTGGCGTTTCATATGTCTACTTGTTAAAGAAGTTGTGGTTAATTTCAAATGTTACTATTTTTGTATTTAATCGCTCTCTCTCTCTCTCTCTCTCTCTCTCTCTCTCTCTCTCTCTCTCTCTCTCTCTCTCTCTCTCTCTCTCTCTCTCTCTCTCTCTCTATCTATATATATATATATATATATATATATATATATATATATATATATATATATATATATATATATGTGTTTTACGCTGATTAAATTCTTCAAACAGCAGTTAAGAGTAAAATCAAGACGCCGCCTTGGTACTGAATGAATGGATTATTTGTATATAATATAATACAGTACTTACTTTTCAATTAACTACGAGAGCTCATTCATAAACTGAAAATAATGTTAGCGTATTTGAAGCAAAGAATACAAAAAGTAGGTGTAGATGCCACATGCTATTTTTACGACGGATGTTTTCTGTAATCGTGAAGATATATTATATAAACCAGCCTACTTCCCGAGGCCAATACAAGAACATAAAACAAATAGGACAATTAAAAGAACCCTTATATGAACCATGAAAAACTTAATTTTCACATCCTCATTGTACAAGATATACCCACGATAGACTTGAGAGGGTACCTGTAATTGAGTTTAATTGTGTGCAGACGTAATGTTAGCAAAGAGATACATGCAAACATTTAGTTGAAAAAGCTATAATACGCAATGATCAACTGCTGATAAGGAAATATATGCTACAAATTAATGAATATACGAATTCCACTGAAGACGGGCATGGGGTAGATATATATATATATATATATATAGAGAGAGAGAGAGACGACAGTTTCTGATAAAGTGACATTACAGTGAATTAACTCTAATGATCGATAATTATGAACCCATCGATATATGTGAGCATGTTTTAACTTTTGCTTTGCAGCGAACTTGAATCTTTTTGTTAATTGACAATCCACGCTAATTATCGTGATTTAGTATATACATGAGAGAGAGAGAGAGAGAGAGAGAGAGAGAGAGAGAGAGAGAGAGAGCGAATGGTGTGAGAGGGGTGATAGTGGAATAAACTTTTCGCACTCTCCCCTCTCCCTTCTCTTTCTCTCTTCCTCTTTCTCTCTTTCGCTAGCTCTTCTTTCTCTCTCTCTCTCTCTCTCTTATTTAACTTCACCATTTTATAACACCCAACTCCTGAACTTTCTCTTCTTTTTTTCTCCGCATTCTCTATATCCCTCATCCCCTTCTATATTGAACTCTGCATTATGCCCTGGTATTTATATTATTTACTTGTATAGTATTATGTTCCTATGTGTAGTTCATCAATGTACTGCAATATTTTGAATGATCGAATTATTTGTGTATTTTAGAAATCCTCCGGAACTTCTTGAGGCTATATACCCTTTCGTTCATGATGTGCGTCTCTCTGTCTCTCTCTCTCTCTCTCTCTCTCTCTCTCTCTCTCTCTCTCTCTCTCTCTCTCTCTCTCTCTCTCTCTCTCTCTTCTGCTGAATGATGTGGTAAATAATTTTCAACACAAACAGTTGTCGATCGTGGGCAATCAAGCAGGGCAGTGTAAGTCTCACAAAACACATACATTCAGAAAATCCGCATACAAAAAATGTAACCTTAAAGGGTACATCACACAGTCAGGAGTGCGAGCTAGTGGGAGTCTAACAGGAGTCACTAGGAGTCGCTAGAATCACTAGGAGTCATCGATTTTCACCGCGAATAGGCCCGCGAGTCCGAATTGTCCCCTACTCCTAGTGACTCTAGCTCGCACTCCTGACTGTGTTATGTACCCTTTAACTTACCCACTCAGAACCACTGTGGAACACTTTTGAGCAGAAGTGATTTAGAGGACAAGTAGCCTCGAGAGGTTGCTAGATCTGTTGTTGTTTGACTTCCTTTGTACTCCATTTTCACTGTTCCGTCGTTAATATCCCAAATATAATTATTTATCATGTTAATATCTTTTTCTTTAGTGTTCTTGTGGCTGTTAAAGTAGCTCGAATGTCCTCATATTTCGTATTCTTCATATTTGTTTGTAATATAACTTCATATTAATTTCATCATTATAAATTCATCTTACTTTTGTTTGTCTTTATAGTAATATCATCTTAATATCGTCCTATTTATCCTTTCGTGTTATTTCCAAATGTTTATATATATATATGTTTTATTAAATATTTCATCTTAAAATTTTCTCTATTTTCCTAGGTTAACTTATGTTTTGCTGATCCTCCCTAACCCTTGTGGGAATAAGGGCTGGCTACTGACTAACTGAACTTATATTCTCTTAATTCCCTTCTCTGTATCTCCTCGTTTTATGTTCCTCGTCATTAAAGTTGCCTGAGTCTGAGCTGTAATTATCCTCATCTTAAGGGGAGGTTTTTAGTTAGTTCCCTAGACTTCCATCAATCTTAAAATTACACCCCCTAGACCCCCTTTCAAGATAAATGTGTAAATTTTTCGGTAGAAAAATGTCCAGGCCGAAGGCCGATTCCTCTTAAATTACAGGCTCGCTATCGCTCGCCAGGAGAAAATCGACAGCTAAATGGAACGAAAGGTCTTAAAATTTCAAAAGCAATGGGGCTAAACATGAGGGAGAAAGGGATCCAGAAAAAAATCCCTCAAGTGGAAATCTCCCCTTAATTATCTAATTTTTGTCACACTGTCTTTCTTTAGTGTTCATTCTTCATTTTTGACACACTGCCTTTCTTTAGTGTTCATTCTTCATTTTTGTCACACTGTCTTTCTTTAGTGTTCATTCCTCATTTTTGTCACACTGCCTTTCTTTAGTGTTCATTCTTCATTTTTGTCACACTGTCTTTCTTTAGTGTTCATTCTTCATTTTTGACACACTGCCTTTCTTTAGTGTTCATTCTTCATTTTTGACACACTGTCTTTCTTTAGTGTCATTCTTCATTTTTGTCACACTGTCTTTCTTTAGTGTTCATTCTTCATTTTTGTCACACTGTCTTTCTTTAGTGTTCATTCTTCATTTTTGTCACACTGTCTTTAGTGT
>CM064504.1:30443656-30486156 GCA_032716605.1 Paralithodes platypus | reverse complement strand
CACACACAACACATACTCATACTCATTCATTTATCCGGCTCACACACACACACACACACAAACACACAACACATACTCATACTCATTCATTTATCCGGCTCCCATACACACACACACACACACACTTCTCTCACCACACGCACTATGTTCTCTCCATCACACACTCATTTCTCCGTCGCACACACACACACACACCCTTTCTTCCCCTTCTTCTAACCCCCTCCCCCTCCCCCTCTCATCTGTACAGCCAGCGAACCAGAGAAAGAACTAATTAAGACCAAGAGGAGCAATGGTCGTTTAGTGAGGGGGGGGGGGGGGCGACGGAGGGGGGAGGGGGAGATGATGGAGGAGGGGGAGGAAATGGGGGGTGAGGGGAAATGAAGGGGGGAGAGTGATGGGGACAGGGAGAGAGAGAGATAGATAGACACAGAGAGAGAGAGAGAGAGAGAGACAGACAGACAGACAGACAGAGAGAGAGCGAGCGAGTTGCAAGGAGTTCCCAAGAATATTTACGATTAAAATATCCTTGTAGTCCAATGAGGGGAGCTACTGTAGGTGTCAAGAGACTGGGAATCACTTCACTCATCGCTGACTGTGCAAACTACTAGCTACTGTGCAAACTACTAGCTACTGTGCAAACTACTAGCTACTGTGCAAACTACTAGCTACTGTGCAAACTACTAGCTACTGTGCACACTACTAGCTACTGTGCAAACTACTAGCTACTGTGCAAACTACTAGCTACTGTGCAAACTACTAGCTACTGTGCAAACTACTAGCTACTGTGCAAACTACTAGCTACTGTGCAAACTACTAGCTACTGTGCACACTACTAGCTACTGTGCACACTACTAGCTACTGTGCAAACTACTAGCTACTGTGCACACTACTAGCTACTGTGCACACTACTAGCTACTGTGCAAACTACTAGCTACTGTGCAAACTACTAGCTACTGTGCAAACTACTAGCTACTGTGCAAACTACTAGCTACTGTGCAAACTAGCTACTGTGCAAACTACTAGCTACTGTGCACACTACTAGCTACTGTGCAAACTACTAGCTACTGTGCAAACTACTAGCTACTGTGCAAACTACTAGCTACTGTGCAAACTACTAGCTACTGTGCAAACTACTAGCTACTGTGCAAACTACTAGCTACTGTGCACACTACTAGCTACTGTGCAAACTACTAGCTACTGTGCAAACTACTAGCTACTGTGCAAACTACTAGCTACTGTGCAAACTACTAGCTACTGTGCAAACTACTAGCTACTGTGCAAACTACTAGCTACTGTGCACATTACTAGCTACTGTGCAAACTACTAGCTACTGTGCACACTACTAGCTACTGTGCACACTACTAGCTACTGTGCAAACTACTAGCTACTGTGCAAACTACTAGCTACTGTGCACACTACTAGCTACTGTGCAAACTACTAGCTACTGTGCAAACTACTAGCTACTGTGCACACTACTAGCTACTGTGCACACTACTAGCTACTGTGCAAACTACTAGCTACTGTGCAAACTACTAGCTACTGTGCACACTACTAGCTACTGTGCACACTACTAGCTACTGTGCAAACTACTAGCTACTGTGCACACTACTAGCTACTGTGCACACTACTAGCTACTGTGCACACTACTAGCTACTGTGCACACTACTAGCTACTGTGCACACTACTAGCTACTGTGCAAACTACTAGCTACTGTGCACACTACTAGCTACTGTGCACACTACTAGCTACTGTGCACACTACTAGCTACTGTGCACACTACTAGCTACTGTGCAAACTACTAGCTACTGTGCACACTACTAGCTACTGTGCACACTACTAGCTACTGTGCACACTACTAGCTACTGTGCAAACTACTAGCTACTGTGCAAACTACTAGCTACTGTGCAAACTACTAGCTACTGTGCAAACTACTAGCTACTGTGCAAACTACTAGCTACTCTCTGCTTGAATTGTTCTACTGAAGGCATATATTAAGGGGCTAGTGGCTGGTTTTTTGGTCTATTAATTCATTTATTCATTTATGTTGTTTAGTTTCCTCGCTAGACCTCCCTCAAACTTATAACAACACCCCCGAGACAACTCAAGATAAATGTGTACCTTTTTCGGTAGAAAAATGTCCCGGCCGAAAGCCAGTTCCTCTTATAATTACAGGCTCGCTATTGCTCACCAGGAAAAAATCGGAAATCTAAATGGCACGAAAGGTCTTTAAATTGACAACGATATGGAGCTAAAGGTGTTAAAATCGCCAAACTAACGGGCCGAACGTCTTCGAATCTGAAAACTAATGGAGCTAAACATGAGGGAGAAAAGGGTCCAGAAAAACGACCCATCTCCCCTTAACAACGTCAGAGGGAATATATATTGCTCCAGGTAGGACATAATTATCTCTCATGTGAACATATTACACATACACAGCTGCTGAACTCTTCAACTTTATGTTTCAACTACGGTTGCATATTGTATTCTTACCGAAGATAATTGTTTTGTTATAATCCATATTGTTCAACTTATTTGTATATTACGGGGGGGGGGGGAATGTTTTTTTCACTTTCTTGATTGTATCCATTTGGCTCCATTTAGCTTACTGTATTAAGACATTTATCCCCATACAGGTGTCGATTTATCTCGAGCCAGCATTTTATGGAGAAATCCGGCTTCACAGGAGAATTTTTGTTATCGAAAAATTTACAAATTTACCTAGCTGTCTAACTCCTTATCCAAAATATGGTGACTCGGCAGTTATAAATCGACACCTGGATGGGGATAAACGTCTTAAAATAGTAGGCTGAATGGGGCCGAATGGATGCAACTCAGCGAGAGACATCAATGAGTAAACTTCATAGTCTGCGTAATTCCAACATGCAAGAGATCAATCTTAATGTCTCCGTCATAAAATTGACGATAATTATAAATGCTGTCGCCCTATCTTGGACGCTTTCAAGTCTCCCTATATATTTTTACGGAGACCACAATTGATCACTTGCGAGTTTCAGGCTATAAGGAAGTTGGAGCCGTACACGTCGATACTAAATAAAAATGTACTAATAATGTGGGGTTCTAATGGATTAAAGGTATGCTAAATTTTGTTTTATGTCTATATAAATGTATTATGACCATACTTTAGCTGATAATTCTGCTAAATATTGATGGCTACAGCTCCAACTTCCTTATAGACCAAAACTCGCAAGTGATCAATTGAACAGCATATTCTAGATGAGGCCGTATCAGAACCGTGTATATTCTGACCATTGTATATTCCTAATTTCTGTATTGAAACTATCTCTTAATATACCCATTCAATTTCTGAGCTTTCAATGCATTGCTTGGAAAACTTTCGATCATTGCTAATCAAAACATCCAAATCCTTTAATTTAGGATTTGCTTGTCGGAATCAATGACCTTCAAGTTTAATGACGTCTGCATCATATTCTGGTTACAATTAGACGATTTTCATTAGCTTATAATCTACCTATACAACTCAAAGAGGTAATACGATCTCAATAAACCCTCGGAATAAACAGGTCCTTCTTAAGCTGCATAAAATCATCTAACTTTAGCCAGAATCAAAGGTAAAGAGGCGTCATCGTGCTGAAGGGGTTAATTGCAGCTCAATGTTGTCTACCTGAGAGAGAGAGAGAGAGAGAGAGAGAGAGAGAGAGGTGATGACATGGTGAAGAGGAACTTGGAGAAATGAAGGGTGAGGTGAAACGAAGAGGGAAATAAGAGAGAGAGAGACAGACAGAGACAGAGAGAGATTATGATGATACGGAGAGGAGGAACTTGAAGAAATGAAGGATGAGGTGAAATAGAGAGAGAGAGAGAGAGTTGATGACGTGGTGAGGAGGAACTTGGAGAAATGAAGGGTGAGGTGAAACGAAGAAGGAAATGAGAGAGAGACGTGATAACACGGGGAAGGAATAATCTCTCTCTCTCTCTCTCTCTCTCTCTCTCCTCTCTATTTTTCTCTCACTCTCTAAGGCTGGATGAGTGATGGAAGGGGGGGGGAGACAGTAATACAATGTCTGATATTGATGTAATGAACATAGCATAGCATAGCATAGCATAGCATAGCATATATAGCATAGCATATATAGCATAGCAATATAGATGAACAGCAGCAAAATAGCTATGTACTGTATTTGGGTTTACTAATTATGACCACGAGATTCCCGTAGACCCTTTATATACTTGTTAAGGGGAGGTTTTTACTGTGTTCCTTATATTTCCATCAAGCTTACGATTACACCCCCTAGACCCCCTTTTAAGATAAATGTGTACATTTTTCGGTAGAAAAATTTCCCGGCCAAAGGCCGGTTCCTCTTAAATTACAGGCTCGCTATCGCTCGCCAGGAAAAAATCGACATCTAATTGGCATGAAAGATCTTAAAATTGACAGAAATGGGGCGAAAGTTCTTAAGATCGCCAAAAAAATGGGGCGAAAGTCTGAAAATCTCAAAAGCAATGGGGCTAAACATGAGGGAGAACTGGATCCAGAGAACAATCCCTCAAGTGGAAATCTCCCCTTAAGGGGGTAGTACTTGTTTTTTGGTCTATGTATTTATATATTTATTTATTTATGCTTTAGTTTCTTCGTTAGAACTCCGTCAACTCCATGGTTTATGTATAAAATAATGATGTAGTTACTTTTACTTAAATAATGATGTAGTTACTTTTACTTAAATAATGATGTAGTTACTTTTACTTAAATAATGATGTAGTTACTTTTACTTAAATAATGATGTAGTTACTTTTACTTAAATAATGATGTAGTTACTTTTACTTAAATAATGATGTAGTTACTTTTACTTAAATAATGATGTAGTTACTTTTACTTAAATAATGATGTAGTTACTTTTACTTAAATAATGATGTAGTTACTTTTACTTAAATAATGATGTAGTTACTTTTACTTAAATAATGATGTAGTTACTTTTACTTAAATAATGATGTAGTTACTTTTACTTAAATAATGATGTAGTTACTTGTACTTAAATAATGATGTAGTTACTTGTACTTAAATAATGATGCAGTTACTTTTACTTAAATAATTATGTAGTTACTTTTACTTAAATAATGATGTAGTTACTTGTACTTAAATAATGATGTAGTTACTTGTACTTAAATAATGATGTAGTTACTTTTACTTAAATAATGATGTAGTTACTTTTACTTAAATAATGATGCAGTTACTTTTACTTAAATAATGATGTAGTTACTTTTACCTAAATAATGATGTAGTTACTTGTACTTAAATAATGATGCAGTTACTTTTACTTAAATAATTGTGTAGTTACTTTTACTTAAATAATGATGTAGTTACTTGTACTTAAATAATGATGTAGTTACTTGTACTTAAATAATGATGTAGTTACTTGTACTTAAATAATGATGTAGTTACTTTTACTTATAATCTAAATGTACTTAATTTGTTCAGAAAAGCTAGAAAAACTGACCATCCCCCCTTAACCCTATTAGGTGCAGGGCGGGCCAATTTGGATCTTCCCTGAATTACTCCATTAGCTTGGATATTTTAATACGTTTCACCTCATTAGTTTGGCGATTATATGATGCTTCAACCCAATAAGGTGTCTATTTTTCCTGGGCGAGCGATAGCGAGCCTGCAATTTGGGAGAAACCGGCCTTTGGCCAGGACATTTTTCTACCGAAAAATGTACATATTTAGCTTGAAGGGGGTCTGGGGAACGTTTAGCTTGAAGGGGGTCTGGGGAACGGTTAGCTTGAAGGGGGTCTGGGGAACGGTTAGCTTGAAGGGGGTCTGGGGAACGTTTTTTAGTTTGAAGGGGATTTGGAGAGGCGTTTTTCCAAGTCTAGGGGTTAACTAAATATACATTGTTCGAAAATGTCTAAAACAATTGAAACCCTTAATAATAATTAAACAAAATACCATAATAACCCCCGAGACGTTGCACCAGATAGTGTTAAGTGCTATAGATTGGGTTATCATTGTGTTCTCTGGTGCTAATTGACCGGTCACTTGTTGCTCTTACGTCCTCCTACACTACCTGACCTCAACCTAATACACCTGTAACTCTATCCTACCCATGATTAAACCCAACACCACCCTACACTACCTCAACCTAATACACCTGTAAATCTATCCTACCCATGATTAAACCCAACACCACCCTACACTACCTCAACCTAATACACCTGTAACTCTATCCTACCCATGATTAAACCCAACACCACCCTACACTACCTCAACCTAATACACCTGTAACTCTATCCTACCCATGATTAAACCCAACACCACCCTACACTACCTCAACCTAAGACACCTCACCCCACCCTACTTAATCCACCCCACTCAACCCTATCCATTATCTCACCCAACCACACCCTATCGTAGCCAATCCCTCCCTACATTACCTTACTCCACCCTAACCTAACCTACATTACACTATCCAGACGTACCCTACCCTAACTTACCCTACCCCATCCTACTCTACCTACTCTGTCAGTACTCCCAACCTTCCCTAACTCCCCCCCACTCCACTCCTAATTACTCCACCTTCCATAATATCCTCCACTCCACACCACTCCTTCCAGCTACTCTCGCCCCACCCAAACCTTCCCTCACTCCACCTTCCATATACCTTCATCCATGATTCTGGCACTCCCTAGGGGGCGTTTTATTAAAGCTTGATGGAGGTCTAGCGAGGAAACTCAAATATAAATTAATCGATAAATATATATACCAAAAAAACAAGTACTACCCCCTCAAGGTGGGATGGGCGTCTTTATTTGTTAATTTGTGTATCTTTTTATTATATATTTTTAGTTTTCTCACTAGACCTCCATCAAGCTTTAAAAAAAAACACCCCCTAATACCCTCTTTCAAGATATATTTGTACATTTTTCGATAGCAAAATGTCTTGGCTGATGGCCGGTTCCTCTTATATTACAGGCTCGCTATCGCTCGCCAGGAAAACAGCGATACCTAAATTACACAAAGTCTAAACATTGACAACAAAATGGGGCGAAAAGTCTTAAAATCGCCAAACTAATGGGCTAAAGCTCATACAATCTGAAAACTAGTGCTAAACATGAGGAAGAAGGTGGACGAAAAAAAATGACCCATCTCCCCTTAAACACAGGTCTTCGGTTGTGGTGAGAGAGAGAGAGAGAGAGAGAGAGAGAGAGAGAGAGAGAGAGAGAGAGAGAGAGAGAGAGAGAGAGGAGGAAGAAGAAAGGAAATGAGAATGTGAATTATTATATTAAGACAAACGAAAAACTGAGAACAAGAACAAATCACACTATAGAAGAGTTATAGCTTGTTGACGGTGAAAGATAAGAAAATGAATTGTGAAGCTTTTACAAAATTAATAAAGACAAATAATAATGAGATAGAAGAAGATATTAAATACAATAATAAAGGTGTTTACAAATACAAACACGTAAAAGAGATATTTATTAATTTCAAATATAGCCAAGGAATATCTGGACGATTACTTGAGATAAATAAATAAATAAATAAACAATATTAACGGTAGAAAGATAAATAAATATATAAATAAACAACATTAACGGTAGAAAGATAAATAAATATATAAATAAACAACATTAACGGTAGAAAGATAAATAAATATATAAATAAACAACATTAACGGTAGAAAGATAAATAAATATATAAATAAACAACATTAACGGTAGAAAGATAAATAAATATAAATAAACAACATTAACGGTAGAAAGATAAATAAATATATAAATAACAACATTAACGGTAGAAAGATAAATAAATATATAAATAAACAACATTAACGGTAGAAAGATAAATAAATATATAAATAAACAACATTAACGGTAGAAAGATAGATAAATATATAAATAAACAACATTAACGGTAGAAAGATAAATAAGAGATTGTGAGGCCAAGCAAAGAAGATATGAAGAAAGAAAGAAAGAAAATAGAGAGATAGTGAGAGGTTTAATTCTATAGCCGACAGAGGGACTTAGGAAGGGATGAGAGAGAGAGAAAAAGATAGATAGATAGAGAGAGAGAGAGAGAGAGAGAGAGAGAGAGAGAGAGAGAGAGAGAGAGAGAGAGAGAGAAAAAAAAAAGATAGATAGATAGATAGAGAGAGAGTAGATAGATATAGACAGATACAGAGAGATACTTGAATTGATTGAACAACCTTCGCTTGCCGTCCCACAGAGTAGATGTGGGCAGATAATTGTAAATGTTGATATAATCATTGTTTCTGATACAATAATCCAGTTACAATTGATATAATCATTGTTTCTGATACAATAATCCAGTTACAATTGATATAATCATTGTTTCTGATACAATAATCCAGTTACAATTGATATAATCATTGTTTCTGATACAATAATCCAGTTACAATTGGGCATAACATAATAATCCAGTTACAATTGGGCATAACATAATAATCCAGTTACAATTGGGCATAACATAATAATCCAGTTACAATTGGGCATAACATAATTATCACTATCTTGCCCATGTCATCCCCTTCTGCCTCATGTTTGCTCCCATTAATTTTGATATTTTAAGACTTTCGCCCTATTATGGTTGTCGATTTTAAAACCTTTCGCCCCATTTCTTTGTCAATATTAACACCTTTCCTGCCAATTAGATGTAGATTATTTCCTAGTGAGCGATAGCGAGACTGTTTATTGGGAGGTATGCTACCGAAAATTATACAAATTTACCTCGAAGGGGGATCTCCAGGATGTTATTTTTTAAGCTTGATGGAGATCTAGGGAGGACACTAACATATCTATATTTAAACACATAGATAAACCCTATCTCCCTTAAAGCTTGATGGAGATCTAGGGAGGACACTAACATATCTATATTTAAACACATAGATAAACCCTATCTCCCTTAAAGCTTGATGGAGATCTAGGGAGGACACTAACATATCTATATTTAAACACATAGATAAACCCTATCTCCCTTAAAGCTTGATGGAGATCTAGGGAGGACACTAACATATCTATATTTAAACACATAGATAAACCCTATCTCCCTTAAAGCTTGATGGAGATCTAGGGAGGACACTAACATATCTATATTTAAACACATAGATAAACCCTATCTCCCTTAAAGCTTGATGGAGATCTAGGGAGGACACTAACATATCTATATTTAAACACATAGATAAACCCTATCTCCCTTAAAGCAGAATTGTCAGTAGAGCTCAAACATCTGCCAGGCATGGGAGCGGTGTTGTATGTAATTAAAAGAAAAATAGACCTGCACTCTTTCACTTAAGCCGGTATCACACGAGCACTTTCTCCCTCAAAATTTATCCCTAACACTGGTCTGGCAGCTTATGAGGTTAACATTTATAATATTTCTGCTATACCTATATTCATCTATCATCAGTCATAGTTTCCGATACCAGTGCCAAATAGTCCAAAAAGTTTGCCAGATTTTTTTTTATTATTAAATGTGGACTACAGAGGCTCTCGTGTGATACCGGCTTTTACACCCCCCCCCCTCTCCCTCTCAACACAAGCCCCCCTCCTTTTTTTCTAAATGTATCGGGTTTGAGGAATTGTCACCACATTGTAATCAACTGTATGCAGGTAATCAATCAAATTTCATCACTATACATTGTTTGTTTATTTTATTTGTTTATTTTTTTTGTAAGTTTCTTTGTCATGTTAAGGGGAGGTTTTTAGTTAGTTCGCTAGACTTCCATCAAGCTTAACATTACAACCCCTAGACCCCCTTTCAAGAAAAATTTGTAAATTTTTCGGTAGAAAAATTTCCCGGCCGAAGGCCGGTTCCTCTTAAATTACAGGCTCGCTGTCGCTCGCCTGGAAAAAATCGACACCTAAATGGCACGAAAAGTCTTAAAATTGACAGAAATGGGGCGAAAGTTCTTAAAATCGCCAAACTAATGGGGCGAACGTCTTAAAATATCAAAAGCAATCGGGCTAAACATGAGAGAGAAAGGGGTCAAGAAAAAAATCCCTCAAGTGGAAATCTCGGCTTAATCCTTGCAACACGAAGACACAATGTTCATATTATTCTGGTTACTATTAGAGGATATTCTTTAGCTTGTAATCTACCTCTAGGACTCCAGGAAGGGACACAGGAAACGAAGTGGAGAGGAAGCAAAGGGAGGACAGACGTAGAGGCAGGGAATGAAACAGAAGGAAGCAAAGGGAGGACAGACGTAGAGGCAGGGAATGAAACAGAAGGAAGCAAAGGGAGGACAGACGTAGAGGCAGGGAATGAAACAGAAGGAAGCAAAGGGAGGACAGACGTAGAGGCAGGGAATCAAACAGAAGGAAGCAAAGGGAGGACAGACGTAGAGGCAGGGAATGAAACAGAAGGAAGCAAAGGGAGGACAGACGTAGAGGCAGGGAATCAAACAGAAGGAAGCAAAGGGAGGACAGACGTAGAGGCAGGGAATGAAACAGAAGGAAGCAAAGGGAGGACAGACGTAGAGGCAGGGAATGAAACAGAAGGATTAAGCAAGGCAGAGACGTACAAGTATGAAGAGAGATACAGGAAGAAACATAGGAAGGCAGAAAGGAATATTTAGGAAAGAAGGGTATAAAATAAATTAAATAGGGATATACATTAATTAAGGAAGCGAACAAGGGAATGCAAGGATTGGAAGGAAGGATATACAGAGGGAACGACGAAAGGAGTAGGAATGGAAGAAGACCGAATAGGAATGAAAAGGAGGGCAATAGGGTGAGAAATGAATGAAGGAAGAGGAAAACGTAATACAAGGATAAGAAGGAAGGAAGAAACAGAGACATACAGGAGAAAGAATGAAGGACTGTAAAGAAAATATTAGCAATGAAACTAAGGGAAATAGGAAACAAGATACATGGGAAGCGGAAGGAAGGATAGAACGGAAAAAAGGGAGAATAGTTGAGGAAATAAACAAAACAAGCAGAGAAAGAGGGAAGGATGAAATAATTGATAAAAGGGAAGGACGGAAATGAAGACATACAAGAGAAGAAAGAAGGGAGGGGAAAATAAAGAAACTATATAAACACGAGGATAGGAAGGGGAACATATTATACAGGAGAATAAATAAATGAATGTAGAGGAATTATTGGGAAGGAAGGAAAAGAAATAGCAAGATAGATAAATGAAGGAATCGAAGGCATACAAGAGAAGGAAGAAAGGAAAGATTATAAAGGAAATAGAAAGAGGGATAAATGAAGGAAACAAAGGAAGGCCATGTAAGGAAAGGGGGGCTTGAAGGCTGTGGCAAAGCAGAGGGAAGTAGAGGAGGATGTATTGACTGTAAGAATGGCTTTAGTTTTGAGAAGAGAGAGTGAGAGGCGGTGTGAGTCTGTCTCTGTGTATAGCTGAAGATGTCTGTGTGTGTGTGTGTGTATGTCTGAGAGTGTCTGTGTGAATGAATCTGTACATGTATGAGAGTGTGTGTGTGTTTTTTTGAGTCTGTGTATGCCTTGATAGTTTCTGTGTGAATGTTTCTGTGTATGTATGAGAGTGTTTGTGCGTATGTAACTGTATATGCCTGAGTTTGCATCTGTGTACGTCTGATAGTGGCTGTGTGTGCGTGTTTATTTATGTATGTGTGTACTTCCTCTACTTGTACATGTATGTACGTTTCCTTGTGTACTAGTGTGTGTGTGTGAAAATATGGTACTGTAAGGAGATACAAGAGGATAACTAGGAAGAATAAGTGTGTGTGAGAGAGAGAGAGAGAGAGAGAGAGAGAGAGAGAGAGAGAGAGAGAGAGAGAGAGAGAGAGGGGGGGGGGAGGGAGGGGGATGAGGAGTTATGTACTGTAGCTACTGTGTGTGGCTGGCAGAGAGAAGGGGGAGGGGAGGGCAGGGCAGGGAGAGGGAAGGCTCATAATTTGGGAGTAGCTAATATTATTATAGCAGGCAATGAGGGAGGGGGGGGGGACTATAGAAAGGGGTGGGGGATTAGGTGGCATTGGTGGGGAAGTAAAGAAGAGGTGGGGGACTAGTGGTGGGGAAGTATGGGATGGGGGGAGGGGTGGTAGTTGGGAGTGGAGTGATGGGATGGTGGGTTTTTTTGGAAGGAAGGAAGAGTTATTCTATTTTTACCTAGTGTATTTTATATTTTGCTGTGATCAATAAACTATCTATCTGTCTATCTCTCTCTCTCTCTCTCTCTCTCTCTATCTATCTATCTATCTATCTATCTATCTCTATCTCTATCTCTCTCTCTCTCTCTCTCTCTCTCTCTCTCTCTCGCGCTATCTCTGTCTAACTATCTTTCTATCTATCTATCTATCTATCTATATATGTATCTATCTATAAATCTATCTATCTATGGACGGTAAGCTCTCTTTTTACTCTAATTATTGACTCTTGGGATAAGGGGATATTGAATTTTCGATTTATTTGTTGAGACATTGATATGATAAAACAAGCATTTAGGGGAAAATCATAATTCACATTTGGTATATAGCCAATCCTGTAAGACCCCGGCTTTTCAATCAATCTACGGTCAGATTATCTTTATAGGTGCGAAGTGGCGAACATACATTGTTCATGGTTCCATGTCATCTCAACCAGTAGACCATTTCAACCAGTAGCTCTCAACCAGTGCCAAATTAACCCAGACCAACCAAACCAGTGCCAAAATATAGTACTAACCTAACCTAACCTAACCTAACCTAACCGTATTGGTTGATTTGGTACTGGTTGAGAGCTACTGGTTGAAATGGTCTACTGGTTGAGTTGACCGGTCACCATTGTTCATGGATACTTATCACTTTAGCAGCCACTGCATATACTAAGATATAATTCTATTTTTTAAGTTTAAGGTTTTTGTTTAACGATCATATATTAGCGACACCAACGACAGCACTTCATAATGTACGAATTACTGGAACTATTATGCCATCACAGCCAACATGTGTAATCAATTATTTATATTCAATAGCAAACGTTTAACAGTAAACGTGAACATATTTCTTGTGTACACACTTATCATCGGATGTTGGAAAACTATTGACGCTGTTCGCTGACTGTCACTAACCACTGAATTATTCAAGACAAATATATAGCTCCATGGAACTGTTCACTAAATATATAGCTCCATGGAACTGTTCACTAAATATATAGCTCCATGGAACTGTTCACTAAATATATAGCTCCATGGAACTGTTCACTAAATATATAGCTCCATGAAACTGTTCACTAAATATATAGCTCCATGAAACTGTTCACTAAATATATAGTTCCATGGAACTGTTCACTAAATATATAGCTCCATGGAACTGTTCACTAAATATATAGCTCCATGGAACTGTTCACTAAATATATAGCTCCATGGAACTGTTCACTAAATATATAGCTCCATGAAACTGTTCACTAAATATATAGCTCCATGGAACTGTTCACTAAATATATAGCTCCATGGAACTGTTCACTAAATATATAGCTCCATGAAACTGTTCACTAAATATATAGCTCCATGGAACTGTTCACTAAATATAGCTCCATGGAACTGTTCACTAAATATATAGCTCCCATGGAACTGTTCACTAAATATATAGCTCCATGAAACTGTTCACTAAATATATAGCTCCATGGAACTGTTCACTAAAATATATAGCTCCATGGAACTGTTCACTAAATATATAGCTCCATGGAACTGTTCACTAAATATATAGCTCCATGAAACTGTTCACTAAATATATAGCTCCATGGAACTGTTCACTAAATATATAGCTCCATGGAACTGTTCACTAAATATATAGCTCCATGGAACTGTTCACTAAATATATAGCTCCATGAAACTGTTCACTAAATATATAGCTCCATGGAACTGTTCACTAAATATATAGCTCCATGGAACTGTTCACTAAATATATAGCTCCATGGAACTGTTCACTAAATATATAGCTCCATGAAACTGTTCACTAAATATATAGCTCCATGGAACTGTTCACTAAATATATAGCTCCATGGAACTGTTCACTAATATATAAGCTCCATGAAACTGTTCACATAAAATATATAGCTCCATGGAACTGTTCACTAAATATATAGCTCCATGGAACTGTTCACTAAATATATAGCTCCATGAAACTGTTCACTAAATATATAGCTCCATGGAACTGTTCACTAAATATATAGCTCCATGGAACTGTTCACTAAATATATAGCTCCATGGAACTGTTCACTAAATATATAGCTCCATGGAACTGTTCACTAAATATATAGCTCCATGGAACTGTTCACTAAATATATAGCTCCATGGAACTGTTCACTAAATATATAGCTCCATGGAAACTGTTCACTAAATATATAGCTCCATGGAACTGTTCACTAAATATTAAACTGTTCATCGATGGAGTAAACAGGTAAACAGTGTCACATCATCCCACTGTCGGGCCAGGTACTGTCTCAAAATGATGTTTGTGGCCAGAGGTGAGCCCTAACTGTTGCTCCTGACTATACGAGGCCGCAGTAAACGTAAACACAACACCTTAAGGGGGGGGTGACCTGTTTTTGTTCTGTCCTTTTCTATCTTTCTCTGGCTTGTATCCATTTGGGCCCCCTCAGCCTACTGTTTTTAGACGTTTATTCCCCTCCAGGTGGCAAATTTTTACTGGTGAGCGTAGCGAGCCAGCATATTTTTTATTTTGAAGTTTGACAGCATGCCTAATTCTGTAACACTTTTTCGATAGAAAATTTCTCTCCGGCGAAGCCCGGGATGTCTTCATATAATGCTGGCTCGCTATCGCTCGCCCGCCAGGAAGAAATCGACACCTAGATGGGGATAAACGTCTTAAAATAGTTGGCTGAATGGGGCCGAATGGATACAAGCCAGAGAAAGAGAGAAAAGGACAGAAATAACAAAACGCAGGTCACCCCCCTTAAGGCACAAAAGCACAGGCGGATGTATGGACTAAACCTAAGGAGACAGTGGCTATTTGGGGGTCTATCTACAGGTATTTATTTATTCATTATTTTGTTTAGTTTCCTCGCTAGACCTCCAACAAGCTTGAAAAACACTCCCTTCAAGATAAATGTGTACAATTATCGAAAAGCCAGGCAAAAAATCGACACCTAAATGGCACGAAAGGTCTTGATATTGATAAAGCAATGGGACGAAAGGTTTAAAAATCGACAAACTAATGAGACGAACGTCTTTAAATCTGAAAACTAATGGGGCTAAACGTGAGGAAGAAGGGGGACCAGAAAAACGATCCACCTCCCCTTAAGGGGGGTGACCTGCTTTTTGTTATTTCTGTCCTTTTCTCTCTTTCTCTGGCTTGTATCCATTCGGCCCCATTCAGCCAACTATTTTAAGACGTTTATCCCCATCTAGGTGTCGATTTCTTCCGGGCGAGCGATAGCGAGCCAGTATTATATGAAGAAATCCGGCTTCGCCGGAGAAATTTTTCTATCGAAAAATGTAAAAATTTAGCCTGCTGTCAAACTAAAATAAAAAATATGCTGGCTTGCTACTGCTCACCAGTAAATTTGTTACACCTGGATGGGGATAAACGTCTTAAAACAGTAGGCTGAATGGGGCCAAATGGATACAAGCCAGAGAAAGATAGAAAAGGACAGAACAAAAACAGGTCACCTCCCTTAAGAGATCGAGTCAAAGCCTCACCAAGTATAATTGCCAACAGTGCTAAGGGATATTAAACTTACGAAACGATACTTGCGTAATACGACGCAATGTTTTCTCTCGATAAATGTTAATAGCCTCACATAACTAACGTAGTTTACCAGGGTTCCATAGGGATTGGGCCCATACGGGATTGGGCCCACGGGATTGGGCCCATACGGGATTGGGCCCACGGGATTGGGCCCATACGGGATTGGGCCCATACGGGATTGGGCCCACGGGATTGGAACCTAACCTAACCTAAGTGGGCCCAATCCCGTGGTCACCTTTACCAGCTACTTCTACCAGCGATTATACGGAATTTGAAGAGATTATAAGAAAATAAGAACGTAAGAAACCGGAGATATGCATAAGGACGACCGGCCCACACGAGGCAGATCCCATTCATACCCAACCCACATCACTCATATGACTATCCAATGCACTTGATTTTTTCTACCGTTCCTGAACTAATCACTGCACTAGGCAATCTATTCCCCACTTCTACAACTCTGTTCCCAAACCAGTGCTTACCTATATCTTTTCTAAAGCGGACCTCATACAATTTGAAGCCATATGAACGGGTTAAGGGGAGGTAATAGTTTTCTTCTTCCCTAAGGAACGGTGTCCATCACGCTTAAAATTTACACGCAGACACCCCCTAGACCCCCTTTCAAGATAAATTGTACAGTTGTGTTTCAGTAGAAAAATGTCCCGGCCGAAGGCCGGTTCCTCTAAAATTACAGGCTCGATATCGCTCGCCAGGAAAAATCGACACCTAAATGGCACGAAAGTTCTTAAAATTGAGAGAAATGGGGCGAAAGTTCTTAAAATCGCCAAACTAAAGGGGGACTAGCGGTCCTTAAAATCTAAAAAGCAATGGGGCTAAACATGAGAGAGAAAGGGGTCCAGAAAAAAATCCCTCCAGTGGAAACCTGCCCTTAACAGTAATAGTAGCAGATCTAAATAGTTGAATGGACAACACTTTACCAAGAACATACATACATCAGACCTTCAGAGGCTGTATATCATTATATTAGTGTAAGCACATCCAGAACATTGACTGCATGGAGAGAGAGAGAGAGAGAGAGAGAGAGAGAGAGAGAGAGACAGACAGACAGAGGGAAGCTGGTGTGAGGGTGGTGTCAGTATTGGTAGTGAGGTTGGTCAGGAATTGAATTTGATATTGTGGGTTTTATATCACGGGTGACTGCGTTTATTGTAACATAATCGATAACACACACGCACAAACCCACACACACACACACATACAAACACACAATCACTATACCACACACACACACACATACATTCACAATCACTATTTAACACACACACACACACACACATCAACGCACAACCATCATAACACACACAAACACACACGCACATTCTCTCTCTCTCTCTCTCACTCACACACACACACAGCCACTTACAAGTAGACACCAACATATAATGCAGCTACTCAAACATGCAGACCTACACACATATTATAGACCACATATTATACAGTATACAATATATCGCATACTGTACTCACACCTTTACATTGTATTCTTACTTCCTACTCTCTCTCTCTCTCTCTCTCTCTCTCTCTCTCTCTCTCAATCGCTCTCGCTCTCTCTCTCTCTCAAAATAGTATGCTGTGCAGTTTTGGTCTCCCTACTTAATAAAAGACATAGAGAAACTCGAATCCGTTCAGCGTAGAGCAACAAAGTTAATACCTTTCCTTAGAAATAAACCATACAATGAGAGATTAAGACAACTCGATCTGTTTTCGCTTAAGAAACTGAGAATAAGGGGTCAGCTGATAGAGTGTTTTAAGATACTAAAAGGATTTAGTAACGTAAATTCTAATAATCTATTTAAGTTAGCCAAAGAAGGGTCCACAAGAGGAAACAAATTAAAACTAACAGGCAGGAAAGCGAACCTAGACATAACTAAACATTTCTTCAACCCACAGTATTATTATTTAGTGGAATAAGCTCCCTAATGGAGTTAAGGACAGTGACTCAATCATACAATATGGAAAAAAAAGGTTAGACACATATCACAGAGAAGTTGGTCTGCAGTAGAAGCTGATCACTGACGAGGGAACTGGCAGAAATGAACACGTGTTCAGTTGAAGAGAGCAGGACAAAAAAAGTGAAGGTGTGCATGCCTTTTCCTTTCCATTTCTAACTATACTATACATTCCTTCAGGCGATTTCCAAGCCCTGTAAGGTTATTCACTTCTAACTATATTCATGTACGGCAAATTGCCGGAGGGTTGGGAGAGAGCCTTCATCTTTGCTATCTTTTCCTTCCACTTTCTCTTAGGGTTGCTATCTCTATTAGGATTAAGTCCTGGCCACCTCGCAGGGATCTTAAGATCTGTGTGGCCAGTGTATCTATGTAAATATCTCTCTCTCTCTCTCTCTCTCACTCTTCGAAGATACCACAAAGGATGCAAATGAAAATACCCTTTTTGTCATCCATGCTGGTTCAAATGACGTCATGCGCACCAGATCCGAAGAGTTGATGGAGAAATAGATCGCAAGATGATCCCGCACTACAAAAACAAGTCAAGGAATAAGAACAACTCAGGCATTCACCCGAAGAGCTACGGAGCTGACAAATACTACGACAAGGCCTTCAGCACCAATAGCCGACTAAAATATTTGTGTCGGAGGGAAGAAGTTGAATGCATCAACCTCTGGGACACCGTCTACAACCAGCCTAGCTGTTCCGCAAGGATGGCACTCAGCTAAACCCGGTGGGTTTCAGCACGCATGGGCCCGTCTCCTCACACGAAGCAGTCCGCATGCCATGGATAAAAAAACGTCATCCGAGAAAGAAGCACAGCAGAGGACATACAATCATCCCAACGCCAGGAAAACATCAGAGGAAACCGAGAACCACGAGCGACAAGGACCGAGGGCAGCGAGGCCCGAGGACAGCCAGGACCATAAATGTAGAGCCGACCAGAACCAAAAATATTATTAAAGAGCGTTCCGTGAGTTCTAAAATAACAAATTTAAAGGTTTTCTATGCAAACGCTCGTAGCATACGCAATAAATTTTCAGATTTAGAGGAGCTAGTGTTTACAGAAAATTATGATGTGATTGGCATAACAGAATCTTGGCTCAATACAGAAGATAGAGACTTTTTAGCAGAGTATTCACTTCCCGGTTATGTACGGTAATGTTTGAGAAAAGCCGAATAAATCGAAATGGAGGTGGCGTTTTACTTTATATCAAAGAAAGTCTTAACCCTACCCTCTTGTCAAAACCTCAAATTGTGAACGTCGACGCATCTTTTGTGCTAATAAAGAATAATAAAGGTACAAAAATAATACTTGCATTAATATACAGACCTCCAGCTCAATCAGTGCAAAACTCGACCGAGAGAATTGACAGACAAAAATTGCAGATGTAAGTAACTCACCAAGGATACCAGTAATTTTTGGGCGAACTTTAATTTACCTGTGACCAAGTGGGGCGATACCCATTCTTCACACTCCGGACATGGACTTGTATACGAACTTGCAACTGAGTTCGCTTTATCAATTTGTTCGAACGCCCACCCGTGGTAATAACGTTCTTGACATTGTACTTGCAACAAAAGAAGAATTAATAGAGAATTTGAATGTTGGTGATGAATTCAGTAACAGCGACCATCGTACGATAACTTTCACTTTAAATTTTACTAGTAACGAACCACATAGTAGCATCGAAAAAGTCCCTTATTTCAAGAAAGCAAACTTCCATAAACTTAGAGCTATGTTTAAAGAAACTGACTGGAGCTTTTTAATTAACAATAACGACATAAATACATCTTGGAGTTTATTCGTAACCACTTACCTAAAAGCAGTGCAAGACTGCATACCATCGAAAAGACGGCGTCCAGGCCATAATAATAAGCCCAAATGGTGGAAAAAAGATATTTCAAAACTGCCTGCTTGCTAAAAAATTGCTAATGATAGATTAAAATCTTCACAAAATGACGAAGAACGGGTGAAATTTGTAGAGCTACGACGCAAAGCCAAAAAGTTAATTAAGCAAAGTAAAAAGACCTTAGAGTTACATATTGCGAATCAAAGTAAAACAAACCCGAAGAATTCTATAGTTATATCAGAAAGAAAAAAGTCGTTACTTCAACTGTTGGACCGTTAGTCGATGAAAATGGGAATACACCAAGACGAAGTACAAATGAGTAATGCCCTGAATACCTTTTTTGCATCAGTTTTTACAACAGAAGACCTCAGTGATATCCCTACACCATCGCCGATTCAGATTGATAATTCAGATGTTTTAGCAATATCACCGTTACAGAGAGAGACGTATTGAATTGTTTAGATAAACTCAAGGTAAATAAAACGCCTGGACCTGATACAATCTCGCCTAGAGTTTCTAAAGGAAGCTAAGGATGAGCTCTCCAAACCACTGACATTAATATTCAATAAATCCTTGCAGTCTGGACTATGCCCTATCAGTGGAAGCTAGCCAACGTAACACCGATATTCAAAAAAGGCAGCTAATCCCTACCCAGTAACTATCGTCCATTAGCTTAACCTCAATTGTATGTAAAATGCTAGAAACGGTCATACGAGACAGACTCGTACTCACTTAGAGGAAAATAACATACTTAAAGATACTCAACACGGCTTTCGTAAAAAACGTTCCTGTTTAACAAACCTCTTAGACTTCTTCCACGATATCCTCAACCTCTACGATTAGAGTAAAGCGGTAGATATTATATACCTTGATTTTCAAAAGGCCTTTGACAAAGTTCCCCACAAACGTTTACTGCTAAAACTAAAAGCGCATGGAATACAAGACGGTGTGTTGAAATGGATAGAAAATTGGCTCAGCGACAGAAAGCAAAGAGTAGTCATAAACGGTAAGGCATCTAAATGGACCAATGTAAGTAGCGGGGTACCCCAGGGATCGGTACTAGGACCAATTCTCTTTCTAATTTACATCAACGACATAGATGGGGGTCTCACCTGCACAATCTCAAAATTTGCTGACGATACAAAAATTGCAAATAGCGTACTCTCAAAAGAACAAGTTGACGATATGCAACACAATCTAGATAAATTGTCATGTTGGGCCCAAATTTGGCAAATGAGTTTCAATGCGGATAAATGTAAAGTACTACATATCGGATACCTAAATGAGAAAGCAAACTATTCGATGAATGGCACTCAGCGTAAGAATGTAAACAGAGAAACCGATCTGGGAGTAACAATATCGAGTAACCTAAAACCGAGTCAACAATGTTCAGAAGTTGTTAAGAAGGCAAACAAAATAATTGGCTTTATAGGCAGGTAATTTTAGCATAAATCCAAAGACGTTATCCTAACCCTTTACAATTCCTTAGTCCGCCCCTCTTCTGGAATACTGCGTTCAATCCTGGTGCCCTTATTACCAAAAAGATATAAACAAGCTAGATCGAGTTCAACGTAGAGTTACCAAAATGATACCTAGCCTAAAGAACAAACCATACGAAGAGCGTCTTAGAGAATTAAATCTATTTCCTTTAACCCAGCGCAGATTAAGAGGTGACTTAATTCAAGTGTTCAAAATCATCAAAGGCATCGACAATATGAACTGTAGTAAGTACTTCACTATCGACCAATCTAATTACACGCGGGAAACGGTTGCAAAATTATTGGTAAATCTTTTAACTCACACGAATCTAAGAATTTCTTCTTCAATCGAGTTGTCAACTTGTGGAATGGGCTTCCCCGAAACGTTATAGACTGCATCACCGTTGATTCATGTAAACTCCGCCTAGACAAATATCTCGCATCAAACCCGCGACTGACTGCGGTTGTAAATGAATAACTTTATTTTATCCCCCCTCAGTTACTAACCCATCTGTCCCCTACTAACTTCCTAATCCTGCCACGGACATTAGTTCCAGGCAGTAATTCCCTTTCCAATGTTCCTTTACCCACTCCACACCACTGTTTGGACACTTGATCCTCAGTGTTTTGGAGGACAAGCAACCTAGAAGGGTCACTAGATCTGTTGTTGCTTGATTTCCTTTGTACTCCTTTGTCTCCTTTGTACTCTCTTTCTCGTCTCTTCCTCTCCTCTCTCTATCTCTCTCTCCTCTTTTCTCTCCTCTCTCTCTCTCTCTCTCTCCTAAGTTTCTTACGTTTTGTCAACACACAGCGTAATGGATGCTGAGATTCTCAAGCCCCCGATGGATGGAACGGCTTTGGCTGTTTTTCTCAGGTGGTCCTATATAGTGTAAACTTTGCAATTTACCGTCAGTTGAAAAGAAAAATAGTAGGATAGAAAACACGGAGGGGAGAGCTTTAATTTGCTACCGGCTGACATTTCGGGGGTATGCTAAGCCCATCTTGCAATCAGTCTCTGAGAATGAGTTTTATATATATATATAAATATATAAACCACAAACCCGTACCCCTTAATTGGCTGAGTGGCAGAAGAGTCCCACACTGTCGCTACCAAGGGTCACATTCCTTTATTTACTAACGGTTCGTTTTTCTGGTCCCCTTTCTCCCTCATGTCTAGCTCCCCCTTAAGATAATCCTCCTAACAATCCCCCCCCCCCTCCCCCCCTCCCCCCTCCCCCCTTTAAGTTTATTCCGGCTATCACTCGATGGTTTTACTCGGCTTTTAAGGGGAGATTTCCACTTGAGGGACTTTTGTCTTGACCCCCTTTCTCCCTCATGTCTAGCCCCATTGCTTTTTGAGTTTAAGACTGCGCATTAGTTAGATTTCCGCCCCATTCTGTCAATTTTAAGACCTTTCGTGCCATTTAGGTGTCGATTTTATCCTGGCGAGCGATAGCGAGCCTGTAATTTAAGAGTAATCGACCTTCGGCTGGAACATTTTTCTACCGAAAAATGTACAAATTTATCTTGAAAGGGAGTCAAGGGGGTGAAATTTTAAGATTGCTGGAGGAGTAGGAAACAAAATAGAAACCTCCCCTTAAAAAAAACCCTAATAATGTAGGATTTTATATAAAATAAACAGATAAAAACTAATCTTCACTTTATCTCGGGGCGGGTACTTTATTACGGGGGGGGGGTCATTTATTAGCCCTTTATAGGTCTATTATAATCCTGTAACAACTCTTTATACCGCAAGAATAGACCCCCGGGCCCCTCCCCCCCCCCCCCCCCTTATGTACTTTACACCACAACGCCACTGCGCCACTAACACCACATCTCTACATGGTCGTAATACACCACAACGCCACTGCGCCACTAACACCACATCTCATTGTCGTAAGACCCACCACTGCGCCACTAACACCACATCTCTACATGGTCGTAATACACCACAACACCACTATACCATGACCATAATGGCTATTATTTGACGATTGTATTCAGAATTGGAAAGATATGGAAGTCAGGGGGTTAAATGAGATAGTCTTTACCCGAATCATTCCCACAGACCCTTCCTAAACTGTATCACAGCGTCCAGGGGGTTAAATGAGATAGTCTTTACCCGAATCATTCCCACAGACCCTTCCTAAACTGTATCACAGCGTCCAGGGGGTTAAATGAGATAGTCTTTACCCGAATCATTCCCACAGACCCTTCCTAAACTGTATCACAGCGTCCAGGGGGTTAAATGAGATAGTCTTTACCCGAATCATTCCCACAGACCCTTCCTAAACTGTATCACAGCGTCCAGGGGGTTAAATGAGATAGTCTTTACCCGAATCATTCCCACAGACCCTTCCTCCTTAACTGTATCACATCGTCTAATGTTAGCCAGAAGAAACTGTCAAAATGCGTCATAATCTTGAAAGGGTTAATCCGTTCTTATAATCCAACGCTGGGCAGATTTATATGCCCGTATTATGCCTCATTTTAAGGGGACATGGACCGTTTTTCTGGTCCCCCCTTCTTCCTCGTGTTTAGCCTCACTAGTTTTCAGATTATAAGACGTTCGGCCCATTAGTTTGGCGATTTTAACACCTTTCGCTGAGTTTCGCCCCATTGCTTTGTCAATATTAAAACCTTTAGTGCAATTTAGGTGTCGATTATTTTCTGGCGAACGATAGTGAGCCTATAATTTTGGAAGAATCGGCCTTTGGCCGAGAAATGTTTCTACCGAAAAATTCACAAATCAATCTAGAAGGGGATCTAATGGATTGTAGTTTAAGTTTGATGGAGGTCTAGGGAGGAAAATAATAAATATATGAAATAATCGACCAAAATGTATACCCTATACAACTTGTGGCTGTTTTGGGGGTCTAGTATTTCATGTATTCATATATATTTTAGTTCCCTCGCTAGACCTCCTTCAAACATAGAAAAAGACTCCCTAGACCCCCCTCTAGATAAATTTGTACATTTTTCGGTAGAAAAATTTCCCGGCCGAAGGCCGGTTCCTCTTATAATTTCAGGCTTGCTATCGCTCGCCAGAAAAAAATAGACTCCTAAATGGCACGATACGTATTAAGATTGACAACGAAATGGAGATAAAGGTGTTAAAATGGAGATAAAGGTGTTAAAATCGCCAAACTAACGGAACGAACGGCTTAAAATCTCAAAACTAATATGCTAAACATGAGGGAGAAGGGGGTCCATAAAAAGCGAGCCGTACCCCCTTAATACCCTTACCGCACGAGCCTTTTATGCATTTATTAATTCCACATATTATCTCTTATCCTTTGCTTGCGAGATTTTGGGGTCTTTTCTCCACAATTTTCGTAACTTTTTTCACGCCAGATTTCAATGATAATACTGCACATTATTTCGTATCATAGAATGGGCCTGAGTAAATATATACATACATACATACATACATACATACATACATACATACACACATACATACATACATATTCCTTTATTCCTATACCCTGTTCCGAATATGTAGGCCAAAACTTTCGAACATCACCTTCCATAACTCACAAACCCCCTATAGTAATCGAGCTAGTATTTCTACCATTTGGGAAGGGTTAGCCAGGGAATAGGTGTGGGAATAGACCAACTTGCGAGTTTCAGGCTATAAGGAAGTGGGAGCCGTGAACACCGATATTGAAAAGAAATGCAATAATAAAGTGGGTTGCTGATGTATAAAAAGTGGGATCAATTTGGTTTTACGTATTTATAAATATGTTATGACCGTATTTTAGTGGATAATCCTGCTAAATATTGATGGCCACAGCTCCAACTTCCTTATAGACCGAAACTCGCAAGTGGTCAATTAACAACCCATTTGCTAAGGAACAAAATATAGCCTATAAGATATTTGTATTGTCATTCTTGATTTTCCGTAACCCTTTTCTCGCGAGCTTGCTGTGTGTGTATATATATATTTCGCATGTCTCTCGTTCTTTCCTCCTGAGATTTCTGTCTGTTGGTCAAAATGTTCATAACCTTTTCACGCCATATTATTTCTTATCTTCTCACCAAATTCCTATGTTTAGGCTCCACATTTTTCATATATTATTTTCACGATGTTTCTGTATAAATATTCCACATTCGCCGTAAATATTTTCCGGCGGACTACGTTTGCCTAAGCGCTATATTTATTTTTAGTATATTTTCTATATTTTGTTATTTTTGTATTGTATTATTATTTTTGTATTGTATTATTATTTTTGTATTGTATTATTATTTTTGTATTGTATTATTATTTTTGTATTGTATTATTATTTTTGTATTGTATTATTATTTTTGTATTGTATTATTATTTGTGTATTGTATTATTATTATTTTATCCTCACACAAGCTCTTTGTGTCTATATATACTTCATAACTTTCATCAAAGTGTTTTGTCTTGTAAGATTTGTATGTAATTATTACACGTTTTAAGGGGTGTCTGGGCCCCCTTCTCCCTCATGTTTTGCCCCATTACTTTTGAGATTTTAAGACATTTACTCCATTAGTTTGACGATTTTAAGGCCTTTCGTGCCATTTAGGTGTCGAGTTTTACTGGCGAGCGAGAGCGAGCCTGTAATCTTGGAGGACCATTTTTTCCGATAAATGCAAACATTATCGAGGAAGGGGGTCTTCGGGGGAGTATTTAAGCTTAGTGAAGTTCACGGAGCAAACTAACTGTAATAATAATAATAATAATAATAATAATAATAATAATAATAATAATAATAATAATGATAATATACATGACCCTTCACGTATCCTCTCCTGACACACCTCCTCCACACCCACGCCTCTTGGGTTCAATCTCCTCCACTTCCACCTCATATCCATCACCACAATCACCATCACTTCCATTCCATCTCCTACTCTTCCACCTCATCTCCGCCACAATCACCATCACTTCCACCTCATCTCCACCACAATCACCATCACTTCCACCTCATCTCCACCACAATCACCATCACTTCCACCACAATCACCACCACTTCCACCTCATCTCCACCACAATCACCATCACTTCCACTCCACAAGCACCACCACCACAATCACCATCACTTCCACTTCATCTCCTCCACCTCCCACTCATCTGCACCACCACCACCTCCACCTGCCACCATCCTCTCCACCACTTTCACCTTATCTCCCCCTCCACCATCACCATCCTCTCCACGACTTCTACCTATCTCCCACACCACCACCATCTCCTCCACATCAACCCCCAAGGCCCTCCACCCACGCGTACCACACTCCACTCCTCCACTTCCTCCACAGACCGTATTGATAGATTTACACACTAAAAATATATTTGGGGTTTAAAAAGGTTATGAAAGATGGTATACGAGATCATTGGGTGATTTACCTTTCATATTGGTACTTGGTAGATGATTGAATTTTAAGGGGATAGTGACTGTTTTTGGTCTATATATTCAGTTATTCATATATTTTTTACTTTCCTCGATAGACCTTAATCAAGCTTTTAAAAAAAACCTAGGCAAGGTAACGCTCGCCAGGAAAAAAATCAACAGGTAAATGGCACGAAAGGTCTTAAAATTGACAACGAAATGAGGCGAAAGGTGTTTAACATCGCCAAACTAATGGGCCGAACGTCTTATAATCTCAAAACAAATGGGGCTTATCGCCAAACTAATGGGTCGAACGTCTTATATATAATCCTCAAACCTAATGGGGCTTATTAACACGAAAGGAGAAAGGGGACCATAAAAACGACCCATCTCCGTGGTGACTGACATTAATTATGTAATAGGATTTTAATGAATGGTCTCCGTATAGACCTGCATCAAACTTAATTAACCCCTTCAGTACCGATGACTTCCTTGGCGTGGTATTCTGGGAACTACTAGACGATTTTATTCAGCTTAGGAAGGGCCGCTAGCCATTCCAAGGCTTCTTATTACTCTCGAGTATTTGTAGCCACGAGTCGTGTTTCGTAAACTCCATAACATCATTAACCCTTTCTATACCGGTAACTTTTTTTATTTTGCTTTATTCTGGTTATTAGTCGATGTTATTCAATTTAATAAGGCCTCCAGCGAGTAACAGGTTTTGAACTATCTTCACGTAATCAATGTTACTATCACAGATCCTTCTTGAACTGCACAATATCGTCTAAATATAGCTAGAATAAAGTAAAAAAAGACGTTGGCGGTAATGAAAGGGTTAATATAACACCCTCAAGACCCCCCCCCCCCTCCTTCGAGATTAATTTATACATTTTTAGATAGAACAATGTCCAGTCCAAAGGTCCGGTTCCTCCAAAATTACAGGCTCGCTGTCACTGGGCAGGACAATATCGACACCTAAATGGCACGAAAGGTCTAAATATTGGCACAGAAATGGGGCAAAAGGTCTTAAAATCGCCAAACTAATGGTGACAAAGAAATGGGGCGAAAGGTCTTAAAATCGCCAAACTAATGGGGCGAACGTCTTAAAATGTCAAAACTAATTGGGCTAAACATGACTGAGAAGGGGGTCCAGAACAAATACCCTTAACTCTGTAATATTTGTAAGATCAATATTACATTGGCGAAATTCAGATTATCAGAGGATTTGTATATTTCTTAGTAATACGTAGCTGAGTCCTCAAAACGAAGATGTGGAGATAAACTGTTCATTCTATATTTATAAAGGTTTTCTAAAGTATAATGATTTTCTAAAATATCGTGTGTGTGTGTGTGTGCTTGTAATTGTGTGTGTGTGTGTTGTGTGTGTGTTATTGCGTGTGTGAATTATTGTGTGGCAGTGTATATGTGTCGTGTATGCATATGTGTCATTTTATATGTGATTGTGTGTATCATGTGTGTAACATTGTTGTGTGGTGTGTGTGTATGTGTATGTGTGTGCGTGTCAGTGTGTACGTATATATGTGCGTGTCCTCAATACAATGTTGTCTTCTCATCCCGTGTGCTCCAATGGCCTGTCAATCACTAAAAGGTCCCCGTGTTTGCTTGTTGTCGATACTCCTTTGTTTTCCCTTGTATAAGACTGTGTGATCTGTGTAGTGATGATGGTGATGGTGATGTTGGTGGTGATTGTGGGAGCAGTAGTGATGTTGGTGGTGATTGTGGGAGTAGTAGTGATGTTGGTGATAAGAGTAGTGTTGATGGTAGTAGTAGTGATGATGGTGACAGTAGTAGCGATGGTGTCAATTGTGGTATTATTAATGATGGTGGTAGTGATGTTGGTGGTGATTGTGGCAGTAGTAGTGATAATGGTGATAGTAATAGTGATGTTAGTGACAGTAGTAGTGATGTTAGTGACGGTAGTAGTGATAATGGTAACAGTAGTAGCCTTATAAATGTATACGGTATAATATATAGGACCTCTAGACAAACCCACAGAACGATGGTATATACAACACACAGACTTATAGTCGATTCGCTGTAAGTAGGCGACAAATCATGACCTCTATCCTCTGTAACTCAAAAAGAGCTAGAGAAAATTGGCTGTACATTTCCACATCTATTCCTTGACTGACTCTTCCCAAATGATAGAATATTAGCTCGATTACTCCAGTAGTTTTTTTAGTTACAGAGGTTAGAGTTCATGATTTCTCGCCTACTTACAGCGAAGAGACTATAGTAGCCCTATATATGTAGACGGTATATATAAGACCTACACACAAAAACATAGAGTGGAGGTTTATGCAACACACCGCCCATAAAAGCAGAGTGGAGGTTTATTATTATGCCATAAAAACTAAATGCAACAACCGCCCACAAAAACATAGAGTGGAGGTTTATGCAACACACCGCCCATAAAAGCAGAGTGGAGGTTTATGCAACACACCGCCCATAAAAACTAGAGTGGAGGTTTATGCAACACACCGCCCATAAAAACATAGAGTGGAGGTTTATGCAACACACCGCCCATAAAAACTAGAGTGGAGGTTTATGCAACACACCGCCCATAAAAACTAGAGTGGAGGTTTATGCAACACACCGCCCATAAAAACTAGAGTGGAGGTTTATGCAACACACCGCCCATAAAACATAGAGTGGAGGTTTATGCAACACACCGCCCATAAAAACATAGAGTGGAGGTTTATGCAACACACCGCCCATAAAAACATAGAGTGGAGGTTTATGCAACACACCGCCCATAAAAACATAGAGTGGAGGTTTATGCAACACACCGCCCATAAAAACATAGAGTGGAGGTTTATGCAACACACCGCCCATAAACACATAGAGTGGAGGTTTATGCAACACACCGCCCATAAACACATAGAGTGGAGGTTTATGCAACACACCGCCCATAAAAACATAGAGTGGAGGTTTATGCAACACACCGCCCATAAACACATAGAGTGGAGGTTTATGCAACACACCGCCCATAAAAACATAGAGTGGAGGTTTATGCAACACACCGCCCATAAAAACATAGAGTGGAGGTTTATGCAACACACCGCCCATAAAAACATAGAGTGGAGGTTTATGCAACACACCACCGCCCATAAAAACATAGAGTGGAGGTTTATGCAACACACCGCCCATAAAAACATAGAGTGGAGGTTTATGCAACACACCGCCCATAAAAACATAGAGTGGAGGTTTATGCAACACACCGCCCATAAAAACATAGAGTGGAGGTTTATGCAACACACCGCCCATAAAAACATAGAGTGGAGGTTTATGCAACACACCGCCCATAAAAACATAGAGTGGAGGTTTATGCAACAACCCGCCCAAAAAAACATAGAGTGGAGGTTTATGCAACACACCGCCCATAAAAACATAGAGTGGAGGTTTATGCAACACACCGCCCATAAAAACATAGAGTGGAGGTTTATGCAACACACCGCCCATAAAAACATAGAGTGGAGGTTTATGCAACACACCGCCCATAAAAACATAGAGTGGAGGTTTATGCAACACACCGCCCATAAAAACTAGAGTGGAGGTTTATGCAACACACCGCCCATAAAACATGCAACACACCGCCCATAAAACATAGAGTGGAGGTTTATGCAACACACCGCCCATAAAAACATAGAGTGGAGGTTTATGCAACACACCGCCCATAAACACATAGAGTGGAGATTTATGCAACACACCGCCCATAAAAACATAGAGTGGAGGTTTATGCAACACACCGCCCATAAAAACATAGAGTGGAGGTTTATGCAACACACCGCCCATAAAAACATAGAGTGGAGGTTTATGCAACACACCGCCCATAAAAACAAATGTGGCTGAAAATGCCCATATAGATCTGGCCTCTCTACCCCTAGCCCTCTCTTCTTGCCACTGTCTCTCTCTCTCTCTCTGCCTTGCAACAGTAGCCTTTGAACCTCTACATAATATACTTTCTCCCTGTTTCATCTCTTCTTAATTAAGGGGAGATGGGCTGCTTTTCTGGACAACTTTCTCCCTCGGGTTTAGCCCCATTTGTTTTGAGATTATAAGACGTTCGCCCCATTAGTTTGTCGATTTTAACACCTTTCACCCCATTTCGTTGTCAATTTTAAGATCTTTCGTGCCATTTAGGTTTCGATTTTTTCCTGGCGAGCGAGAGCGAACCTGAAATTTTAAGAGGAACCGGCCTTCGGCCTGGAAATTTTTCTACCGAAAAATGTACAAATTTATCTTGAAGGGGGGGTCTAGGGGGCGTTTTTCTAATCTTGATGGAGGTTTAGCGAGGAAACTAAGAAATAAAGGAATATATGAATTAATAGACCAAAATAACGGCCCATCTCCCCTTGCGCGTGTTCCGAACTCTCCGTAGTTGTTTCCAGATGCCGAGTTGTTTATATGATCACTCCCTTACCCGCTGTTTCCGACGAGAAGGCTTGGGGGGCGGGGGGGTGTTTTTTGTTTTAAAGCTTGATGGAGGTCTAGGGAAGAAATTAAAAAGAACATAGAACACAAAATATATACAAGCCAATGACTACGCCCATCTCCCCTTAAGGCATCAATTACTACGCCCATCTCCCCTTAAGGCATCAATTACTACGCCCATCTCCCCTTAAGGCATCAATTTCCATACCAATCCGACTTCTCTACCCCGCTTCTCTCCTCGTGTCTGTATCTCGCTACCTTTCAACCAGAAGCCTTTGGATGTAATATATGTTCTTACTGTTTCATCTCTTCTTGCGGTTTTTTTAACTGTACGCCTAGCAGTTGCCAGATTTCTTGTTAGGCATAGGATAATCCCCCCCCCCCCCCCTCCACACACATACACACACCTATTTATCCTTTTTCATGGGTAGCTCTTAAGATCAGGTATAATCTTATATTCCCCAACCACTTATCAGCTGTTTCCAGATTCTAGATGAGTTATATAATCACCAGTCACTTATCAGCTCCTTTATATCCTTAGTAAGCCGTAAGATCATAAGTACAAATGTAGTTGAAGATGTCCATACATATCTGGGCTATCTATCTAATTTCTCGCAATATACGTTCCATATTTTAATTATTTTTATTCCCACCCCTCTTCCCTTTTCTTAGACTCTAGGTTAACCCAATGAATAGCCCTATCCTCGTACCTTCTTCTTTGCTATCCTTCTGAGCCTTCTTCTTTGCTATCCTTTTCTCTACCTCGTAGTCAGTAGATTAGTAGTTTTAGATATCCAAACTGCCCCGTAAGGACCAATAGGTCTGTTGCAGTTTGTTCTCCTTTGTATTCCTTTGTATACCACCTTTCAGGTTTATTGCTTAATTTAAAAATCAAGTACGACTTAATTAAGAGCCTCAGCCACTTGCCACCTACTTTCAAATTCTAGTTTAGCTATAGGATCAACCTCTTCGTCGCATCAGTTGTTTCCAGATTATAGGTTATCTTAACTATAAACGTATGCGTGTCTACATCATATCACCCACCATTATAACCACCATCCACTTCACCACTTCCATCTTATGTCCCCAATCCCCACCATCGTCCTTTCCAGTTGTACATTATCTCCACCATTAACACTATCATTCCCTCCCCCAATCCCTATCATCTCTTCTATTTCTTCATTATCTCACCCACCATTAACACCACCATCCCCTACTCCACTTTTATCTTATGCCCCCAATCCCCTCCATCCTCTTTTCCATTTCTACATCATCTCCACCATCCCCTCCTCCACTTCCATCTTATATCCCCAACCACCAACCTCCACCCTTCCATTTCTACATGATCTTCTCCACCACCACCTGCCATTTACCAATAGTTCCACATTCTAGGTTAGCCATAAGATCATAACAAAATTACATGTGGCAGCAATTTCCATATAGATCTGAGCTCTCTACCCCTCCTTCCTCCCCGCCTCTGTCTCCCTCTGTCTTTCACCCAGAAGCCTTTTGTGTTCCATCCCCATATCCAGGGTTTCCCAAAATTCCCTTTACACTTTAAAAAAAAAAAAAAAAAAAAAAAAAAAAAAATCAACTAAAAATTGAAAATATACAAAACTTGGGCAACATGATAACTTGACCTAGATAATGTTTCTCACATCAACATGTCTTTGTTCAACTCACTGCAGCCTCACTGGTAGACATCGACGTGAGCACCTGATTTCATGTAACAGTCAAGCCAACGCTTCACCACTGTTTGCTCAATGCTTCCCAACAGCTTCTCTAAAACTTTGGCACAGGCTTTTTTCAATTCTCGCTTCCAACATTGTAAGGTCCCGTGTTTGCTGGAATACACCTTGCTCTTGATGTAATCCCACAGGAAATAAATCACAGGGAGTCAAAATCGGTGACCGAGGAGCCCACTCAACAGGTCCTAGTCGGCCGATCCAAGGGTCTGGAAAGTGGGTGTTGAGGAAGGTGCGAACACCCCGGAAGTATTGTACCTTGAGCTTGATGTAAAGAATATTTGTGTAAAGAATAAACGAACATGATGTTGAAGGAAGGAAAGGAATTCAAACGTGTTTAAAAATCGCGCCACACACAGGATATCTCCCTCCCCTTTCCCTCCCTTAACATAATTGGTTTATATTTTCTACAATAATGTTCTTTTACACCTAAGTTCAAGGTACCGGTACTCATTGTTCATATGTACCTAGTGCTGCAAACCTATGCACATGTGACATAACAACATTTCTTTATATGGGAGATATAATGGTATATTATCTGACACCCTCCTCTTTCATCCCCTTACTCCACTACTGTTTCGTTGCCTACGCTTGGCCACAACCATGTATTTCATCAGCTGACTGCTAATACTTATGTTACATTTAAGTGTATGTATAGAAAAAAGGTAAATACAATTTATTTTACTGTTTTATAATGAAGTCTGTTGTCATTAGCATCATTGTATATCCTTTAGCTATTCACTACAAGAATGCACTAAATCGGACAGTTTGGAAGACGATTGCCAAACGGGAATGTATTTTCTCCCATTAATTCAAGTAGCCTATAGGGACTTTTGAAACACTCTTATATACCTTCTTCATGTGTTATTCATTCCTTGGTTTTTTCACTGTGACCTTTAGCTGTTTCCAGATATTAGGTTAGGTATAAGATCACCCTCTTCCCTTTACCGTCTATTTTTATTTTTGGGATTCTTACTTAGCACCCTCCCAGCACCTGAACCCATTCTTACTTAGCACCCTCCCAGCACCTGAACCCATTCAGTACTTAGCACCCTCCCAGCACCTGAACCCATTCAGTACCGATGACGTCCTTTTCATTATATTCTGGCAACTATTAGACGATGTTATTCAGCTTAGGAAGGACGTCTATCCATTAAAAGGTTGCTGACTATCTCAGTTACCGGTAATCCTTTTAGCCACCATATATCTTTCCTAAGCTTTATACTATCCTCTAATTGTAGCTGATATCCAATAAAAAAAGATGTCACCGGTACTGAGAGGGTTAGAATGCCCAGCCACCCATCAGCTGTTTTAAGTACACTCGGATACCATAGTCTCTAGCCCACTCAGGAGAATTCGTGGACCCCCAATGTTTTTCTCTATGCAATTATATCTATCCGGATTTATTTTTGGATAGAACTAGCTTTTCAATAAATAGTATATATATTTTTGTAGTTGATTTATAGAAAATTCATAATTTCGTTTCCAGAGATATACTTCCATAACTAGAAATAGGTCAAGTCCAGGAATGTGTATGAGTGGGCTAGAGACTATGGTATCCGAGTGTACCGTCCGTGGTTAGCTACAAGATCATACCAAACCTCCAATGTGGCCGAAATTTCCATATAGACCTGGGCTTTGTACCCCTGCTAGCCTCGCCTCTGTATCACGCTGGCTTAAGGGAGAGTGACCTGCCTTTTTTTCTCTCCTCTCTCTTTCTCTGGTTTGTATCCATTTGGTCCCATTCAGCCAACTGTTTTGAGACGTTTATCCCCATCCAGGTGTCGATTTCTTTCTGGCGAACGATAGCGAGCCAGCATTGTATGGAGAAATCCGGCTTCGCCGGAGAAATTTTTCTATCGAAAAAAAATGTACTAATTTAGCCTGCTATCAAAAATATTTTAAAGAATATGCTGGCTTGCTACCGCTCGTCAGGATTAAAACGAGACCTGGATGGGGAAAAATTATTGGGGCCGAATGAATACAACCCAGAGAGAGAGGAAGGGAGAGAGAGCGAAAAAAAAAGTGGGCCCCCTTAACCCCAGAAGCTTTTGTGCATCATCATCACATTCTGTATATACCTCCTTGGGTCATTGCTTGTTGCCCCCCCCCCCCCCCATATCCAACCGCCTGCCTGCTTTAAGGGGGTAGTGCTTGTTTTTTGGTCTATATATATATATATATATATATATACCGTATATATATTTATAAATACAAATGTGAGTTTCCTCGCTAGACCTCCATCAAGCTTTAAAAAAACAGCCCCTAGACCCCCATTCAAGATGAATGTGTTCAATTAATGGTAGAAAGTGTTCCGGCCGAACACTGGTTCCTTCTAAAATTACAGGCTCGCTATCGCTCGCCAAGACAAAATCGACACCTAAATGACACGAAAGATCTTTATATTGACAAAGAAATGGGGCGAAAGGTCTCAAAATCACCAAACTAATATAACGAACGTCTTAAAATCTCAAAACTAATATGCTAAACATAAGGGAAAAGGTGGTCCACAAAAAGCGACTACCTCCCCCTTAATTCATATACATTTCAACACTATTTTATAATATAAAAAAACGCCCATTAAGCTGAATTTTAACCCCTTCTGTACCCGCATTGTCGTTTTAAATTGTATTCTTGCTATATTTAGACGATTTTGTGCAGCTGAAGAAGGATCTGTGGTAGTGAAAAGGGTTAAGTGAGATAGTTAGGAGCCTGTAAATTGCTGTAAATTTGTCTTAAAATGAAAAAAATCGTCTAATAGTAGCCAGAATGAATTTAAAAGGACGGCACCGGTACTGAAAGGGTTACTGTAACTGTTGACTGTGTGTGTATATGTGCAAATATGTCTGTATATTTGTGTTTGCAAGCCCTCTGTGAATGATATTTCAAGTACGAGCTGTACTTGAAATGGAAACTGAAAATCATTTTAATGTCAGCCCGTGTCACAACTCGAAGCATTTTTATTTTGACTTTTTTTATGACGTGTGTGTGTGTGTGTGTGTGTGTGTATGTTTGAATGTGTTTGGAATACTGTTTGAATGTGTTTGGAAGGGTGTTTGAGTGTATTTGGAAGGATGTTGGGGTCCGGGTCTAGGATAATATATGAGAATAGTCCTTTCAACCCTTGTAAGCCGTAATGCAGTAGAGAGAGAAAGTGTGTGAGAGTGAGTGAGTTTGTGTGCGCGTGTGGGAGGCAGGCAGGTAGAGGGAGAGCTTAGGAGTGAGTGTGTGTGTGTTAGAGAGGCAAGCAGGCACAGGGAAAGCTTTGGAGAGAGGGTGAGAGTGTGTGTGTAAGTGCGCGTGAGAGAGGCATGTAGGGAGAGCTTAGGAGAGAGAGAGTGAGTTTATGTGTGTCTTTGTGCGTGTGTGTGTCTGTGTGCGTGCGCGTGAGAGAGGCATGTAGGCTGAACTAAGAACACCTCTATTTCTATAATTGTGCTCTTTATTCGTCCCTCCCTATTTCGTTTAATCAGTTTTCTTACATATCTAACTTTTCCTACCTTAACACTGAACTGTCTCATGTTTAGCACTCCTATCTTTCATCATGTCATACATCAAGCATGCCTTTCATATCCCTGTTTGTCCTTTTACCATCCTCTTCTTCCTCATTCCCTATTTGTGTCTCCTTATTTCCCCTCTCATATATATACCCTTCTTTCACCCCATATAATCTTCCCCACCTGTCACCCGTCTCCCTTGTCACTTATATCCCTTCACCCCATATCATCTTCCCCGCCTGTCACGCCCCTAGTCTCCCCTCTTGTATACCGTATATCCCTTCACCCCTCTTTCTTTCACCCCACATTATCCTGCCCGCCTGTCACGCCCCTTGTCTCCCCTCTCATGTATATCCCTTCACCCCTCTTTCTTTCACCCCTATCATCTTCCCCTCCTGTCACCCCCCCCCTGTTATTTATATTCCTTCACCCCTCTTTCACCTCATATCATATTGTCACCCCTCCTTGTTTCCCCTCTCATTTATATCCCTTCACCCCTCTTTCACCCCATATCATCTTCCCCACCACCTGTCACCTCCCCATGTCATTTATATCCCCTTCACCCCTCTTTCACCCCATATCTTCTCTCCCCCGCCTGTCACCCCCCTTGTCTCCCCTCTTGTTTATATCCCCTCACCCCATATAATCCTCCCCTCCTGCCACCTCACCCTGCTTGCAATAGAAGGATTTTCCCAGCCTTTCATACCTCCTTCTCACTATTAGTTTTATTTTTTCGCAGTCTCCCCTTCCTCTCTCTCTCTCTCTCTCTCTCCTTCTCTCCTCCTCTCCTCTCTCTCTCTCTCTCTCTCTCTCTCTCTCTCTCTCTCTCTCTCTCTCTCTCTCTCTCTCTCTCTCCAATGTTCCCTTACCCACTCTAAAACACTGTTTGGACACTTGATCCTCAGTGTTTTGGAGGACAAGCAGCCTAGAAGGGACACTAGACCTGTTGTTGCTTTATTTTCTTTGTACTCCTTTGTACTCTCTCTCACTGTCATTGCATCCACCACCTTGCATCTCCCTATTTGGAATAAGAGGATTTTCCCCAACCCGACTCACCTTCCCTCCCCCTTTCTCTCATGCCCCTTGCACTCTCTTCCCCTACATTATTAACACCTCTTTCACCACCCTCCCTCTCACTATCTACCCATCATCACCCTCATCTCACATCTCCCCGCTTACAGCAAGATAATGTTCCTATACCACAGGAATCCCAACCAGCCTTGCCTCCCCACTCCATCTCCTATGTCCCTTTCTTCTCTACCTCCCTTTTCCTGTCCCTACCTCTCCTTGCTCCTCCCCACCTTACAAATATCCTCTCCTCTCCCATATATACCGCTTCCACCCACTCATCACCACACACAGTCACCCCCATCTTTCTATGTCCCTAGGCCTCTTGTCTCCCCTCTCCTGTCCCATGTATACCCTTCTCACCCTCTTCGTCCCTACTTCTCCCTGCTCCTCCCCACCTTCCAAATTTCCTCTCCTCTCTCATACTGTATATACAGCTTCCATCCCTCTCCCCCCTCCCCGCTCTCTCCCCACTCACCATCACCCCCACCTGCCATAAGAGGATCCCCCCCCCCCCCTTCTCCCTTACCTGTGGACCTGGCTATCAAAACAGGCCGAGTGTGTTGGGTCGCTTGGACGAACCCGGGGTAGGATTATGACTAGCGGCATCTGTAGGGAGAATTTGGCCATCTTTATTCAACCCCTTCAGTACCGGGGACGTCCTTATCATCATATTCTGGCAACTATTACACGATTTAATTCAGCTTAGGGAGGATTTGGGGTAGCTTAAAGGATTAAATGGGATAGTTTGTAGCCTTTCCATGGTTAGGGGTCCTTCCCAAGCTAAATAATAGCAACTCTCTCTCAATCATCTTCCCCTCATCCTATGACTTAAATTGCTTCAAACTCCGTGTGTCCAGGCATTTTGGCTCGAACGTCCCTTGATTTTGGCCCTGTCACTCTTTCAACTGGAGGAGGCACTCGTTACAAGCAGTTCTGCCTTTTGTCTTCCTCATCCACATAGAAAAACAAAATTGGCAATTTACAATCCATTCGCTCTGGCTCTTTTTGAGTTACAGAGGTTATGTTTCACGGCTTTTGGACTACCTACTTGGAACAAGGTATAGTGTAATCTCCAACACGCGGCTACGTGATATGGGAACTCAATGAAGTAAAATGTCCACAACAATAATAAAAAGATTGTATTGTAGCTTGTAATCGTAGTTAACCCCTTCTGTACCGGCGACGTGTTATTAATATTATCCTAGCTATAGTTAGATGATTGTGTGCAGTTTAGGATGGATTTGTGATAGTAAAAATGGTTACGTGAGATAATTTAAAGCCTTATAATTGTTGGAGGCCCTTTTTAACTGAATACAAGCGTCTAACAGTTGCCAGAATATAATGGAAATCATGTCACCGGTACTGTATGGGTTAAAATCATGTCACCGGTACTGTAGGGGTTAAAATCATGTCACCGGTACTGTATGGGTTAAAATCATGTCACCGGTACTGTAGGGGTTAAAATCATGTCACCGGTACTGTATGGGTTAAAATCATGTCACCGGTACTGTAGGGGTTAAAATCATGTCACCGGTACTGTAGGGGTTAAAATCTTCTATAATATGCTGCACAATAGTCAACATAAATCTTCCCTATAGATGTCGGGGAATTATAATAAGAGAAACCCTATTTTATCCTGCTCTACTGCTTGAAATATTTGTAGGTTCACAGTATAACGGCTTATGCAAAATAGTTACATTTATCTTTCCTCTAGATGTCAGAGGGTTTCATATGAGTTAAACCGGTTTTTAACGTGATCTATTGCTCAAATTATGTGTAGGTTCACAATATAGAGGCTTTTGCAAAATTGTCAACATTAATGTTCCCTCTAGATGTCCGGACGATTATTATGTGAGCAACCCTATTTTTATCGTGCTCATTTTACTATAGGCTCACAATATAGCGGCTACTGCAAAATAGTCAACATCAATCTTCCCTCTAGATGTGAGAGATTGTTATGAGAGCCTGTGATGCAAAATAGTCAACATTAATTTTCCCTCTAGCTGTGAGAGGGATTACAATGAGAGCCCGTGGTGGTGCTTGTGAGAAAATAATCCTCATGCTGGCCCTTTGGAGGATCACAAACGTTTGAGAGCTGTTTACATTTATAAACCTCGGACAACTCTTAACCTTGATGTCATTATTATATAATGAATTATTAATTTATTTATTTATTTATTTATTATTGTTATTATTATTATTATTATTATTATTATTATTATTATTTTTATTATTATTATTATTATCCTATTAAATATTTATTTATTTAAAATCTGTGTGTGATAACCCAGGGTCGAATCCCGAGGGATCACATAATTCTATCTATCTATCTATCTATTGCCTGACGCCGTGATCCCCGAAGGGGTGGCCACGAATGAACCGCCCCCATGCACCTCTGTCCCCAGTCAGTCGACGCCCCTCCCCCCAACCAGCACCACCTTCGTTCATGTACTTCCTCACTCCATCCTTCCACCTCTCATTCGGTTTACCTCTCCCTCTCTGTCCCTCCACCTCGCTCTCGTACACCCTCTTAGTCATTCTCTCGCTTTCCATACGTTCCATATGGCCGAACCATCTCAAGTTGTTCCTTTTCACACTTTCCAGCACATCTACCTCCACACCACACCTCCTTCTTACTTCCTCATTAGTCTGTCTATCCCTCCATGTAACTCCGCACTCACTCCTTAAGTAATTCATTTCCACTGCTCTCACTCTTGGTCTGAGTTTCTCAACCAACGTCCATGCTTCGCTTCCGTAAGTCAGTGTCGGGATAACCACACTGTCATGCAAGGACTGGACTTCTTCACTTCCATACTGACCACCCTATTTCTTGTTACTGCTTTTAGCATTCCTACAACCCTCTTCCCCTGTTGTACCCTCTCCCGCACTTCTTCATCCATAGTCCCATCTTTACTCAACACACTGCCCAGATACTTAAAAGAGTTGACGATCTCCATAGCCTGACCGTTCAGCTTCACCTCACACTCTGTGACTTCACCCTTTCGAAGACCATAACCTTGCTCTTCCCCGCATTTACCTTCAAATTCCGTTTTTCGCACACTGTTCCAAACTCATTTACCAGACCCTGCAACTCCCATTCATTATCACTCATCAGAAGTGTATCATCCGCAAATAGCAGTATAGGTAGCTTCCACTCAATTCCCTCCCTTTTCAGCGATACACCAACATCCACTGCTCTTGATAGTATTTCTTTCATGACTCCATCCATATATACAGTAAACAACCACGGGGACATCACACACCCCTGTTTCAAACCAACATTCAGGTCAAAGAACTCGCTCTGCTCACTCTCCACACGTACTGCCGCCTTTGCACCCTCATACATGCTCTTCACTGCTTTCAGCAACTTGCCCTCTACTCCGTATATTCTAAGTACTTTCCACAAACCTTCTCTATCCACTCTGTCATAGGCCTTCTCCAAGTCCATAAAGGCAACATACACCTTTTGTTTCTTCTCCAGATACTTCTCCACAACACAATTCAGGGTAAAAATCTGATCTACACATCCTCTTCCCTTCCTAAAACCTCCCTGCTCGTCGCCTATCCATTTCTCCGTTCTCACTCTCACTCTCTCAATCACTACCCTACTGTATACCTTCCCTACTACGCTTAGAAGACATATTCCTCGGTGGTTACCACACTCCTCTTTCCCCTTTGCCCTTATAGGGGACTATTATGCCAGTCTTCCAGTCATCGGGTGCATTCCCCTTCTCCCATGCTAGTTTGCACATTTTCCATACCCATTCTATCACTATCTCACCACCATACCTCAACATTTCCCCACACACTCCATCTGTTCCTTGTGCTTTCCCCAACTTCACTCTTTTCATGGCTTCCCACACTTCTGACCTCCTGATTCCCACCTCCTCCTCCACTACTTCTCTTCTTCTCCCTCCCATACCATATCCAGCTATGTTTGCTGGCTCTTCATTCCTTACATTTAGCAACTCACTGAAGTACTCCCTCCATCTTTCGACTCTCTCTTGCTTCTCGGCTAACATTCTCCCATTCTTATCTTTCACACCTGTACTCTTTCCCTTGCTACCTTCCCTAACTTTCTTGACTTCTTTCCAGAACAGTTTCTTACTCTCCCTCCATTTTACACTCAGATTCCTTCCAAATTCCTCATCTACTCTTCTCTTACTTTCCTTCACTACTCTCTTCACCACCCTCTTACTCTCCACGTACCTCGCTCGTTTCTGTCTCTCGGAATCTTCATTCCCTCTACTACCCAACCACTCTCTATATGCTTTCTTCTTTTCTTCCACAGCTATTCTTACCTCTTCTGTCCACCATGCTGTACCTTTCACTCCCCTCCCTCTTCTCCTCACTCCACACACCTCCTCACATGCTGCACAGATCTCATCCTTAACCCGTATAGCCCCAGCGACGCGTCTGACGCGTCGGCGATGTATGTAACGCACAGCCCCAGAGACGCGCCTGGCGCGTCACCCTAATTGCGCCGACCGTAACCTCAGGTGTAGCCACTCAAGAGGGCTCAGATTTGTATGGGAACTGTGTACGTATCCCACGCAACCGTGCCGATGGTTGAAAACTCTCAAAGTCCACGTGTGTGCGCGCGAGCGCGCAATAACCTGTTTTTTGGGGATAATTGCCTTCAAATTTTTACTCTTGTAAAATCCATTTTCGGGGGCTCTGTAGGACCATTTTTAAAGCTTTTTGAGCGGTTTTTCGTGGTTTTTCCTTCATTCCTAACCCATTCGCTATTGTTTCTGGAATAAAAAACCGGCCGGTTTGAAAACCGGCCGGGTTCTGGTGCGCAAACATTACAAAACTAGCCGGGGCTCCACGGGTTAAACACCTTGCTCATCTCCTCCACTTCCTCCATAACTTCCAGGTCGAACCCACCTAGTCGTCTTTCCACTGCTCTCCTGTATTCCCTGACTTCCTCCTCCTGCAACCTCTCCACCCTCCTCACCATTCCCACCCTCCTCTCTCGCCTCCCTCCCAGCTCTCCTCACCACTTCTTTTGTATCCTAACCTTAGCTACCACTACATAATGATCAGACAGACCCCCTCCAATACCCCTATACACCTAGCACCATCACAGATTTCTTCATTCGTTCATCCACACATACATAATCAATCAATGACTTTCGTTCCACCACTGTCTTATCCTTCATCGTCAACATCCGTTTCCACGTGTACCTGTGGATCATTCTGTGTCGGAAGAAGGTGTTGGCTATCCACAGCCTCCTCCCCACACATACGTCCACAAGTGCACTACCATTCCCATTCACGTCTGATGGTACCCCCCACCCTCCCACCACTCCCTCAACTTTCCTATCACCCATCTTACCATTCATATCCCCAATCAGAAATATTCTTTCGTTCTTGTCAACTTCTCCAGGCACGCCTCCACAT